>JAODXP020000018.1:27863435-27876447 GCA_027497455.2 Sardinella longiceps | reverse complement strand
TGCAAACATGTCCAGCTTTGAGCCCTACCTACCCCTTAACCACACACACACACACACACACACACACACACACACACACACACACACACACACACCGACACACACACACACACACACACACACACACACAATGCAGTGCCGGTCAATCCTCAGATTCCATTTCTTAACTCCATGTCAGCATAAAGTGTATCCTGGGACTTTGCATATAAACCCAGATTTGACACACACACATACACACACACACAATTCACCAAATATAGCTTTGAGCACTACCTACCCCTTAACCACACACACACACACACACACAAATTCTCTAAAAATAGGTTTGAGCACTACCTATCCCTTAACCACACACACACCCACACACACACAACTCCATCTCCGCATGTCAGCATACAGTGTATCCTGGGAATTTGCATATAAAGATTTGAGCACTACCTACCCCTCAACCACACACACTTCACCAAATACAGCTTACTGTTTGTGTGTGTGTGTGTGTGGGTGTGTGTGTGAGAGAGAGAGAGAGTATGTTTGTGTGCGTGAGAGAGAGTGCGTGAGAGAGAGAGAGAGAGAGAGAGAGAGAGAGAGAGAGAGAGAGAGAGAGAGTTTTTACGAGTGTTCTAACAGCTTTTCACCAGAATTGGACGATTCCTTGAAGTCCATTCCCTTCCCAGCGTTCACTGTGTGTGTGTGTGTGTGTGTGTGTTTTTACGAGCTTTTCACCAGAACTGGACGACTCGCTGAAGTCTTCTCCCTTCCCAGCGTCCTTTGTGTGTGTGTGTGTGTGTGTGTGTGTGTGTGTACCAGAACTGGACGATTCGCTGAAGTCTTCTCCCTTCCCAGCGTCCACTGCCTGCTCGTGCAGCAGCTTGTCCACGGCCTGCATCGCTGAGGTCAGGTCATATGGGGTCAGATCAAACGATGTTGACTCCTCACACATCTTCTCCTGCGCACGCACACACACACACACACACACACACACACACACACACACACACACACACACACACACACACACACACACACACACGCGGTTAGGTCATACGGCGTCAGATCAAACAATGTCGACTCCCCACACATCTTCTCCTGCGCAGGCGAGCACAAACACACACACATGCACACACAGATGCATATACACACACACACATGCAAACACAGATGCATATACACACACACACACGCAAACACAGATGCATATACACACACACACACATGCACACACACATGCACATACACACACGCACGCACGCACGCACATGCACATACAGTACACCCCCACACATACACACACACACAGTTGCAATCAGTGTGTCCTGCTTCTTAAAACAGGCATGATCCCGATAGGCTTCCAAGGATCTAAGCAACTTGTATTCCAGGTTTGCCATTCCAGATGATTCAGAAACAGAAAGATTTCACAACAACCATACTTGGTAAGTGCTGTTGACAGCTACGAGAATTATGAAAAGCAGACCAAGATGGCGAAACAGCAGCTTGTGGTAACAGAAGCCGGCATTTCAAAATGAGACCTAATCGATTTGGTATGCCAACATCTGTTAGCATTGGCTATCATTTCACTATTACGATATTCAGTCATTCTACTATAAAGACTCAGTATGCAAGATAAGATTAACAAATTTAATCCATACCCATAGGTAGCAGAGAGAGAAGTGATAACCAGGCTGATTTAAAACACCTGCAAGGCCTCTGATTGGACAGAAATACTCCCGTACGAGTCTTCCCGTAGAACTTTTGCCCCAACTTTTGCCCCAGTCCACAGCACTTAACAATGAGAACCAGCAGGGCTATGTGTGGATTTATTATTAAAGTAAGCGTCAGTCACGCTTCTTCTATGTGTGGATTTATTATTAAAGTAAGCGTCAGTCACGCTCCTTCTATGTGTGGATTTATTATTAAAGTAAACATCAGTCATGCTTCTTCTATGTGTGGATTTACTATTAAAGTAAGCGTCAGTCACGCTCCTTCTATGTGTGGATTTATTATTAAAGTAAACATCAGTCATGCTTCTTCTATGTGTGGATTTACTATTAAAGTAAGCATCAGTCGGGGGTGGCATGCATAGCTCAGTGGGCTAGTGCGTCATAACACACATCCGGGGACCCGGGTTCGATTTTGACCTGAGGTCATTTCCCGATCCCTACCCTTCTCTCTCTCCCACTCATTTCCTGTCACACTCTTCTATCGAATTAAAGGCACAAAAAGCCCTAAAAATATCTTTTTAAGAAAAAAAGAAAAAAAGTAAGCGTCAGTCATGCTTCTTCGATCAACGCGATTGGATACTTCCACTGCAAGGCAGGAAGTTTCCAGTTTCTGAACTCTTTCTTCTGAAATTTTTGCGTAATGGCATCCTCCTCCCATGCATGCATCCTCCCAATGGAGCAATTTAGTTAGTGATGTGTGTCTGTCACTACACACACCCAGTTCTCTGGAAAACATCATCCATCATACCAATACCCTAGAAGCCGTGACTGTCTAAAATGAACTTCGCAACAACCTCTCAGTTGCACTCATCTCCATGATGGGGAGTTTAAGCATGCATCCCAACTATGGCTAACCTCTGGTCTGTTTTCAGTTGTTTCAGCTTCCAACTATGGCTAACCTCTGGTCTGTTTTCAGTTGTTTCAGCTTCCAACTATGGCTAACCTCTGGTCTGTTTTCAGTTGTTTCAGCTCCCAACTATGGCTAACCTCTGGTCTGGTTTCAGTAATTTCAGCATGCATGTTTTTTCCCCGACGGCGACGGGACCCTGAAATTGATCCCTCCTCCCACTGTTTTCAGTGGCCGTGGAATCCATAGTTATGATTAAGCAAGTTGCCTTTGCCATGACAGGAGCTTTCTGATTAGCGCACCTGGCACTGAGCTGATGTTTACGTTTACCATGTGACGGATTCAAATGAATGGAATGAAGGTGTATCCTGTGCGTTCTTTCCACGTTGCAGATCAATTCACTACGGCAAACAGAGCCGGCAGCACGGCTGAAATCTCGATCAATGGAGCGCAGATTGATTTCCGGTGCCCGTCGCCATCGGGAAAAAACGTGCATGCTTAAACTCCCTACTAATAAAATGCCTGGAGGTACCCCTACTCCAGGTTCTCAAACCGCAATCTGACAGATGTCAAGCCTATTGAGTCAGCAGTGGGGACGAGGGATGATGTGACATACTGTACATACCTCCTCCACTCCCTCATCAAACACCTGTGAAACCCTGGCAACTTCACCAGAAGTCTCTCCCTTCCTCTCCTCCTCAACACCATCCAACGCTGTTGTGGCATACTGTACATACCTCCTCCACTCCCTCCTCAAACACCTGTGAAACCCTGGCAAATTCACCAGAAGTCTCTCTCTCCATCTCTTCCTCAACACTATCCAACGCTAGTCCCTTCAACTACCTGCACTAAACTAAATACTAGTGCTGGCAAAATTAACTGATTAATCAAGTGATTGATCCAAAAAATTTAACTCAGATTAAAAATATTAACTCAATTTAATCCTGATGAATATAGTTCCACTTTCATGGCATGTATTATGTTCAATTTCAGATAGAAAATGGCTCAGCTATCAAGTCAAACTAGACAAAGACAGGGGATGGAGGTCATCATTTAGGTAGTGGTCTTCCTCTCTCCCTCCCTCGACTTCAGTTCTGCATTCAACACCATCCAACGCTAGTCCCCTCAACTACCTGCACTAAACTAAATACACTAACTATGTACTTACGAGATCACACTCTCACTTTCAGCTCTTGTATTCTCTTCAACTCTTAATAGCTCAATTCAGACTGAAGATCCGTGACGAGACAAAACGGTTTTAGAGAGTAGTTGCGGTGGTGTGAATCAATCGTCGCAGGTTGTTGCAGGCAGTTGCAAGCCGTCGCAAAAGATTTAACATGTCAAATCGCAGTTTAGGATTTTAGAATGTCCAGGTTTTTAGAACGTTGCAGCCAGTCTCGTTGCTGATCTTTGGTCTGTAGGCACCTATACATTCCCTCTAACTCCTTTATTTCCCATTACTCGTATTGTATATTATCTTTATTTTCAATCCTCTTTCACTTTGGATAAAAGCGTCTGCTAAATACTGTACTTGAATGTTTATGTAAATACCACCTGATGTTAAACAAACTCCCCCATCTCCATGTCCCCCCACTCAGACTGAGGAAGAACGGAATGTCCGAAACGTAACACAACAAAGAGTAAAACTGTAAAAGGGAGCTCCAGTGTGCGTATTACTTTGTTCATTTGACATCCATATCAACACACACCATTATCCCCACACGTGGATCCTAAATCAAACAGGTACTGTACATCCATATAACCACCCATCATTATCAACAGGGGGTCCTAAGCCAATTAGATACTTCCATATACAGTAACCTACCATCAATATTATTGAATGGGTCCTAAACCAATTAGATACTTCCATATAACCATCCTCATCAGCATTGGGCGGGTCATAAGCCAAGCAGGTACATCCATATGAACGTGGGGTGGGGGTCCCCCTATATCCAAAGAAACAAATATCCATGGAGACGGGCGCACCATGGGATAACATACTTCCAGTATGGACAATGTAAATAAAACCATCTATGAGCATTTAAGTACCACAGTAAACTAGCCTTGCCTTACAGCGCCCCCCTGTGGCCAACGATGAAACATGTGTTCAATTTCACTCGAAGGAAGTTTGGTTTCAGAGTGATGACCAAGGCAGAGAAAGTTGTAGATGAGCGGAATAGGAAATGGACTGCATCAGAAGTGATCATGGCTGCTTGTCCAAATCTGAGCCGAAAGCACAAATCAGATGATATGGGCAGACTCATCTATAGCCAATTTAAACCAGCAGCAGCAGCAGCGACAGCCACCAGTTGTTGTTATTGTGGTCAGTTCTCTGAAGTGGGTGCAGTGTGTGTGTGTGTGTGTGTGTGTGTGTGTGTGTGTGTGTGTGTGTGTGTGTGTGTGTGTGTGTGTGTGTGTAGTTCTCAAACTGGGCTCCAAGGATCCGTGAAAAAGGTTGCTACAAAAGGCCTTCTGGCATCTAACAAAGCAAATGGATATAAGCCTGCATGAAAGGTAACATTCGTGCTGCTATTATGAAGCCTCCTCCTAGGTAATATTTCAGCTCCATGAGGGGTCCAAAAAAGTGTGAGAAGTGCTGCTTTAAAGGAATTATCCCGAGTGAATCAACCCGCAGCCCTGTTGTTTCACATTACCAAGTGCTGTCGATAGGCATGAAAACGACAGAATTTCAGTTCATATGCCCACATCTGTTAGCAGTAGCTGTAGGTTTGCATATTTGATCTACTTAGTACCAAATGCTGCTGTTCAGATATGTACCCGTAGTTCTCAAGAGATACAGTATGGACTGATTCACACACACCTGTCCTTTACGGAACTACTGTATGGGGCATTCCACAGATTGGATTCAGCCATACAACACTGCTGTCCTCCAGCGCCTCACTGTGGCCAACCATGGCCATGCATTTGTGCAAATCTACACACAACCACTACATGTACCACCGGCTTGATAGAAAGTCAGGTAATATTGAATCTGCCCATTCCCAGACATTAAGTCTAATCCAGGGGCTCACAAGGTACAACATGTGACATTTGAATGCCAATTTCAGCGGGTATAAGAGCAATAGAATAGACAAGGCCATTTTGATATGCCTGCTAATTTTAGTGTGGTTATGTTACAAAGCTAGCTTGCATGCAGTTAACACAACATAATTATATATATATATATATATTTTTAACTTGCTGAGAAGAGTGCTTACCACGTTATGGGCCTCATCAAAGATGACCACCGCTCCCTGCAACTCAATGTTGTGAGCCCGACGACTCTGACAGTGGCAACAGATGGAGAGAGAGAGAGAGAGAGAGAGAGAGAGAGAGAGAGAGAGAGAGAGAGAGAGAGAGAGAGAGAGATGGAACAATGGATGAATAGGGAATGACAATACACAACACAATACACAGCACAAGCATCCCTCTGCCTGCAGAAATCGTATCTTTAAAAAAAAAAAGCTGAGAAAGAAATTGGTTCTTAAATAACTAAATAATACTGACGGCTGAATACTGAAGTGTTGCAGTGAAGAGCACAAAATACAAAACATTTGCTTAGCAGACAGTACAAGCAGTACCCATGAATAACAGGGGCAAGTGTTACCATCAATCAAGAAACCTTGGGTAAAGCCACACCGCATGGGCTCAACCCAACTCCCTAGGGCCCAATGAACTACCCGTACAGTCAGTGGTCTAGTGATGGACCACAAATTGTCCATGGCTTTGACTAAGCAACATACAGTAGTAGCATGAGTACAGCATATTGTCAGACAGTATTACACGGCTCTTTATAATGCTGTCGAATGCTCCATTCACTTCAATGGGAATCTCCAACGTTCTACGGTCTGATAATTTTTAATAACAGACCGTTGCTAAGAATAACACACCGCTGTCAGCAAAAGTGAAACAGAACGTTGCCTTAACCAATCAGCTGATCTGTAATTTAACAGAATACCTCTGGACAGCTTTAGCCATCTTCATCATTAAAGTTACCGTTACAGCAGTGATAAACGAGATCGCATATTAATAATATCTACAGTAGGTAGAGTAGGATGCGTTGCATTACTCTGTCGGGAGATATTCCACGATAATGACCGCCTCACCGAACGTTATCCCTTACATATTAGATGGTAGTCAAAGCATAGCTTGTTGATTGAGTGTTTCCATGGCAATGTAATTGTGATCTCACCTTGGGATCCAGCAGGTAGTTGTAAGGCATGAAGACGATCTCCGCCTGTTGCTTTAATGACCGGGACAAGTAGTATGGACAGACCCTACAAGACACATAGACACAAACACAGATATATGAGACAGAACAAAGTAACACAGACAAAACCATACGACCAACAAAACCACCCCATACTTAGTCACCAGATACAGTAGAAACCAATTCCATAAATATAGTTAAGTGAAGATAGACCATACAGCTACTGTACCTACAGAAGCACACACACACGCACACACACACACACACACACACACACACACACACACACACACACACACGCACACACACACACACACACACACACACACACACACACACACAGCAGTAAGAAGGCGACAGCAACCCACACATTCAGGTTGCAAAAGAATTTTCAGCTCACAGACAAACCACACACACACACACACACACACACACACACACACACACACACACACACACACACACACAAAGAAAACACACACAGCGATGCAGACAGATAGACACGCACACAGACTGGAGTGAGTAAGCTTACGCTGCCCACGTATTTAAACAGCAAAAGAATCTTGTCCAGGGCCATGGTTAAGTGAAAGGCAATGTACTGTACTGTACTGACTGACCTCTGCTTATTGTACTGTACTGTACTGTAATGTACTGACTGACCTCTGCTTATTGCCCGTTTTCACCAGATCCTCCACGTCTAGGATAGAATTGATCAGCTCTTTGTCTGTGCTCTTTTCTGAGGGGAACAACGCCCAGGAACACACAGACACACACACAGACACATAGTACAGAAAGAGATCAAAATCACTTATACAGTATAGTATGGAGAAATTAAAATCCCTAATAAACAGCAGAGCGCCCCCCCCCCCCCCCCCCCCACACACACACACACACACACACACACACACAGTACAGAGATGAAATTCAATTCTAAACAGCAGTCACACAGTTTAGGACAGTGATCAAAATCACAAATAAACAGTACACACAGACACAGACACAGAAACACACAGAATACAGAGAGTTTAAAAACACTACTAAACAACAGAGTATGAGCAGTTGTAGAGAAGTTTATAAAACGGCACCATCAACGTTGTTGTAGAAAACACAGGAGCGCGTCGTCACTTTGGCCCTGCACATGTGAACCTGCAGAGAGGGAGAGAGAGAGGCCGAGAGAGGCAGAGAGAGGGAGGGAGAGACACAAACTGACACTATGAGTGGGGGAGAAATGATACAGCATAAACAGAAAGGCAGAAAAAGGGACATTAGTCGCTAGAGACATTACTCATCCCAAAGCAAAGCTATCTATTAAGTGCATATTAGTGTGGTTCGTGTGTAGACTATAAGGCAGTGGTAGTAAGACCAATGTGGCCTTGGTATGTTCAGAAAACAGAGGAGAGAGGTGTGTGTTTGTGTGTGTGTGTGTGTGTGTGTGGGGGGGGGGGGCACTCAATACATCAGTGTCGTTGCCATGGAAATCAAACTGTGGTCTCCAAGGAGATGATGCTGCAGCTGACTCACCTTGATGTGGTTGCTCTCCTGTCTCATCACTTCCTGGTTGATACAAAGCTGCTCTCGGGAGCCGAGAACACACACCTTTGGCCTGGAGAAAACCACACACACACACACACACACAGGGTTTTGTCTGAGGCAGCACAAAGAAGACAGTGATGATCACTCAAGTCTGACCTGTAATGATCCTGACACACACACGCACACACACACACGCACACAGTCAGACAGACACACACACACAGACAGACAGACACACACACACACAGACAGACACACACACACACACACTGCTTGTCAGGCCAAAGGGCGTTCTCTGTCACTCACCTATATGATGTGTTTTTGAGTTCTCCGATGACCTGTGTGAGCTGGGAGTGGGTGCGAGAAGCGTATATGATCTTTGGGATGTCGGTGTAGTACGCTGCAATAAACAGAGGACATTACAATACATTCACATGTACACACAACACACACACACACACACACACACACACACTATCTTTGGGATGTCAGTGTAGTACACTGTAACACAGAGCACGTTACAATACATTCACACACACACAAAACACACACGCACACACAACACACACACACACATTATCTTTAGGTCAGGATGTCGTGTAGTACGCTGGAGCAAATACAGGGCTTTCTACTGCATGGCTGTGGTACATTCACATGTACACAACACACACACACACACACACACACACACACACACACACACACACACACACACACACACACACACACACACACACACTCACACATTATCTTTAGGTCAGGATGTCGTGTAGTACGCTGGAGCAAATACAGGGCTTTCTACTGCATGGCTGTGGTAGTAGTGCTATCCTATTGCATGCAGAGACAGTTTGAAAGATTCCACCTCTATCCATTATATTAGCAGAGAGGATTCAAGCGGAGCATTAGTGTCTGGCTTGCCAAGGGTCAACAGTTGTCATTGTCAATCCTGCTTATTGGTCCAGTTCTTTACCAAATTCCTTACTGTTTAGAAGGCTCTACACACGTTTCCAGTGGCAGCAAGTAAGCCTATGAATGGAATTTCACTACATGCATACAATAGCGCTGCCCCACGAGAACACAACATACATGTACAGTACATACACAGAGAGATGTATGGAGAAATGTATTCTATACATCTAACTACAGTAGATGTGTGTGTTTCAGGAGAGGAATGGAGTGGGCTGATTTGTTATTGTTTACACATACTTGGTGTATCTCCATCTGTGGCTGTGCTGCCCCACGAGGACATGGGCCTATCAGGGAAGAGCTCAGCGCCCCCCATCCTCTCTGCGATCTTGCGGGCGGAGATGGTGTCTTTGAAGTACTGTCTCCATGCCAGGGTGGCACACAGTAGGCACAGGGTCTTGCCCGTGCCCGTCGGGCTCTCCAGCACCCCATTCACTTTCTGCAAGAACAAAATAAGGATGGAGCCTTCACACTACAACATGAGGTAGGTTTGGAACATTACATTTGTGCATTTATCAGACGCTTTTATCAAAGCAACATAACGTTACATTTGTGAACTATCAATCAGTTCAGTGTCAGTCAACTTAAAGTTAAGTACCGTTACCTTGCTCATCGGTAAAACGGTGGCAGCCAGGATTCAAACCCACAACAACAAAATAAGGATGGCACATTCACACTAACATTACAACATGAGCATTAAAGGTGGGCTAATATTGATATTTTTGTTTTGTTTTGTTGTTTATGCATGTTTTAAATGCATGTTTATTCTCTCCACCTGGATACTGTGCCTTGCACTTGAGATGTGGAAAGGGATGTTTTGTTTTGTTTTATGTTAACCTCGTGCATCTACTAAAATATGTAAGCTAATCTTGGCTTAAATGTCTTTTATACTGTTACCACTTGGAAATTACATTTCGTGTCACTGTAACGTTAATGTGTATATGGTTGAAATGATGATAAAAACAGGCGGCTGGACTTGACCATTGCTGGGGGCATGTGTTCAGATGAAGTTGTGTAATGTTACACATGTCTGCATTTAACACTCACGTTTTGAAGGCATTCAATGACTTTAGTCATGTAGTCCGTTTGACATGGGTATGGCGTGAAGGGGAAGTCCACTGTCACCCCCTTTATTTTGAGAGGGGGCATCCTGATAGTGTTTGCAAAAGCAACAGCCCGTGGTGGTGTTGGGTCCGAACACTGATGCCAGGTGGTAACTTAGAGAATTCCAAATTACCTCTTCTCTTTACAATTAAGATAAAGGTAGCGTTATAAGGTAAAGATAACGTTAACAGTGCAGCTACTCATATGTTTGATATAACCATTCGTTGTGAAGAATGGCTTTAGGAACTAACTAACAATAATACAAGTTCGTGTAGCTCACGACTTCCACATTCTTCCTGGTACTGCTTGGCGCGCGGGCTGTTCAGAACGAAGCGCATGCGTAGATCGACATCAAATTCTGAAAGTATTTTCTCTGAATATGGAAAGTCTCACGTCCAGTCTTGTACGTACAAGCTAGTCAGTGAAATAATTCATTGGGATCGTTTTCTGTCATGATTGACAATTGCATTAAACGCCCTGTATCAAAATAGGCCTTTTCACTTCACCTCACTCGTCATTTCGCATGCACATGCGCAATTGGGCATTGTTGTTCTCTGGATTCTCAAACAGATCCAAATAAAGTGGCTAACGCAGAGACATCTCAAACTCTTACGGTAGGACATTATATTATTAAATGTTGCGTCGATACGTCTAATCTATGGCTAGTTGTAACGGTTAGGGGTTGATTTTGAAAGCGAGTTGTACTTCTCGTACACCCCGCAGCCGAATATCAACATTGCACGCAGCCCCAGATAACGTTGCGGTTGTCGTCGGCCTGCTTGCGCACGTAACGTGCCCTCGTACATCTGCGTGAGCTCGCCATAATCTGGTGCGAACGTACAGCGTACCGTGGAGGACGCAGCTATGTTATCGTTCAACTTCAGTGCGCTTTTACCTGTTACCTTATGAACCTAACTATATGATTTGAAAAAAGCCAACCGACCGGCATGAGCCAAAGGCGCAGAGGCTAATGCTAGCTAGCCAAATTCATCTACACTAGCTGTGATCCATTACGTCAATGTTTCTGATCAGATGGAGCCCCAGAATGATTGGTGTTGCTGATGGTAACAGCAGAGAAATTTTGAACAGTGTGTGTATGGGCACCAAACATCCTCCAGGTTGACCAGAGAGGCCTTTTCTTCCACTGCTCAGACTTGTACTACCCACAGTCATTAAAGAATGATTATCTTAGCTGCCCAAATACTCTCTTGACTAGTCTTGAGTTCCCTTTGACATAATAAAGTACATAGCATAACTAACTAACTAAATAGGTAAGTGGGTCGTGGAAGTTTTTGTAAACTGTTCTGAAAAATGAAATAACTTTAAAAACCTCAGCCTTTCCTGTGGAAAGCAGTGGGTAATGTTAACATTAAATTGGCAGTGCTGAAAGGTTGACTATCTACTCAGAGGCCCTTGACCTTGTGCCCATGTCCTGTATTGTGTATTCTATGCAGTTTACGGAAAGGATATACCGGTAGCTAAGGTCAAGTCTCACAGATTGTCACTGCTACAGTTACACTCACTGACAGGAATAAAGACCTCCAGTATCTGAGTTCCCTTTAGTGGCAATCAAGACTTGGACAGTTTCTCAAAGTTGAGGATGCTTCCTAGGTGGAACACTCGCCTTAGGACTTGTACACTACGGAGTCGAGGTTCCATCAGTGCATCCTTGAAAAATGTATTAAACAAAAGCCTCTGTCCTCGCTAGAATTTAGAAGTATCGTTGATATATTGGAACAGTGCTTGGCGACAGACAATGATGTAGAATGTAAAATACAGTCATCACACCTCTCAGTGGACATATACAGACATATACACAGTCATACAGTCATCACACATCAGTCAAGAAATATGCTTAAATACATTAAAATATGAGTAAAATGAGAAACACTCTTAATCGTTCACCTGACTTGTTCTTCCAGTGTGGGCGGAGCATCGGCAGGCCGCCTGACCAATGGCATCGTCTGAGGTCAACATGCATGTGGAGGAGGTGGTTGTCGTGACAACACCAGACAGTGTAGGACAAAGTAACCCCGAGGAGGAGGAGAAGAGTGTGTTGGTCACCACAGAACTCGAGCAGCATGGGTAAGTGTGTGTGACCACACTCACACACCCACACACCCACACACACACACACACACACACACACACACACACACACACACACATCCATGTGGAAGAGGAGGAGGAGAAGAGTGTGTTGGTCACCACCGAGCTAGAGCAGCATTGGTAAGTCTGACCACACACACACACACACACACACACACACACACACGTTCGCTCAAATGCATTGTCATTGACATTGTCTTCCTGTGCAATTCTGCTTTATTCTAATGTCCCTTCAGTACTCCGTCAGGGTTTCTGGCCATTGGCCTCCTTTGGTCAGGATGCATCTCATCCTAGCCAATCAGCAAACTTTGGGAATGTGGCGTGAGAATACGATAGAATCAGTCAAGGGCTGGTCCAGTCTTTTTGAATTTGAAAATGTCAAGCAAGCTATCTGTTGCATAGTGAATAAGGGAGTTTATGTTAAGAAGGCTGTTTTTAACTAGGAACTACTAGCACTCGGTTACTACGCAATCGTTTCTTAATAGTCCCAGACTTTCTTGCAGAGTGAAGCATAGTATAGACCAG
>JAODXP020000018.1:27838188-27858335 GCA_027497455.2 Sardinella longiceps | reverse complement strand
CTGGCATGTGAAGGGGGAGTCTACTGGGTGGCATGGACCTGGCATGGGAAGTATTGGGAGGCATAGAGCTGGCATGGGGAGGGGGTCTATTGGGTATTGGGTGGCATGGACCCCGGCATGGGAAGTATTGGATGGCATGGGGAGGGGGACTATTGGGTATTGGGTGGCATGGGCCCTGGCATGGGATGGGGTCTACTGGGTATTGGGTGGCATGGACCTGGCATGGGGATGGTGTCTACTGGGTATTGGGTGGCATGGACCTGGCATGGGGAGGGGACTATTGGGTATTGGGTGGCATGGACCCTGGCATGGGAAGTATTGGGTGGCATGGGCCTGGCATGGGCAGTATTGGGTGGCATGGACCTGGCATGGGCAGGGGTCTACTGGGTATTGGGTGGCATGGACCTGGCATGGGCAGGGGTCTACTGGGTATTGGGTGGCATGGACCCTGGCATGGGAAGTATTGGGTGGCATGGACCTGGCATGGGGAGGGGGTCTACTGGGTATTGGGTGGCATGGACCCTGGCATGGGCAGTATTGGGAGGCATGGACCCTGGCATGGGCAGTATTGGGAGGCATGGAGCTGGCATGGGCAGTATTGGGAGGCATGGACCCTGGCATGGGCAGTATTGGGAAACATGGACCCTGGCATGGGCAGTATTGGGAAACATGGACCCTGGCATGGGCAGTATTGGGAGGCATGGAGCTGGCATGGGCAGGGGTCTATTGGGTCTATTGGGTACCTTGTTTTTGGATGAGGCAGGAGCCCAGACATCAGTGCTCTGCTTCTTCCTGGAGCTGCTGGTGTCGGCGTGAATGTGAACCTGAGGGGAAACAGAGAACAAAAGTACATGTACATCTTACAGTAGATACACCGTAGACACTGCTAGGTTTGCTCACAGACCACAACCACACACACACACACACACACACACACACACAGAGAGAGAGAGACACACACAATTTATCTCAGCTATATTCAAAACACAAACACACATGGTATGGTGCTCATATCGCTTGCAACAAAGATTACTGAATAAAGACCAAGAAAAAGGAACATTGTGCATCACTGCAGGAGAAAAGATCATTGAATATTGACCAATATAGAGGAACACTGTACATCATTATAGAAGCAGAAATCAGGAAGACCGCAGCCCTCTCTGGTTTCTTCAGAATGCTAAAAAGGTTTAAAGAGAGAGATGGGGGAGCGCTGCCTTGGGTATCAAAACAATTGTGCAATGCAGGTGCTCTTCAAGGGAATAAGGGCATCTTAAACTTCAAAATAAAGAAGGGTCTCAAGGCAACACTGCTATTAAGTCCTTCAGTTTCGACTCACGCAGGACTCTTTTTTCAAGATTGGACTTTCTAAATCTTGGAAAAGACTCCTGTGCGAGTCGAAACTCGTCGATGCGTGTGGCACAAACAAAACTGAAGTACTTAATAGCAGCGTTGCTTCAGGACTTCTTTATTTTGAGGCTTAAAAGGTTGCTGTACAGTACATCAACTCTACTGTGTAGGCCCCCAAAAAAGGATGTGTCAGGTACAGTTAAAAGCATTGCATCATGGGCTCTTGAAAATAAGGAAGAAGTTTCAAGTAGAGCTATAGGTGTTGCATGGGCATTAGAAAATAAGGAAGAAGTATCAAGTAGAGCTATAGGTGTTGGATTGGCATTTAAAAAAATAAGGAAGTTTCAAGTAGAGTTATAGGAGTTGCATGGGCATTTAAAAAAATAAGGAAGTTTCAAGTAGAGTTATAGGAGTTGCATGGGCATTTAAAAAAATAAGGAAGTTTCAAGTAGAGTTATAGGAGTTGCATGGGCATTTAAAAAAATAAGGAAGTGTGAGGTACAGTTTAATGCGCTCCATAGGCATTTAAAAAGAAGGAAGCTTCAGGTAGAATTAAGTGCGCATCATGAAAACTGTTGCACATGGGCGCTAATGGGGAATCAGCGGAAGCTACCAAGTGCGTCATAGCGCCGTACGCCCTACCTTTAGAAAAACATTTATTGTGACAGACCCACGAAAAGGAAGCTCAAACAAAGTTTGTGCTGCCAGGTAGGGGATAATGAGGTGTTGCAAGGTGGGGGATAAGGGGTGTTGGGTCTCTTATCTAGAGAATTAGTGTCATCTGAGTTATCTTAAAGGAATATTCCACCTCTTTATGAAAATTGGCTATTCACCCTCTTACCTGGAGTTACATATGTGGGTGAAAGCATTTTGGTCTCAGTGTATGCATTTTCCCTGTCCAGCAGCCCAAATTTCAGCTTTATTTTAGCTGTAGCTTAGCATAGGCGCTGAAATGTAAAGTTGCCAGATAGCAACTCTTTGGCTACTTTACTTTCCACTGCCTATGCTAAGCTAGGGGTAAAATTGGGGTTGCCAGAATAGGAAAGCACATGCACGGAGACCAAAATGCTTTTACCCACATATGTAACTCCAGGTAAGAGGGTGAATAACCAATTTTCATGAAGAAGTGGAATATTCCTTTAAGTTGGTGCCGCTCCTAACTACTAATGACCGTTTCCACTCAAAACACAAAATACAAACACAAGATATGCAGAAATGACTCAACGACAAATGACCTACTAAAGTAAGTCTCACGTCACTCATATGCCAGAAAACATCAATTAAAGAGTAACGGTTTGCTTTTAACTCTACCAGCACTTGGCTTTTCTCCAGGAAATTGAAATTTCACAATTTCACTCCTTTGTCAGTAAATACAATGGCTATATACTGTACACATGCTACAGCTTGTTCTGTTCAAGAAAATCTTTAGGCTATCCAAAATCCCTGAGGGTGTTTGAAGTGATTCTACTGGCATATGGCTTATATCAACCTAGATCCTATATAACAGTTTAGAAATGTTCTAATTCTATTCATTTTTCTTATTCATTCATGTTTATAGTGTGTCCCAAATTGTTAAGCTGTCTTCAATACTTTTTCCAAAATATTCTTTGCAATGATGGTGCATACCGGTTTTAAATGGTCAAAAAGGTATTGTGGGCCATTTAACACCTTTTGTGCATAATGGTTTCATTCACACCTAAGTAAATACAATACATACTGTACACCTCAAATACACTCTCACATTCATGCATACAGACAAGCAAACACACACTTCAGATACACGCCGACATTCTCACACACACACACACACACACACACACACCCACACACACACACACACACACACACACACACCGGCATACTGACCTTAAACTGCTGTGTCCTCTTCTCCTTCTGAACTCCACTGACCTCAGCTGGGTCACCTGCAAACACCAACTACACACACAAAGACCACACGCCAAACGAGACAAGACAAGGGAAACACACATAAGATCTTTACTACACACAAAGACAACATACCACATGGAAGATCAGCACTGCTTTACTACACACAAGACAAGACAAACGAAACATATGTCAGAGATCCTTTTACTACACACAAACTTGGTAAGTGGTACATAGGCTCTTCAGTACACAAACAAGACAAGGAAAACACAAGATCTTTTTTACACACAAACAAGACAAGGCACAAGAAGCTCTGTGCTGCTTTACGACACACAAATAAGACCAGGCACATATAGGATCTGTGTTGCTTTAGTAAGCAATAAATGATGAGAGGCCGGTGGTAATGCTGGTTTTAGCACGGGGGTTGTTAGACGAGCATTATCACTGGACCATCACAGTCGGCACCAGAACGCTCACCACACACCGGCTTGAGGTGGAGAGTGAGGGAATGGACAGGAGAGAAGGGATGAATGAGCCAATTAGTGAGGGGATGATTATGGGGCCAGATTGAATGAGCCAGGCTAGAACTTTAGCCAGGACACCGGGGAACCCCTACGACAAGTGTCATGGGACCTTTTACGACCACTGTGAGTCAGGACCTTGGTTTAACGTCTCATCCAAAAGACGGCCTCTCCTACAGCACAGTGTCCCTGACACTGCATTGGGGCATCAGGATTGAACTTAGGCCAAAGGGAAGAGAGCCACCTACTGGCCACCCACCAACACCACTTCCAGCAGCAACCCAGTTTTCCCTAGTGGTCTCCCATCCAGGTACTAACCAAACCTATACCTGCTTACCTTCAGCTTTTCAGCTGAAACAGGGCACTATTGGTCTGGCTGCTGACCAGAACGAAAAGCGGTTGGAGCTGTGCTAAATGGCAAATTTGCAAATTTTCATGGTGCCTGAATACTATCAAGCCTGCGGCATTGAACGTGATTCAACCAATCACAATCGAGGACTGGAACTATGAGTTTTAGGGTGATACAAACAAGACAAGGCGCATCTAAGAGTTGTGTTGCTTTATGACACACAAACAAAACAAAACAAAACAAAACAAAACAAAACAAAACAAAACACATGAAAGGTATGTGTTGTTTTTGCACCTCTTCAAATGGATGCCAAAATGCAGGTGGTGAGCTTCACTTCCAATGTACCATTACTTACATCTCGTATGTTTTCAAAACAAAACAACAACCACAACCACCGCAAAGATTACGCCCTTTCATCTCCAACGCCACACAGATTACAATCACCACCATTCATCTTTTTTATCTCTGAGCTCGATAAATAACATAATATAGTTTATCAGATAACAATCAGTTGGCACGGTGTGAGGGCATTTCCCAAATCCCCTTCCACATTCCACTCCACATTGTGCTTTCCCTCCCTCTTACAATTACACAATTACAATCACACACACACACACACACACGCAAACACACACACACGCACACACACACACACTTCTAGACGGTCCAGAGTACCTTCCAGCACCTTCCTCTTTCCTCATCATGATCATATCATGTTCTCCAAGTGCGGCCCCCGAAAATATTTCTGAAAATATCTGTAAAACTGTTAAAACTGCACAAAATGATTCTCTATTTAGTGGCATTTATTGCTGTAAATCTAAACTGTAGAGATCCTGCCAAGTCATTAAAAAAAATTACAAATGGGATTTTTTTTCCCCCACCCACCCGTTTATTGGCCCTCAGTTCAATACTGGGTCCCTAAATTGGCCCTCACATATCAAAACTCCTGCCTGCTCCTGATCAATAGGGCATAACTATAAAGACAGACAGACTTTCCTCATGATCAATAAGGACTCGACTATACTACTGATTCTAAAGGCCAATTCAGACTGAACATCCGCAATGAGATGAAACAGAGGAGTTGCGTCGGTGTGAATGAATCGTCATTGGTTGTTGCAAGCAGTACAAGCTGTCGCAAAAGATTTAACAGATTTAACAGTTTCAGAGTTTTAGAATGTTGCAGGTTTTTAGAACGTCGCGGATCCTTGTTTTGAAGCCACCTTAAAGGGCCGCTCACACCATAACTACAACTACAAAGACAGACAGACAGACAGACAGACAGACAGACAAACAGATAGGCCTAGATTTCCATTAAATATTTTTCTAGACACAACAATCTCAAACTGGCTTCCCAGGAAACAACTGAAAACAGCCCAGGGGTTAGCCATAGTCGGGAGCTGAAATGGGGGACTTTTCCTATTCAGCTGTGTGCAGATGAAAGTAATGGCTTGAGCCAAGACAAATATTTAATTGTTGTTGTTACAGTCATCATGCCAACTATATTGCTTTGTCTCGCAACCCCATGACTAACTTGTGCTGGTTAAATCTGTGACGGCAAAAGAGATGGCAAGAGAGATGAGTAAAACAATGATATTACAACGATAATATTTTCTTACTTGGATGATGTCAGTGAGCTTCTGTAATCCACTGGTGTTGAGGAAAATCCCAGGTTCTACAGACAAACGTGAGGTCATAAATGGGATCAGATTCGCAACCAATAAACTCATCCAGTGTTCAGCCTTAAAATAAATTGCATTTGCAGTCTAGTCTGATGACTTCTGATGATGATACATCATTTCCAAACAATATTCACCTTATTCCGCGGGTAAACATGGGGGCTGCCATGACGATTGTCTTTCAACATCTGGTCTGGCAACGCATTGGCTTAACGTTGAGATATTTGATGTTTTAAGGGTTTGATATGAGTGGTCTTACTATGAAGTTGTGCTCACTATATCAATAAGGTTAGTACAGTTCGTCAGCAGATTAAAAAAATGATGTTTTCAGCAGTCAAAACAGTGTTTCCACGGCTACAATAAGGAGTTTTGTGATTGATGTGATGTGAATGAGAGGCAGGTGGCTAACAGAAGTTCCAAGACAATCGGAGGACAATCGGGAAGAAAAAATAACAAAAAGGGGCGGGGCTGAATAAGGTGAATATAAATCTATGATTCAACTCTCAAATTGATACATTAGCCTATCCTAACTGTATATAAATCTATTGTACAACCCTTGCTCTGACACATGAGCCTTTCCTAACAGCATATAAATCTACTGTATGGTACAATATTTGATCTGATATATGTGCCTATCCTAATCTATAACCTTTGATATGAGACAAAAGCCTATCCTAACTACATGTAAATCTAGAACTCTTGATTTGTCACATGAATGTCTATGCTGCAACCTTTGATACAATTGGTTCTCTGATGCTCATTACCTCTGCCAAGGAGGTTATGTTTTCGCCGGCATGTGTGTGTGTGTGTGTGTGTGTGTGTCTGTCTGTCTGTCTGTCCGTCTGTGGACAACATAACTCTAAAAGTACTGCACGGATTTGGATGAAATTTTTGGACAATGTGTGTCTTGGGACAAGTAAGAACTGGTTCGGTTTTGCTGGTGATCGGTCATCCAGAACACCGTCTGAAATTTATATTGTGTCTGTGATCACATTGCCTTGGCGGATGTCTACGCTGTCTGAGTGCTTTTCTAGTGTTAAAAATAATCAGTTCAAGTCTAAAAGGTAACAGGTACACTTTAATAGCGACATAGTTTAGAGATATCAGAATTAGTTTCTGCAATGCTATCAAGTACAACACAATGAATCTCTGGCGTGAGTGGGAGGGGCTTATGAAGTGACTGACGGTTGGCAAGGTAACCAGTGATCTGCTCCAAGGTCTCCACCACTGCAGCCTTGGTGTCAAAGGTCACCTGGGCCTTCTGGAAGAGCTCATAGATGAAGCTGAATACAAAGAGAAATCACACACACACACACACACACACACACACACACACACGCACACACACACACACAGACACACACGCACACACACACAGACACACACACACACACACACACACACACACACACACACACACACACACACACACACACAGCACTTTGTAAAGAAGGCATCTCCCTTCACAACCAAAGACAAAACGATCTTGAAGACAACAGAAAAGCAAACAAACAAACAAACAAAACCCCTCATGTTCTGCAAATGAGTTCAGATGCAAAAACCTCTGAGTGCCATTGCAATTCATTTACACAAATATATTTTTTGATCAACTTCATTATAACTCCAAACCAAATATTATGGATTTAGCCTGATTTGCTTGTACATTATATTTAATAGCAGTTTGATAGATATTTCCTAGAAATTATAAACTAAAAAAACCTTAATTATTGAATATTTCAGAAAATGTATTTACTAATCTGAATCTGAACTAAATGTACTTTGCCATTTCAAAAGCTGGTTGGTTTGCAGTGTGTGCGTGTGTGTGTGCGCGCGCGTGTGTGTGTGTTTGTCTATCTCTCCTCACCTTCCAGGTTTAGTGATACCCTGACTGTTTGGAGAAATCTCGTAAGAGTTGATGCTCATCTCCAGGTCCATGATGATCTCTGAACAACAATAAACAAACAAACAAACAAAAACAAACAAACAAACACAAACAATGATGCACCCTGGAAAGTACAAAATACACATTTAAAGAAATCATAGTGAAGAATCTGAGATGAATCACTTACGTTTTATTTTGGCGACACTTGATATGTCTAGCTTCAGCCCTGCAGAAAAGACACATACACACACACACTTAGGGACCTGGACCCAACATTTCACAAGAAACAGCATGAAACAGGTGCAACATGCAAACATGTCCAGCTTTGAGCCCTACCTACCCCTTAACCACACACACACACACACACACACACACACACACACACACACACACACACACACACACACACACACACACACACACACACACACACAATGCAGTGCCGGTCAATCCTCAGATTCCATTTCTTAACTCCATGTCAGCATAAAGTGTATCCTGGGAATTTGCATATAAACCCAGATTTGACACACACACATACACACACACACAATTCACCAAATATAGCTTTGAGCACTACCTACCCCTTAACCACACACACACACACACACACAAATTCTCTAAAAATAGGTTTGAGCACTACCTATCCCTTAACCACACCCACACCCACACACACAACTCCATCTCCGCATGTCAGCATACAGTGTATCCTGGGAATTTGCATATAAAGATTTGAGCACTACCTACCCCTCAACCACACACACTTCACCAAATACAGCTTACTGTTTGTGTGTGTGTGTGTGTGGGTGTGTGTGAGAGAGAGAGAGAGTATGTTTGTGTGCGTGAGAGAGAGTGCGTGAGAGAGAGAGAGAGAGAGAGAGAGAGAGAGAGAGAGAGTTTTTACGAGTGTTCTAACAGCTTTTCACCAGAATTGGACGATTCCTTGAAGTCCATTCCCTTCCCAGCGTTCACTGTGTGTGTGTGTGTGTGTGTGTGTGTGTTTTTACGAGCTTTTCACCAGAACTGGACGACTCGCTGAAGTCTTCTCCCTTCCCAGCGTCCATTGTGTGTGTGTGTGTGTGTGTGTGTGTGTGTGTGTGTGTACCAGAACTGGACGATTCGCTGAAGTCTTCTCCCTTCCCAGCGTCCACTGCCTGCTCGTGCAGCAGCTTGTCCACGGCCTGCATCGCTGAGGTCAGGTCATATGGGGTCAGATCAAACGATGTTGACTCCTCACACATCTTCTCCTGCGCACACACACACACACACACACACACACACACACACACACACACGCGGTTAGGTCATACGGGGTCAGATCAAACAATGTCGACTCCCCACACATCTTCTCCTGCGCAGGCGAGCACAAACACACACACATGCACACACAGATGCATATACACACACACACATGCACACACAGATGCATATACACACACACACATGCAAACACAGATGCATATACACACACACACATGCACACACAGATGCATATACACACACACACGCACACACGCACGCACGCACATGCACATACAGTACACCCCCACACATACACACACACACAGTTGCAATCAGTGTGTCCTGCTTCTTAAAACAGGCATGATCCCGATAGGTTTCCAAGGATCTAAGCAACTTGTGTTCCAGGTTTGCCATTCCAGATGATTCAGAAACAGAAAGATTTCACAACAACCATACTTGGTAAGTGCTGTTGACAGCTACGAGAATTATGAAAAGCAGACCAAGATGGCGAAACAGCAGCTTGTGGTAACAGAAGCCGGCATTTCAAAATGAGACCTAATCGATTTGGTATGCCAACATCTGTTAGCATTGGCTATCATTTCACTATTACGATATTCAGTCATTCTACTATAAAGACTCAGTATGCAAGATAAGATTAACAAATTTAATCCATACCCATAGGTAGCAGAGAGAGAAGTGATAACCAGGCTGATTTAAAACACCTGCAAGGCCTCTGATTGGACAGAAATACTCCCGTACGAGTCTTCCCGTAGAACTTTTGCCCCAACTTTTGCCCCAGTCCACAGCACTTAACAATGAGAACCAGCAGGGCTATGTGTGGATTTATTATTAAAGTAAGCGTCAGTCATGCTTCTTCTATGTGTGGATTTATTATTAAAGTAAGCGTCAGTCATGCTTCTTCTATGTGTGGATTTATTATTAAAGTAAGCGTCAGTCACGCTCCTTCTATGTGTGGATTTATTATTAAAGTAAACATCAGTCATGCTTCTTCTATGTGTGGATTTACTATTAAAGTAAGCATCAGTCATGCTTCTTCTATGTGTGGATTTATTATTAAAGTAAGCATCAGTCGGGGTGGCATGCATAGCTCAGTGGGCTAGTGCGTCATAACACACATCCGGGGACCCGGGTTCGATTTGACCTGAGGTCATTCCGATCCTACCCTTCTCTCTCCCACTCATTTCCGTCACACTCTTCTATCGAATTAAAGCACAAGTCCTAAAAGTATCTTTTGGGGAAGGCATGCAAAAAGTAAGCGTCAGTCATGCTTCTTCGATCAACGCGATTGGATACTTCCACTGCAAGGCAGGAAGTTTCCAGTTTCTGAACTCTTTCTTCTGAAATTTTTGCGTAATGGCATCCTCCTCCCATGCATGCATCCTCCCAATGGAGCAATTTAGTTAGTGATGTGTGTCTGTCACTACACACACCCAGTTCTCTGGAAAACATCATCCATCATACCAATACCCTAGAAGCCGTGACTGTCTGAAATGAACTTCGCAACAACCTCTCAGTTGCACTCATCTCCATGATGGGGAGTTTAAGCATGCATCCCAACTATGGCCAACCTCTGGTCTGTTTTCAGTTGTTTCAGCTTCCAACTATGGCTAACCTCTGGTCTGTTTTCAGTTGTTTCAGCTCCCAACTATGGCTAACCTCTGGTCTGTTTTCAGTTGTTTCAGCTCCCAACTATGGCTAACCTCTGGTCTGGTTTCAGTAATTTCAGCATGCATGTTTTTTCCCTGACAGCGACGGGACCCTGAAATTGATCCCTCCTCCCACTGGTTTCAGTGGCCGTGGAATCCATAGTTATGATTAAGCAAGTTGCCTTTGCCATGACAGGAGCTTTCTGATTAGCGCACCTGGCACTGAGCTGATGTTTACGTTTACCATGTGACGGATTAAAATGAATGGAATGAAGGTGTATCCTGTGCGTTCTTTCCACGTTGCAGATCAGCTCACTACAGCAAACAGAGCGCCGGCAGCACAGCTGAAATCTCGATCAATGGAGCGCAGATTGATTTCCGGTGCCCGTCGCCATTGGGAAAAAACGTGCATGCTTAAACTCCCTACTAATAAAATGCCTGGAGGTACCCCTACTCCAGGTTCTCAAACCGCAATCTGACAGAAGTCAAGCCTACTGAGTCAGCAGTGGGGACGAGGGATGATGTGACATACTGTACATACCTCCTCCACTCCCTCCTCAAACACCTGTGAAACCCTGGCAAATTCACCAGAAGTCTCTCCCTCCATCTCTTCCTCAACACCATCCAACGCTGTTGTGGCATACTGTACATACCTCCTCCACTCCCTCCTCAAACAGCTGTGAAACCCTGGCAAATTCACCAGAAGTCTCTCTCTTCCTCAACACTATCCAACGCTAGTCCCTTCAACTACCTGCACTAAACTAAATACTAGTGCTGGCAAAATTAACTGACTAATCAAGTGATTGATCCAAAAATTTTAACTCAGATTAAAAATATTAACTCGGATTAATCCTGATGAATATAGTTCCACTTTCATGGCATGTATTATGTTCAGTTTCAGATAGAAAATGGCTCAGCTATCAAGTCAAACTAGACAAAGACAGGGGCTAGCTCCTGGATGGTCCATCAACAGTTTGAGGAATCCATGGGGTCTGATACTGTGAACTTACCTCAGTCTACGAACGCTACCAGCTCGAGCTTCAGTTCATAGCAGTTCAGACGGACCATCACAGACAAAACTAGTGCTCGGCTCAATCTACTGCTGGCACTTAAAGCTCATAGATACATTCTATTTACATATGTCCATACTGGAAGTAGTCATCCCACTGCTGCACCTTTCCATGGCATCTTTGTATTCTCTTCAACTCTTTATATTAGCTCAATCCTCTATGACTTTGGATAGATCCGCGTCTAGACTAAATACTGTACTTAGAGATGTTTATGTAAATACCACCTGGTGTGAATCAAACGTCCCGCATCTCCATGTCCCCCCACTCAGACTGAGGAAGAACGGAATGTCCGAAACGTAACACAACAAAGAGTAAAACTGTAAAATGGGAGCTCCAGTGTGCGTATTACTTCGTTCATTTGACATCCATATCAACACACACCATTATCCCCACACGTGGATCCTAAATCAAGCAGGTACTGTACATCCATATAACCACCCACTCATTATCAACAGGGGACAGGGGGTCCTAAGCCAATTAGATACTTCCATATACAGTAACCTACCATCAATATTATTGAATGGGTCCTAAACCAATTAGATACTTCCATATAACCATCCTCATCAGCATTGGGCGGGTCATAAGCCAAGCAGGTACATCTATATGAACGCGGGGTGGGGGTCCCCCTATATCCAAAGATACAAATATCCATGGAAACGGGCGCACCATGGGATAACATACTTCCAGTATGGACAATGTAAATAAAACCATCTATGAGCATTTAAGTACCACAGTAAACTAGCCTTGCCTTACAGCGCCCCCCTGTGGCCAACGATGAAACATGTGTTCAATTTCACTCGAAGGAAGTTTGGTTTCAGAGTGATGACCAAGGCAGAGAAAGTTGTAGATGGCGGAATAGGAAATGGACTGCATCAGAAGTGATCATGGCTTCTTGTCCAAATCTGAGCCGAAAGCACAAATCAGATGATCTGGGCAGACTCATCTATAGCCAATTTAAACCAGCAGCAGCAGCAGTGACAGCCACCAGTTGTTGTTATTGTGGTCAGTTCTCTGAAGTGGGTGCAGTGTGTGTGTGTGTGTGTGTGTGTGTGTGTGTGTGTGTGTGTGTGTGTGTGTAGTTCTCAAACTGGGCTCCAAGGATCCGTGGAAAAAGGTTGCTACAAAAGGCCTTCTGGCATCTAACAAAGCAAATGGATATAAGCCTGTATGAAAGGTAACATTCGTGCTGCTATTATGAGGCCTCCTCCTAGGTAATATTTCAGCTCCATGAGGGGGCCAATAACGTGTGAGAAGTGCTGCTCTAAAGGAATTATCCCCAGTGAATCAACCCCGCATCCCTGTTGTTTCACATTACCAAGTACTGTCGATAGGCATGAGAATGACAGAATATCATGAAATGCAGATCAACACATGGGGGCATGATGCGTTCTGATGAGGACATGAAAAATTTTAATTCCTATGCCCACATCTGTTAGCAGTAGCTGTAGGTTTGCATATTTGATCTACCTCGTACCAAATGGTGCTGTTCAGATATGTACCGGTAGTACTCAAGAGATACAGTATGGACTGATTCACACACACCTGTCCTTTACGGAACTACTGTATGGGGCATTCCACAGATTGGATTCAGCCATACAACACTGCTGTCCTCCAGCGCCTCACTGTGGCCAACCATGGCCATGCATTTGTGCAAATCTTCACACAACCACACGCACCAGGCTCTGGAGCCGGTAATGTTGAATCTGCCCATTCCCAGACATTAAGTCTAATCCAGGGGCTCACAAGGTACAACATGTGACATTTGAACGCTAATTTCAGCGGGTATAAGAGCAACATGGAGTAGACAAGGCCATTTTGATATTTTAGTGTGGTTATGTTACAAAGCTAGCTTGCATGCAGTTAACACAACATTATTGTTTATTTCTTTTTTTTTTTTAACTTGCTGAGAAGAGTGCTTACCACGTTATGGGCCTCATCAAAGATGACCACCGCTCCCTGCAACTCAATGTTGTGAGCCCGACGACTCTGACAGTGGCAACAGATGGAGAGAGAGAGAGAGAGAGAGAGAGAGAGAGAGAGAGAGAGAGAGAGAGAGAGAGAGAGATGGAACAATGGATGAATAGGGAATGACAATACACAACACAATACACAGCACAAGCATCCCTCTGCCTGCAGAAATCGTATCTTTAAAAAAAAAAAGCTGAGAAAGAAATTGGTTCTTAAATAACTAAATAATACTGACGGCAAAAGTGTTGCAGTGAAGAGCACAAAATACAAAACATTTGCTTAGCAGACAGTACAAGCAGTACCCATGAATAACAGGGGCAAGTGTTACCATCAATCAAGAAACCTTGGGTAAAGCCACACCTCATGGGCTCAACCCAACTGCCTGGGGCCCAATGAACTACCCGTACAGTCAGTGGTC
This sequence comes from Sardinella longiceps, assembly GCA_027497455.2. Lineage (NCBI taxonomy): Eukaryota > Metazoa > Chordata > Actinopteri > Clupeiformes > Clupeidae > Sardinella > Sardinella longiceps. The sequence goes on along the minus strand of JAODXP020000018.1, from coordinate 27,844,314 downwards.
TAGTGATGGACCACAAATTGTCCATGGCTTTGACTAAGCAACACACAGTACAGTAGTACCATGAGTAGAGCATATTGTCAGACAGTATTACACGGCTCTTTATAATGCTGTCGAATGCTCCATTCACTTCAATGGGAATCTCCAACGTTCTACGGTCTGATAATTTTTAATAACAGACCGTTGCTAAGAATAACACACCGCTGTCAGCAAAAGTGAAACAGAACGTTGCCTTAACCAATCAGCTGATCTGTAATTTAACAGAATACCTCTGGACAGCTTTAGCCATCTTCATCATTAAAGTTACCGTTACAGCAGTGATAAACGAGATCGCATATTAATAATATCTACAGTAGGTAGAGTAGGATGCGTTGCATTACTCTGTCGGGAGATATTCCACGATAATGACCGCCTCACCGAACGTTATCCCTTACATATTAGATGGTAGTCAAAGCATAGCTTGTTGATTGAGTGTTTCCATGGCAATGTAATTGTGATCTCACCTTGGGATCCAGCAGGTAGTTGTAAGGCATGAAGACGATCTCCGCCTGTTGCTTTAATGACCGGGACAAGTAGTATGGACAGACCCTACAAGACACATAGACACAAACACAGATATATGAGACAGAACAAAGTAACACAGACAAAACCATACGACCAACAAAACCACCCCATACTTAGTCACCAGATACAGTAGAAACCAATTCCATAAATATAGTTAAGTGAAGATAGACCATACAGCTACTGTACCTACAGAAGCACACACACACACACACACACACACACACACACACACACACACACACACACACACACACACACAGCAGTAAGAAGGCGACAGCAACCCACACATTCAGGTTGCAAAAGAATTTTCAGCTCACAGACAAACCACACACACACACACACACACACACACACACACACACACAAAGACAACACACACAGCGATGCAGACAGATAGACACGCACACAGACTGGAGTGAGTAAGCTTACGCTGCCCACGTATTTAAACAGCAAAAGAATCTTGTCCAGGGCCATGGATAAGTGAAAGGCAATGTACTGTACTGTAATGTACTGTACTGACTGACCTCTGCTTATTGTACTGTACTGTACTGTACTGTACTGACTGACCTCTGCTTATTGTACTGTACTGTACTGTACTGTACTGACTGACCTCTGCTTATTGCCCGTTTTCACCAGATCCTCCACGTCTAGGATAGAATTGATCAGCTCTTTGTCTGTGCTCTTTTCTGAGGGGAACAACGCACGCGCAGACACACACACACACACACACACACACACACACACACACACACACACACACACACACACACACACAGTACAGAAAGACATCAAAATCACTTATACACAAGACTCACACACAAGACACAGTATAGTACAGAGATCACAGAAATCACTACTAAAAAGCAGAGTATGAGCAGTTGTAGAGAAGTTTATAAAACGGCACCATCAACGTTGTTGTAGAAAACACAGGAGCGCGTCGTCACTTTGGCCCTGCACATGTGAACCTGCAGAGAGGGAGAGAGAGAGGCCGAGAGAGGCAGAGAGAGGGAGGGAGAGACACAAACTGACACTATGAGTGGGGGAGAAATGATACAGCATAAACAGAAAGGCAGAAAAAGGGACATTAGTCGCTAGAGACATTACTCATCCCAAAGCAAAGCTATCTATTAAGTGCATATTAGTGTGGTTCGTCTGTAGACTATAAGACATTGGTCTTACTACCACTGTAAGACCAATGTGGCCTTGGTATGTTCAGAAAACAGAGGAGAGAGGTGTGTGTTTGTGTGTGTGTGTGTGTGGGGGGCACTCAATACATCAGTGTCGTTGCCATGGAAATCAAACTGTGGTCTCCAAGGAGATGATGCTGCAGCTGACTCACCTTGATGTGGTTGCTCTCCTGTCTCATCACTTCCTGGTTGATACAAAGCTGCTCTCGGGAGCCGAGAACACACACCTTTGGCCTGGAGAAAACCACACACACACACACACACAGGGTTTTGTCTGAGGCAGCACAAAGAAGACAGTGATGATCACTCAAGTCTGACCTGTAATGATCCTGACACACACACACGCGCGCACACACACACGCGCACACACACACGCACACAGTCAGACAGACACACACACACAGACAGACAGACACACACACACACAGACAGCACACACACACACACACACACACTGCTTGTCAGGCCAAAGGGCGTTCTCTGTCACTCACCTATATGATGTGTTTTTGAGTTCTCCGATGACCTGTGTGAGCTGGGAGTGGGTGCGAGAAGCGTATATGATCTTTGGGATGTCGGTGTAGTACGCTGCAATAAACAGAGGACATTACAATACATTCACATGTACACACAACACACACACACACACACACACACACACACACACACACACACACACACACACACTATCTTTGGGATGTCAGTGTAGTACACTGTAATACAGAGCACGTTACAATACATTCACACACACACAAAACACACACGCACACACAACACACACACACATTATCTTTAGGTCAGGATGTCGTGTAGTACGCTGGAGCAAATACAGGGCTTTCTACTGCATGGCTGTGGTAGTAGCGCTATCCTACTGCATGCAGAGACAGTTTGAAAGATTCCACCTCTATCCATTATATTAGTGTCTGGCTTGCCAAGGGTCAACAGTTGTCATTGTCAATCCTGTTTATTGGTCCAGTTCTTTACCAAATTCCTTACTGTTTAGAAGGCATTCTACACACGTTTCCAGTGGCAGCAAGTAAGCCTATGAATGCAATTTCACTACATGCATACAATAGTGCTGCCCCACGAGAACACAACATACATGTACAGTACATACACAGAGAGATGTATGGAGAGATGTATTCTATACATCTAACTACAGTAGATGTGTGTGTTTCAGGAGAGGAATGGAGTGGGCTGATTTGTTATTGTTTACACATACTTGGTGTATCTCCATCTGTGGCTGTGCTGCCCCACGAGGACATGGGCCTATCAGGGAAGAGCTCAGCGCCCCCCATCCTCTCTGCGATCTTGCGGGCGGAGATGGTGTCTTTGAAGTACTGTCTCCATGCCAGGGTGGCACACAGTAGGCACAGGGTCTTGCCCGTGCCCGTCGGGCTCTCCAGCACCCCATTCACTTTCTGCAAGAACAAAATAAGGATGGAGCCTTCACACTACAACATGAGGTAGGTTTGGAACATTACATTTGTGCATTTATCAGACGCTTTTATCAAAGCAACATAACGTTACATTTGTGAACTATCAATCAGTTCAGTGTCAGTCAACTTAAAGTTAAGTACCGTTACCTTGCTCATCGGTAAAACGGTGGCAGCCAGGATTCAAACCCACAACAACAAAATAAGGATGGCACATTCACACTAACATTACAACATGAGCATTAAAGGTGGGCTAATATTGATATTTTTGTTTGTAGTTTTGTTGTTTATGCATGTTTTAAATGCATGTTTATTCTCTCCACCTGGATACTGTGCCTTGCACTTGAGATGTGGAAAGGGATGTTTTGTTTTGTTTTATGTTAACCTCGTGCATCTACTAAAATATGTAAGCTAATCTTGGCTTAAATGTCTTTTATACTGTTACCACTTGGAAATTACATTTCGTGTCACTGTAACGTTAATGTGTATATGGTTGAAATGATGATAAAAACAGGCGGCTGGACTTGACCATTGCTGGGGGCATGTGTTCAGATGAAGTTGTGTAATGTTACACATGTCTGCATTTAACACTCACGTTTTGAAGGCATTCAATGACTTTAGTCATGTAGTCCGTTTGACATGGGTATGGCGTGAAGGGGAAGTCCACTGTCACCCCCTTTATTTTGAGAGGGGGCATCCTGATAGTGTTTGCAAAAGCAACAGCCCCGTGGTGGTGTTGGGTCCGAACACTGATGCCAGGTGGTAACTTAGAGAATTCCAAATTACCTCTTCTCTTTACAATTAAGATAAAGGTAGCGTTATAAGGTAAAGATAACGTTAACAGTGCAGCTACTCATATGTTTGATATAACCATTCGTTGTGAAGAATGGCTTTAGGAATAGAAGAAACCAACTAACAACAATACAAGTTCGTGTAGCTCACGACTTCCACATTCTTCCTGGTACTGCTTGGCGCGCGGGCTGTTCAGAACGAAGCGCATGCGTAGATCGACATCAAATTCTGAAAGTATTTTCTCTGAATATGGAAAGTCTCACGTCCAGTCTTGTACGTACAAGCTAGTCAGTGAAATAATTCATTGGGATCGTTTTCTGTCATGATTGACAATTGCATTAAACGCCCTGTATCAAAATAGGCCTTTTCACTTCACCTCACTCGTCATTTCGCATGCACATGCGCAATTGGGCATTGTTGTTCTCTGGATTCTCAAACAGATCCAAATAAAGTGGCTAACGCAGAGACATCTCAAACTCTTACGGTAGGACATTATATTATTAAATGTTGCGTCGATACGTCTAATCTATGGCTAGTTGTAACGGTTAGGGGTTGATTTTGAAAGCGAGTTGTACTTCTCGTACACCCCGCAGCCGAATATCAACATTGCACGCAGCCCCAGATAACGTTGCGGTTGTCGTCGGCCTGCTTGCGCACGTAACGTGCCCTCGTACATCTGCGTGAGCTCGCCATAATCTGGTGCGAACGTACAGCGTACCGTGGAGGACGCAGCTATGTTATCGTTCAACTTCAGTGCGCTTTTACCTGTTACCTTATGAACCTAACTATATGATTTGAAAAAAGCCAACCGACCGGCATGAGCCAAAGGCGCAGAGGCTAATGCTAGCTAGCCAAATTCATCTACACTAGCTGTGATCCATTACGTCAATGTTTCTGATCAGATGGAGCCCCAGAATGATTGGTGTTGCTGATGGTAACAGCAGAGAAATTTTGAACAGTGTGTGTATGGGCACCAAACATCCTCCAGGTTGACCAGAGAGGCCTTTTCTTCCACTGCTCAGACTTGTACTACCCACAGTCATTAAAGAATGATTATCTTAGCTGCCCAAATACTCTCTTGACTAGTCTTGAGTTCCCTTTGACATAATAAAGTACGTAGCATAACTAACTAACTAAATAGGTAAGTGGGTCGTGGAAGTTTTTGTAAACTGTTCTGAAAAATGAAATAACTTTAAAAACCTCAGCCTTTCCTGTGGAAAGCAGTGGGTAATGTTAACATTAAATTGGCAGTGCTGAAAGGTTGACTATCTTTTCAGAGGCCCTTGACCTTGTGCCCATGTCCTGTATTGTGTATTCTATGCAGTTTACGGAAAGGATATACCGGTAGCTAAGGTCAAGTCTCAGTTTCTCACTGCTACAGTTACACTGACAGGAATAAAGACCTACAGTATCTGAGTCCCCTTTAGTGCCAACCAAGACTTGGACAGTTTCTCAAAGTTGAGGATGCTTCCTAGGTGGAACACTCGCCTTAGGACTTGTACACTACGGAGTCGAGGTTCCATCAGTGCATCCTTGAAAAATGTATTAAACAAAAGCCTCTGTCCTCGCTAGAATTTAGAAGTATCGTTGATATATTGGAACAGTGCTTGGCGACAGACAATGATGTAGAATGCAAAATACAGTCATCACACCTCTCAGTGGACATATACAGACATATACACAGTCATACAGTCATCACACATCAGTCAAGAAAAAGATAATAAATATGCTTAAATACATTAAAATATGAGTAAAATGAGAAACACTCTTAATCGTTCACCTGACTTGTTCTTCCAGTGTGGGCGGAGCATCGGCAGGCCGCCTGACCAATGGCATCGTCTGAGGTCAACATGCATGTGGAGGAGGTGGTTGTCGTGACAACACCAGACAGTGTAGGACAAAGTAACCCCGAGGAGGAGGAGAAGAGTGTGTTGGTCACCACCGAGCTCGAGCAGCATGGGTAAGTGTGTGTGACCACACTCACACACCCCACACACACACACACACACACACACACACACACACACACACACATCCATGTGGAAGAGGAGGAGGAGAAGAGTGTGTTGGTCACCACCGAGCTAGAGCAGCATTGGTAAGTCTGACCACACACACACACACACACACACACACACACACACACACACACACAC
>JAODXP020000018.1:27823188-27830688 GCA_027497455.2 Sardinella longiceps | reverse complement strand
TAAGTGTCTCTGGTTAACCACATCCCTCCTCCTCCCCCGCAGGCACCACCATCCTGAAGCTGCTGAGCCCAGTTCAGTTCCTCACCCTGCCCCAGATCACCACCACCACCACCACCACCAGAGCTGCCTCCTCCATCATCCCCACAGCCTCTGCTGCCCCCCAGAGCTCCGTGCCTGCTGTACCCACCGCCGTCCTCACCACCCCCAGCTCCACTCTCGCCCCCATGGCCACTGTGGTGGAGACCGTCTCCGCCACCGTGGAGATGGATGCGGTTGCCGTGGATGACGACACCGCCGCCGCTGCTGCTGTGGATGCGGTGTCTAGCGCCATAGAGACGGTGGCCGTGGAAACGGTGGGGTCGCAGGTGGAGGACTGTGGGGAGTCAGAGGTCAAAGGTGAGGAGAGTGCGGAGGTTAGCGCAGGGTCAGACTGAGGAGGCGTCACGAGACGCGACGGTCGCGGTTCTGACTGTTGCCATGGTGATGGTGATGATGGACACCTTAGAGATGGAGCTGTTCTGGGGTTATTAAAGGTCACACCTGTCCTGCCCACCTGGTCATCCACACACACACACACACACACACACACACACACACACACACACACACACACACCTGTCCTGCCCACGACATCCATCCTCACCTGGTCATCCACACACACAGTCACACACACACACAAACACACACACACACAAACCTTTCTCAAACTCTTCTCCTCGTTTTCTCTCACCTCTCTATCTTCCTCTGATTCCTTCCCCTCCTCCCCCTCTCCACTTCTCCATGTCACCCGTCATCCCTCCACCTCTCCGTCTCTCCCCCTCTCCATCTCACCCGTCATCCCTCCACCTCTCCGTCTCTCCCCCTCTCCATCTCACCCTTCATCCCTCCATCTCGGACATCTGGGGAACGAGTGTGAAGACACGTCTCACAGCCAAGGCCTTTCTATCTGCAGGACTGTAACCACATCCTGCTCTCTGTGTGTGTGTGTGTGTGTGTGTGTGTGTGTGTGTGTGTGTGTGTGTGTGTGTGTGTGTGCGTGCGTGCGTGCGTGCGTGCGTGTGTGTGAGTGAGAAAGAAAGAGAGACAAAGAGATTTTGCAATTTATTAAAAGGTCGGTTTAAGCTCAGTCTCACTAGAAGTGGCCATGCAATATTGCCAGTTGATGCTTTTGTAAATGAATCATATTTAGGATTTATAAACCTCGACATTTATTTAGTTGATGAATGGAGCCTATTTTAATACGAGCTGTATTTTCTTGCAGATGTAATATTTGCTATGACTTGTTTGTATGAGAGGCAGATTTTTGACCTTTTCTCGGGAGCGTCTTTGTGCTGTTGTTGAACAGCAGGCTTCTGGAGGCAGAGAAAGAGTTCATGAAGCAGAGTTATTAAACTATATTGTTTAAATCTCACTCTCTTGGCAGTCTGTAGTTTTCCTTTGCCTTTTTGTCCCATTATTGCTTCAAACTTTAGGCCTATACAAAAATGTTTTAGTGACATCAAAGAAAGGTTTTGTATTAGGATTAATTAGGTCGTAAATATGATAAGATATTGGCAAGCTGGGTTTTTTTAGGTGTTCCCTTGACAACAGCTTTGCAGAAACAATCCATTTTGAAGCAGACAAGAATCCATTTAATTTTATTCAGGATCTTTTTGTTGTAAATCACTGCAAGTCTAGAACGTTTTTTTATGAATAATGTAGACAGGTACTTTTATTTGGATTAAAAAGGTAGCAAATTTGATAAGATATAGGGTATTTAAACAGGATTCGAACACTGCGGTTCTCGCACACTATCGCGTACTGGCCACAAGGGGGGGCCCATCCCACACACATTTCTTCAGCCCGCACAGGAGACGTCGTGCTTGCCTGCCTTATTTATGGTATTGGTGTCAGTAGTGGCAGACCAGTGCGTATTCCCAAAGACATTGGTATTGCTTTCAACAGAGTTTTCCCCTTTCAAACCCCTGGACTGCCACTAAACAGGGACTCCATAGCCTACGCCCATACAAGACCTTATGACGGCACATCCACATCAAGTTTCTTTAAGATCAGAAAGAGCGGTCCAGGCTTCGCTAAATCTCTAAATATGTTTTAAGTGAAATAAACTTTATTATTGACGAAGTATAAACATTTAAATACACTCACTCAGACCAAGTCCAGCCAAAAACAACGTTAAGCTCACACAGTCACAGAGACCAGAAGTGTCCACAGTATTCTGGGTTGGATTGTGAAGTACAGTAACGGAAAACAGCATTTCCTTGCAGCGTTGGCAAATTTCGCACTTGCCTTTATTATGTATAGAGCCTATATAGTTTATTCAAACAAGCATATCGGGTTTCAACACAGGACTTACAGTGTATGTGTTTACGCATAACAACATATGTTTCTTTTTTTTCATCTGGATGTCCTTTAGACTTAGTGACTTGACAAAAATATGAGTCTGTGTTTTTCCACGAGGTGATCTGAACCCCCCAGTAACAAAACAAGCTTCAGGAACACATATACCAGACTGACTCTTTATGGATAAAATTCTCACGGATTTGGCGAAAGAAGTTTTAAAACGAAAGGCGGAGAGAAGGGCAGTGTGCGTGTTGGTCTAAAGACCAAATTCATCAAATGATGGGTCCTCTTCTGATCTCACGGAAATTTTGAAGTGACGCCGTAAAAACCCACCATATCTCTTCTGATTGTCCCATCTGAGCTTGGGCCGAATCCTTCGCATGAACCCGCCATACCGTTTCTGCAATTCCTGTCGGTCGCTTTCCTCTGAGGACTCTTCACTTCGCTTTGGAAATTTACGTAAAAATCCTCCGTAACGTTTTACTGGGTTTAAGGCAGTAGCATCATCATATACTCCCGTTTGTTCCTCTGATGCCACATCCTGGCGCTCAGTGTCCTCCGCAAATTCCGGTATCTCACGCTCTCCAAATTTCCCAACAGGTTCTCCTGCCCCCAGTTTCTTGGCGAAAAGTCCCTTTAGAACGGCGTTCTCATACCAAGGAGACTTGAAAAGTTTATTTTTATCAATCCGCTTGATAAAGCCGCCGTAGCGCTTGACCAGACTCGGGAGAGGAGACTCTTGGTTGTCCTCCGTGGCGGGTGCGCTGTGCGCATCGTCTTCAGTCGTAAAACTCTCAGACTGCGGGTTAAGGATTCGATCACATTTATTTAATTCCCATGAACTCGTGACAGCTCCTTCACACTCTAACGTGCAAGCCTGTGAACAGAGAAAAATACATTCTAATACGAGCCCATCACCATACTTGCATGAATAGCTTTTTTTCTGGCGATTTCTGACCTTGAATTCTTCTCCGTCAGATAATAATAATAATTATTATAGTAATAGTAATAATCTAAAAGTAGTAATGTGCAAGTGATGAATTCCCATTCACATTTGCATTGTTTTCGCCCTGTTTCAATACATGCCATGGATAAAATAATTAAATAAATAAACACACGGCGCTCTCCAAGGTCCTGAATTGCGCGTGTCGCTCATTTCCACTGCCATTCCCAAGAACATACCAAAAGATACACCTGTTGTTTTCTTTTCTGTTGTTTTGTTTCTTTAAAAAGAAGAAATAACGGATTCAAACACCCTAAACATAACTTACCAGGCTGTCAATGGACGTGTCCGCCGCGCTGGGTAACTCTTGGGCGCATTTCAAGCAGCGCGAGGCGCAGTCTGCTGCTGCCAGAGTTGGCGCGCTTAAAATGAGCACGAGAACACACACATACCACTCCATCCTGATATCCTAGACAAGATATTGCAACAAATATGAAGTCATGCGAAAGGGAGAGGCAGTGTAATAAGTACAATCGGTACAACCCTAAGCAATCAATGGCGCAAAACATGTTTATGCATGTTTTTATTAGTGAATTAAACAACTGGAAATGCTAATGTTGTACACAAACATGGGGACACATTACATGAACAGTATAACAATGACACGGGCATGCCACTAACTATGAAAATTACTAGTATTTAATCATTTTTTTTCTTTTACTTCAAAGTACTTTTTAATTAAAAGTAAAGTACCGGTAAGCTTTTAGTAACTAGACTTACCTCGAGGAAAGGGAATTAACGCCTTTCCCTGGCAGTTCCCGGGGAGAGGTTAGTTCTTTGTAGACCTTCAGCCGACAGAAAACCGCTTGTATTGATGTTCGTCCTCACTGAACGGAAGTTGGACGCAGCGCGTTTTATTGCCGAAGATTCCGTGGTGTCATCGCTGCACACTGCGCATTTGACCAATGGCAAGAATAAGTTACAAGAATACGCGCGCTTGAAGCTGTCTCCACCCTCCTGCAAGTTCAGCCCACCTCCACCCATCCACCCACTCACACACACACACACACACACACCCAGAAAAACCTGCAGACTGATGTGTGGACGGCGCTGAATCATAAAAGGGTGTGTTTCAGTGTGAATTCATTTGAGCTAACCACCGCAGAAGGCTGAAAAAGGTGTGAACATCGAAAGCTTGATTTAAGCGTTTGGTGCCACGAGGCCCCCAAAACAGTTCGTGCGTCATGGCATCTTTTTATCCAAGCTCGTCAAGTCACCTGCTTCAATGACATCAATCATTTATACATTTTATGGTATAATATAGCATAATATAACATCACTAATGGAGTTGCATTTTTATTAACAGGCCTAAAATGACCAATAACCTATCTGCACAACATCATGGATGTTTTTTGATCTGATGCCACAAGTTGAGCTTATTCTTTCCCCAGAAGATACCAGTGGTTGTTGGCAATACAGTGTGCTGAGGTTTGGTTTTGAATGTGGGGAGCCCTGTGAGTGAGAGACATGTGTGTCTCCACAGAAAGCCTGATGGTGGTCTTTGCTGCTGGGTAGACTAGATCTCTTGTGCAGTCTTATCTGTCTCTTCTTTATTCGATCTTAATGAAGTTGGCAAAAGAGTTACAACGCAACTCACTGATGGGATTTATTTATTTATTTTGGCTCTGTGTCGCCGTGCAGTGCTTAGTTTTCCACTCCCATTCTCATCAGACTCTGGAATGCACTAATTTTAATCACCTCTCAGCACCGCCATCGCAGTTTGTCGCTACTGTTGATACAAGTATTCTTGTACAGACGTTCTGACAGCCTAAAAAAAAATCGGTGCGAGAAGCTGCTTGGGGACTCTTGTGCGTCATAGGACTGCTTTTCTCCGTTAGCCTCCCTCGCGCATCAGCGGCCCAGATGAGAGAGAGGCGCGTGACCGTGACCGTGACCCGGCCAGAGCACCACGTGCCCAACAGCGGGAGATGGCAAAAAAGGCATGTAAATTACTCCAGGCAATATAAAAGATGACACGAGTGGAATCAATTTTTCTGTGACACCAGCGAGGATTTTGACTCTCGCCTTTGTGTTTTTAAATTACTACATTTCCATTTATAAAACGGCTCCATAAATACCGAATGTGCGTAGGCTACATGGTCAGAGAGCCTTTGGCTACTGATCATGTTTCTGAAACACGCGTTTGTCACCAACGTGCCTGATGGAAAGTAAAAGTGAAATACATAACTTGTTGAATCATATTTCAATCGAGTGGAATGAAGGTGGGGGATGGGTTGTTGATTCGTGAAAGAATATTGGGAGATGGATGAAATATGTTCATTACTCTTTTAAGGTCACAGAAGGTTGCTTGTTATGAGGGAGGAGGGTGCAAAATAAAGGGTGGAGCATTCTCTCTCTCTCTCTCTCTCTCTCTCTCTCTCTCTCTCTCTCTTTCATTCATCACACCCACAAACTCAGACTTAGTAGCACTGTGAATAAACATTCTCCCTACATACCTCTGGAAGTGTGCTCAGAGAGAGGGATGAGAAACAGAGGTAAAGAGAGCGACAAGGAGAGAGGGAAGTAGAGAGAGAGAGAGAGAGAGATAGTGACAGAGAGAGGAATGGGGGAGGATCACCCTTGACAACCTGCATCCATTGCGCAGGCAGGTTTGTTTTTCTGCATCTCTTAAATAAATCATTAATCAGCTCCTTCGGCCTGTTCAAACATAATACTCAATTATCCATGGGTCTGTTGGCCCCCAACACGCTCGTCCTGCGCGCCCGCCGCCATTGTTTGCATTCCGCAGTCGCATGGAAACCCTGCGAAGCCGCTGCGCTTCTCGCTGCAGGTTCCCGCCCAGACAAGGCAAGCCTGGTGAACCGCGGCACGACCTGCTGCGTCAGGATCATCAACCAGGTGCTTCTGCTGCCTGTGTAATTGTTTAGCTGCTGCTGCTAAACACAATCTGGGTCACAATCGTAAAAACAAAAACAGATGGGGAAGAGTAGAGACACACTGATGAAATAGGCTGAAGTTTTCACCACCAAAATAAAACAAAAAATCTATCATGGGAGGAAGCCAACTTTGTGACTGTGTGTGTCATTTGTAGCCTGACACCCCCCCCATCCCATAATACTGCTATGGGCGGGCAGGCTATGTCATTTGTAACTTCTCATCAGGGACTTTGCATTGCTTTAAGGAACGTGAAATGTGCATGCATGGAGTTGGGGTGTCTGTAGACTACTTGGTGCAGCATTTGGTGACCTGGACCAGCAGGTACATGGATTGATTCACAATGGAGTCCTCCTAACATTTCAGTGCTCCCGATGAGCAGACTTAAAGGAGAAATCCAGTGTGAATCAGTCAATCGTCGTGTTGTTCCAGGTACCTCAATGCGGGCCAATGCTCGGTTTATGTTATATCAAATTTTCTTATTCTTTTTCTTACCTACAGCACTTGGTGAGTTTGAACAATAGGGTGGATTGATTTGCACTGGTTTTCTCCTTTAAGCTGGAATTGGGCTGAAAAACAACAACATTGAGTTTGCTAGTTTGGAGTCAGGTGCTTGAGTGGCGTAAGTGGTAGTGTCGAGCGTTGGGGACACCTAAGGCGTTCAAGTTTGTGTGAGGTTTCTAGCTGAGTGTGAAGAGACAGTGATGGCGTGGAAGCTTGCATAAGGATTCTACAAGCGTCAGCAGGGGGACTTTCTTCGTCAAGTGTGTGTATTTGTGTGTGTGTGTGTGTGTGTGTGTGTGTGTGTGTATGTATGTGAATGCATGCTGCAGGTGTGTCAGGGCTAGGTGGTGAGAACGTAACCATAGCAGCAAGAAAAACGTGCCACTGCCGTGAATAGTCATTGTAGGGGTTCTGAGATTCATTTGTTTTTCTCTGCAACTTGATTGGATTTGAAAAGGTAAAGAAGTGTGTGTGTGTGTGTGTGTGTGTCACCTTTATTAACCCTGGGAGTTAAGGACCTCATCCACCTCAATGAACTCTTCTGGTGCCTTGTCTCTGAGCTATGCTAAGCTAATTGGTCTTATTGGACAAATTTTCTTTTTTTTTCTTCTCTTGTAAATCACTTTGGGTCAACTTCCTGTTTTTAAAAGTCCTCCTGTGACCTTTGACCTTTGAGTCACACCAGCCTTTCCTCTAAAACACACTTCAGTAACCTTTGCTCTGACACACACTCTTCTGTCAGTGACCTGTCCGACTCA
>JAODXP020000018.1:27815688-27818188 GCA_027497455.2 Sardinella longiceps | reverse complement strand
CACAAACTACGCGCTCGCGGTCCGGAAGCAGTGCTGTCACCCATCTTGTGCACTTACATTAAAGGAAAGCTCCGGAGTGAATTCAAGCATAGCCCTGCCAAACGAGCCTGCTAAATGCACTAGCTAGTGAGTGGAACAAAATTATTTAGAACAGCATAGACCGAACGCGAACATAGAAGCGAACAAGCACTTTACACTGAATCAATGGAAACTGATTATTCGAAATCGAAAGTATGATATACCTTTGACTCAATGTAAAGTGTTTTGTGTTCGCGTTCACGCTATGCTGCTTCAAATGATGTTGTTCCACTTGCTAACTAGTGCATTTAGCAGGCTCATTCAACAGGGCTATGCTTGAATTCACTCCGGAGCTATCCTTTAACATCTTTATGATTTGTCATCCTTCTTCATTAGCCTAGAACAAATTGAATTTGCTCAGCTAATACGTCTAGCTATCAGCCATAGGTTTGTACTCAGACATCGGTGGTGTCTGAGCTGTCTACCCACTCATAATACTCTAGGTTGTATTCAGACATCGTGGTGTTTAGCCAAACACAACGTTCGATCTGGATGGGAGTCACAGAGCAGGCTTAAAGTTGTTTGAATCAGCTTGTTAGTTGCACTGATTGGTTGTAGCCGTTTTACCCGAGGGTCTATCTCTCGTAGCCAGACTATACATTTTATGTGATAGTCTGGCTTGTCAGGCTACTTCTTCACTACAATGCATTTACTGTAACATGTCAGATAATCACACCCTAAGTTCTCACCATGACAGAAAAAAAGCATACGTAGTAGACATACACGATTAGAGTATCTCAACGCATTTATAGGCTACGAGAACAGCCAATGGAGAATCCACGGAGATCATTTGAGCAGTTCTTTGAATGGTGTGAACATGAGCAGTGCCATCTATGCTTGTGGCTTGTTTCAGGATGTCAGGATTGTCTGCTAAGTGTGCTAAGTGAACACATACATATCAGCTTTGGGCACTTGGGAAACTACAATAGATTTAAACATGCTGAGAAAAAAATGAGATAGAAGCATAAAATAACAACAACATGGCGTAAATACAGTGTTAAGGCCCTTCATGTTTGGAGCTAGCCCAGGAGATTGATTTGTGTGTGTGTGTGTGTGTGTGTGTGTGTGTGTGTGTGTGTGTGTGTGTGTGTCTGTGTGTGTGTGTGTGTGTGTGTGTGTGTGCCATTTTGCAAACGGTTCAGGAGTCCAGCAAATTGTCTTTTGTGTTTGGATAATTGTGTGAAGTATTTGGAAGAAAGGAGCCCTGCTTTCAAATTTATGTGCAAACACACACCACTTACTTATCCCCTCTCAGGGCCGGCCCAAGCCCAAAGGGGGCCCTAAGCAGAATTTCATTTGGGGGCCCCCTCACCGCCACCACAGCCTTCTATCGCTTGTTCTCCCTATCAACAACAGCATATTGCTTGTTTCATTAATTGTTTAAATTCACCCAGTGTTCTTGTCATCATCTGAATTTTACACCATTTTTGAAAATACTGAAAAATATTAGACAACAAAAGTTTAGGATGCTATGGTTTTATACAACACTCACAATACATTTTATGTGAACATTATTGCTGATATCACAGACATTGGTAGGCTACTCTATGCAATAAGCAGCTTATGATAACAGAAATAGCCCTGATTCACTCACTATGTTTGCTATTTCAAGCATCAATAATAGGCCTAACCTATATCATCAGAGAAGAGTGATTCTTGCCATTCTTGACAATAAAGAGCTAGGTTTGAATTAAATGATTAGATAGTCCTACATTAAGATAGCTTGATACATCTCCTAAGACTAACTAGGATTTTGCCTATAGAAGAACTTCCTCATGTCCAATGTCTGTGCAGGCAGCAAATATTCATCAACCAAAAATAGGCTATCCTTAACCTAACCAACCGTCTCTGGTTGTATTACCTCCTCGGGAATCTGTTCCTTTCCTGCTCACAGGATTCATTTCACTTTACTGACTTACTTTGTTCCAAATGCAAATTGTTCCAAATGAAAGTGTGGACTTTCAGCGGTATGTATCTCACCTACTTCACGTGGAATGGACTGACGATTGCATGCAGTGAGATGTTGGTGAACGCGGAGCGGATTTTCAGCGCTATGCGTAGCTACTCTATTCAAACAAGTAGAATGGATTCTTCCGCGGTGGATTAGAAACTGCGCTATGGCTGTGCTTTACCATTCCCAGGAGGCTTTGTTCTAATCATATTGCAGGTTGTTGTTATAGTTTTTCTGTGGTAAACGTAAACGTTTTATGATGTCAGAATAACAAGAATGAAATAAAAATACAAATGCTACATCAACTTTGCTAGATTGTTGGGAGAAGTCAGAGGTGTGTAAGCCAAACCATGACTGAGATAAAGAGTGATAGTAAGTGATATGGCCTAAATTCACTGGGTTCCTTAACTGACAGATGATAAAATTAATGGGTAGGTATCACAATGATGTTAAGTTAATACTTACCCTCAA
>JAODXP020000018.1:27790542-27815588 GCA_027497455.2 Sardinella longiceps | reverse complement strand
CTGGATGGGAGTCACAGAGCAGGCTTAAAGTTGTTTGAATCAGCTTGTTAGTTGCACTGATTGGTTGTAGCCGTTTTACCCGAGGGTCTATCTCTCGTAGCCAGACTATACATTTTATGTGATAGTCTGGCTTGTCAGGCTACTTCTTCACTACAATGCATTTACTGTAACATGTCAGATAATCACACCCTAAGTTCTCACCATGACAGAAAAAAAGCATACGTAGTAGACATACACGATTAGAGTATCTCAACACATTTATAGGCTACGAGAACAGCCAATGGAGAATCCACGGAGATCATTTGAGCAGTTCTTTGAATGGTGTGAACATGAGCAGTGCCATCTATGCTTGTGGCTTGTTTCAGGATGTCAGGATTGTCTGCTAAGTGTGCTAAGTGAACACATACATATCAGCTTTGGGCACTTGGGAAACTACAATAGATTTAAACATGCTGAGAAAAAAATGAGATAGAAGCATAAAATAACAACAACATGGCGTAAATACAGTGTTAAGGCCCTTCATGTTTGGAGCTAGCCCAGGAGATTGATTTGTGTGTGTGTGTGTGTGTGTGTGTGTGTGTGTGTGTGTGTGTGTGTGTGTGTGTGCCATTTTGCAAACGGTTCAGGAGTCCAGCAAATTGTCTTTTGTGTTTGGATAATTGTGTGAAGTATTTGGAAGAAAGGAGCCCTGCTTTCAAATTTATGTGCAAACACACACCACTTACTTATCCCCTCTCAGGGCCGGCCCAAGCCCAAAGGGGGCCCTAAGCAGAATTTCATTTGGGGGCCCCCTCACCGCCACCTCAGCCTTTTTTTTGCTTGTTCTCCCTATCAACAACAACATATTGCTTGTTTCATTAATTGTTTAAATTCACCCAGTGTTCTTGTCATCATCTGAATTTTACACCATTTTTTGAAAATACTGAAAAATATTAGACAACAAAAGTTTAGGATGCTATGGTTTTATACAACACTCACAATACATTTTATGTGAACATTATTGCTGATATCACAGACATTGGTAGGCTACTCTATGCAATAAGCAGCTTATGATAACAGAAATAGCCCTGATTCACTCACTATGTTTGCTATTTCAAGCATCAATAATAGGCCTAACCTATATCATCAGAGAAGAGTGATTCTTGCCATTCTTGACAATAAAGAGCTAGGTTTGAATTAAATGATTAGATAGTCCTACATTAAGATAGCTTGATACATCTCCTAAGACTAACTAGGATTTTGCCTATAGAAGAACTTCCTCATGTCCAATGTCTGTGCAGGCAGCAAATATTCA
This sequence comes from Sardinella longiceps, assembly GCA_027497455.2. NCBI lineage: Eukaryota > Metazoa > Chordata > Actinopteri > Clupeiformes > Clupeidae > Sardinella > Sardinella longiceps. The sequence continues at coordinate 27,814,294 of JAODXP020000018.1, read as the reverse complement.
TCAACCAAAAATAGGCTATCCTTAACCTAACCAACCGTCTCTGGTTATATTACCTCCTCGGGAATCTGTTCCTTTCCTGCTCACAGGATTCATTTCACTTACTGACTTACTTTGTTCCAAATGCAAATTGTTCCAAATGAAAGTGTGGACTTTCAGCGGTATGTATTTTACCTACTTCACGTGGAATGGACTGACGATTGCATGCAGTGAGATGTTGGTGAACGCGGAGCGGATTTTCAGCGCTATGCGTAGCTACTCTATTCAAACAAGTAGAATGGATTCTTCCGCGGTGGATTAGAAACTGCGCTATGGCTGTGCTTTACCATTCCCAGGAGGCTTTGTTCTAATCATATTGCAGGTTGTTGTTATAGTTTTTCTGTGGTAAACGTAAACGTTTTATGATGTCAGAATAACAAGAATGAAATAAAAATACAAATGCTACATCAACTTTGCTAGATTGTTGGGAGAAGTCAGAGGTGTGTAAGCCAAACCATGACTGAGATAAAGAGTGATAGTAAGTGATATAGGCCTAAATTCACTGGGTTCCTTAACTGACAGATGATAAAATTAATGGGTAGGTATCACAATGATGTTAAGTTAATACTTACCCTCAATTCAATTCAATTCAATTTATTGTTGTTTATAGTGCAATATCACCATTAACCATGGTCTCAGAACACTTAGTAACAATAGTAAGTGCATAGAAATAAGAAGTCCCCAAGGGTGTTACAAATCCCAGACCATTAATGGACCATAGTAATAAATAAAAATAAATGGTCCATAAGTTTAAAAGCAGAAAAATTAAAAATAAGAAATAACATACAGCATCACACCACAAATATCGTAAAATCATTATTATTCGAGGTAAAAACAACAATAAATTATGACCAATAAAATTCCAAAAAATAAAAATGAGTAGATAAAAAATAAATAAATAAAATAAAATAAAATAAAATAAAATAAATAAATAAAAAGAAGACCCCTAGTGTCGGGACACATAAAACCTCTGCCTAGTTATAGTGTGCTGAGAACAAGAATGTTTTTAGCTTGGACTTGAATGCCTCAACAGAGCTAGCATCCCTGACATAAGATGGCAGGCCATTCCATAAAAATGGTGCACGGTGGGCAAACGCTCTATGTCCTGCTGATTTCTTGCGCACCTCTGGAACAGACAGGTGCCCAGAATTCATAGAGCGGAGAGGGCGTGCAGGTACGTATGGAGAGAGAAGATCACTAAGGTAGGCAGGTGCTAGATTGTGAAGGGATTTGTATGTTAAAAGAAGAATTTTAAAATCTGCCCTGGCTTGGATGGGTAACCAGTGAAGGGATGCTAAAATCGGTGTTATATGCTCAAATCTCTTGGTCCTTGTTAAAACCCTAGCTGCAGCATTCTGAACGAGCTGAAGCCTTTTTGTTGAGCTAGACGGGAGGCCAGAGAACAGAGCGTTGCAATAATCAAGTCTAGATGAGACAAATGCATGAATTAGTATTTCAGCATCACGTAGGGACAGTATGGATCTGATTTTAGCAATATTAGAGAGATGATAGAAGGCAGACTTTGTGACTGCTTTGATGTAGGGCTGAAAGGTTAGGTTAGAATCAAATAAAACACCAAGGTTTTTAACCGTTGGTTTTTCAGAGACAGTACAGTTGTCAATGATGATAGATTGAGTCTCTGGTTCGTTCTTGCATTTAGGTGATCTGACAATTAATAACTCTGTTTTGTCAGCATTTAACAATAGGAAGTTCCTACACATCCACTTCTTAATTTCCACTAGACATTGTTGTACCTTTGATAGCTGACAGCTGTTATTCTGCAAAACTGGTATATATAATTGTGTGTCATCCGCGTAACAGTGGAAATTAATACCAAATTTGCTGATGATTGCACCCAGAGGAAGCATGTAGATGGAGAACAGCATAGGGCCGAGTACTGACCCCTGGGGTACTCCACAGTTTACAGAGTTCAGTGAAGAACTGGTGTTGTTAAAAACCACGCACTGGGTTCTATTTAAAAGATATGATTGGAACCAGGAGAGAACTGTTCCTTTAATCCCAATAAGATTTTCGAGGCGGCTGAGAAGTATACTATGGTCAATAGTATCGAAAGCTGCACTCAAGTCAAGGAGCAGTAGAAGGGATGTCTGGCCATTGTCACTTGCGAGCAGAAGATCATTTGTAACCCTCACTAGTGCAGTCTCTGTGGAGTGTCCAGGCCGAAAACCAGATTGAAATTTCTCAAAGAGGCTATTTGCAGACAGATGTGCAGTGAGCTGTTCTGCAACGACACGTTCAAGGACTTTTGACATGAAGGGAAGATTTGATACAGGTCTATAGTTATTGAGCTCTTGTGGATCTAGGTTTGGCTTTTTGAGTAGTGGTTTGATGACTGCTGACTTGAAAGAGGCTGGTACAGAACCGACAGAGAGTGAGCTATTAATGACAAGGAGGAAGTGACTGTATAAAGTGGGGAGTAATTCTTTAAATAGACCAGATGGTATTGGGTCCAACTGACATGTTGTTGGCTTTGAGGCACTGACAGCAGCTATGAACGCCTCGCTAGATATAGGCTTGAAGTGATCTAGGTACGGCAGATGAGAGCTAGTAGGCCTATTTGAGCTCTCTGATTGGTCCTCCATACTACACACTGGTGTGATGTTAATAATTTTCTCTCTGATTTTCTCAATCTTTGATATAAAAAAAATCATAAAATCATCAGCAGAAAAAACATTGCTAGAGACAGGAGCATTTGATTGTGTAAGTCTACTGACAGTATTAAATAGAAAACGCAGATTATTTTTGTTAGAGTTGATTAGGTTCGAATAGTAAGTTGTTCTTGCTGCTAAAAGAGCGCTCTTATATTTTTTAAAACAGGCTAGCCAGGCCATTTGATCATTATCTGATTTTGTTCTGCGCCACTTGCTCTCAATCTTTCTGCACTGTTTCTTAAGGGTACGAGTGTCGTCTGTAAACCAGGGCGCTGATTTAGCGCGTCTGCGCTTCCGTTTCACCAGAGGAGCAGCGGAGTCAAGCGCTCTCACCAGGGCGTTGTTTAAATTATCTGTCAGATCGTCAAGGGACGCACTGTTAGCGCAATAGGAGTCAAGAACAGCGGGGAGTAACTCAGAGAGTGAACATTTCACATTTGTGTCAATATGCCGGTACATATATATGTCGGAGTTTTGACTTTTCGCTGGCACATTTAGAGGAACATTAAAAAGAACATAACAATGGTCAGACACAGGGACAGATTCGACCGATAACGAATTGACCTCGATCCCTCTTGTACAGACTAGGTCTAGTGCATTCCCATGGATGTGAGTTGCATCTTTCACATGCTGTGTAAAATCAAGGCAAGCAAGTAGGTCGATGAAGTCCATTGCTCTATGATCATTCTGATTATTAACATGAAAATTAAAATCACCAAGTACCAGTATTTTGTCATGCTTAATCACTACTGACGACAGGAGCTCTGAGAAGTCAGACATAAATTCAGCATTGTGTTTCGGGGGTCTGTACACAGTTAAAACAAGGACGTGTTGGCTTTCTCTGATTATCATAGCCAGGTATTCAAAAGATGAAAAAGTTCCGAAATTGCATTCAGTACAGTTGAGATTGTTGGAAAATATCTTCGCAACCCCACCCCCTTTCGGTCTTGTCTGGTCGAGAATAAAAAGTTATATTCTGCAGGGGAGGCTTCTACTAGAGTTGCCGCAGCTCCAGCAGTAGAGGACAGCCACGTCTCTGTTAGTGCTAAGAGATCAATGCTATGAGAGGAGATGAAGTCCGAAATGTAGACAGTTTTATTTGAAAGAGATCTAATGTTTAAGAGTGCGACCTTAAGGGACAGCGATGATTTAGTTTCCAATTTGCCTTCTACGGAGGATGGAATCGGAGCAGTGGGGAGATACTGCCGTGGAACGACCAGTGACGACTGGTCCACCACCCGCACTGAGAGTTCCTGGGGCCGTCTGTGCCCTGTCAGCACCGGGATGGAGGAGAAGGGAAAGTCTGAGAGGAGAGGAGGAGCTGAGCGCTGCTGGAAGTGGCAGGTGGGGCTCACTGTTGGAATGTGGAGTGAGCCTAGTCAGTCATACTTGGGGGGTACATGGAATGCAATGTAATGAATGAGATTAAAATTTAACACATTGGTCCCTTTTCTATTGGGATGGAGACCATCATATTTGTAAAGATATGGTTTTGACCAGAATGAGTCAAAATTGTTTATGTAACCCTGGCCTGTTGCGGTACAGAAGTTGTCGAGCCACTGATGTAGGCTAAACAATCTGCTGAAACGCTCATTGCCGCGTCTGATTGTTGGGACAGGACCGGACAGAATGCATGTTCTGCCCAGATTCTCGACAGTAGATGTCAGTAGTTCAAATTCCTCCTGAAGTTTCATTGATTGTCTATCCATGACGTCACATGTGCCCGCATGGACAATCACAGTGTGAACAGAGTGGTGGCGTTCAATCAGAGATGGGATCAGTTCAATAAAGTTATTCACCTTACCACCAGAGAGACTGTAAACAACGGCTCCAGGAATTGAGACGAATCTGAAGATAGAATCGCCAATACAGAGGATCTCTGGAATTGCACCTTGGCAGGCGTTGATATCCAAAGAGTACTGCAGAAGCCGCAGCGGCTGGCTAGCCTCCATGCTACCTCCAGCTTCATGGCTGGCTGTGGAGGTAGGCCCAGCTGGGGGGCAGGTCTCGGAGGCCGTTTCCTCTGAAGGTGAAGGCGGCGAAAACACCGCAGATGAGGCAGGTGAAGCGGCCTGAAGCGTGGATTGGAGTTCGTTGGAGATAGCTGAATCGGCCCGAGGCGTGGATTGGAGTTCGTTGGAGACAGCAGCGGGTGACAGCCGGAGACGTTTAGTGAGTGGAGTGGAGCTGGAGTCTAGCGACAGGTCATCACTGGATGAGTTGAGTGCGTTGTTTGATCTGCGCTTTCTCCGCTTTCTCCGCTTTCTCCCACCGTTGGACACAGCGGCTTCTGTGCCCGTGTAAACCACATCTGAGGCTGAGTCAGGATCAGGGCCTCGGTCGGCAAGAGGTGCAAACCGGCCTGATGACATCGAGATCAAGACATCGTCAACTCTGCTCAGAGGATCAAAGAGAGGGAGTGACAGTTTCTTTCTACCCCGTGCATGGGCCTGTGCTACCGTGGTCCACGATGAGTTGGGTGCGTTGCCCGATGATGGATAATGTTGGCTCTCCAATGGATTTAGTCGGGAGAGTAGCTCACCGAGCTGCGTTTGGCGTTGGAGGAGCTTCTCAATAAGTGTTTCAATCTCTTGCAATTCTGCCACGATGTCAGCGGGATCCGCAGTAGGAGTCGTGGAGATCTCGCTGAGAGCATTGGTAAGTCCATTAACTTTATCATGGTAGCCTACTCTATCTCTCTTTCCGCGAATTCGCGACTGCCAAGCTGACTTTGACTGACTGCTCTGGCGGCCATGACAGACGTGACGTGCGACGTACTCAAAAATAAGATAATATCTCAAAACGCGATTTCTCGAGCGTTCGTGGGGGGCCCCCGAGCTGTCGGGGCCCTAAGCGACGGCATAACTCGCGTATGCCTCGGGCCGGCCCTGTCCCCTCTATAAAACACTCACACACACACACACACACACACACACACACACACACACACACCACTTACTTATCCCCTCTTTCAAACTTATGTGCAAACACACACTACTTACTTATCTCCTCTATAAAACACTCACTCACACACACACACACACACACACACACACACACACACACACTCTCTAACATGCTCCCTCTGTTGTGCCATCCCTTCTAACACACCATTTACACAGCACTGCTCTGATGTGCTTTATGCTACATGCCTCACCTTAGCTGATATTAAAACCAGGGAAGCTCAAACACAAATACAGTAAAACAGCAGGGCAGGAGGGTGTGTGTGTGTGTGTGTGTGTTTAAGGGTTTCATGTGTGGGTGATTGAGGATGTACTGTATGTTTGTATTATAGCACTGCATGTGTGTGTGTGTGTGTGTGTGTGTCTGTGTGTGTGTGTGTTTACTGTAATTAGTGTATGTGTGGGTGATTGATGGTGTATGTTTGTTTTATAGCACTGTGTGTGTGTGTGTGTGTGTGTGGTGTTAATATTGCAGGAGCTGCTCACCTGTGTGTGTGTGTGTGTGTGTGTGTGTGTGTGTGTGTGTGTGTGTGTGTGTGTGTGTGTTTATCTACCTCTCTTGTCTGAGCTCACCAGCAGGAGGCAATGCTTCTAAAAGCATTTCAAAGTTTCCGTCTCACGGTCTACTTAAACACACACACACACAAACAGGTCTACACACATACTGTGTACTTACGCACACACATACACTCATGCACTATAAACCCCCCCACACAGACACATGTACACTCACGCACAGACACGCATACACACACACATCTCAACATCTCCAGCAGTGACTTACCTCAACTTACAAGTGTAAGAGGAAGAGAAGGAGGCATTTACGTAAATCAGGTGTCCAGTGGGGATGTTCTCCACTGTGTGTGTGTGTGTGTGTGTGTGTGTGTGTGTGTGTGTGTACGTGTGTGTGTATGTGTGTTTGCTTATGTGTGTGTATGTTTGCCTGTGTGTGTGTGCGCGCATGCATGTGTGTGTGTGTGTGTTTGTGTGTTTGCTTGAGTGTGTGTGTGTGTGTGTGTGTGTGTGTGTGTGTGTGTGCGTGCGTGTGTGCGTGCTTGTGTTTGTGTGTGTCTTTCATGTTGTCCTGCAGTGGCCTGTCCCGTCCGATCCTCCCACGCTGCAGCGGACCAGTGTCCAATCCAGGAGCAGCTGGGGGAGTCCTGGAACAACATCACTGAGCACCAAACAGTAGCCTGACATACTGTAGCCCGCCCATAATACTACTGTTCATCCATATTCATGGTCTGGAGGCGGTCTTCTGGGGAGGGTTTAGTCAGTTAACAAACAACCGACCAATCGTTTCAAACCAGAGCTGAATGCCCTCCCCCCGCCCTATAATCGCTTCAGGTTAAAGAACCTCCAGACCATGAATACGGATGAACAGTAGTATTATGGGATGGCTATGTCAGGCTATGTCAGGCTATCCAAACAGCTCCTGGTCGGGGAAGACACTGTACCCTGGGAAGTGGAAGCTTTAGCGTTAGTTCTTTCAGGGAGACTCAGACGTTTCGTCATTCATTGCATGACCAATCATATTCCCTCTCTTGTCTTTCATAGACCAGTCCTTCCTACCAGCTCTTGCTGCTCTAGACACCGGCTTCCGGGAATCCCCACCACCGCCACCACCGCCAGTTGGGTCCCTGTCCTTCTGTCGGGAGGTAGGCTTCGCCACTGCTAGTTTACGAATCGGCAGGATCTGCTGGGCCAAGTTTCTTGTTTACCCAGACGGGGCCTACACCAAAGACTTGATTATTTTATTAATTGCTGTATTCTGTAAACTCATTAAATATTTGTTTCATTCATTCATTCATTCATTCATTCATTCATTCATTGCTCTATCTGGAAGAACTGACAGGACAGCACTCTTTGTGGTGGTTCAATGGGGAAATCCTCTCACATTGTCTATCTATTTGTGTGTCTGTGTGTGTTGATTCTCAGCAGAGTTTGTGTGTGTGTGTGTGTGTGTGTGTGTGACTGTATGTGTCTGTGTGTGTGTCTATGTGTGTGTGTGTGTGTGTGTATTTTTGTAGTTTTTATACATGTGGACATATTCTATGCATGTGTTGTCAGAGTCTGTGATTATGGACGTGGTGGATCCACATTTAGCACAGCTGGTAACAACACTACTGTTGTTGTTATTGTTGCCATTTACTCCATAAGGAGTTATTTTTACACTCTTGGAGCTGATCAACACTACAGCAGTCTACCTGCCTCCTGGTGTCCTGAGGGCTACGGGAGAGGACTCAGGTGGAACCGGAACTCAGCCATGGAACACGGAACATTTCATGGAAGATTCCAGAACATTGCAGATGATTCCTTTTCCACCCCTGCTGACTGTAGATCTATGTCACTCCAGTGGGGTCAAATGACTAGCTGATGTTGTGTGTGTGTGAGTGTGTGTGTGTGTGTGCGTGCTTGTGTGTGTGTGTTTGTGGGGATGGGTGGGGGTTGGGGTGAAGTCACACACCGTGATTTATTGGGTGTGTGTGGGTGGGGGTTCTCTCTCTCTCACACACACACACACACATACTACACAAGCTTGCATCAACCATACACATGCAAAAAATGCACATACAGACAAATGCACAAATACGCTGACACATACACACACATACACACACACACACACACACACACAGACTAGCACAGACATATCCTCAGACAAATCCCTAAATTGCGCAGATTGATGTGTGTGTGTGTGTGTGTGTGTGTGTGTGTTTAAAATCCATCCCTAAAGAAACGGGCCTTGGAGTGCAAGACTGCTATTTCTGTCCTTCCCATCTGTGGATGAGCTTTTTGACTTCACACTTTCTGCAAGTTTAGCAGGTAAATGACAGAGTTGCTGAGACACATTTTTGCCCCTCTATGACGCAAACCACCACAGCATAGAACATACTGTAGCATAGTAAAGCTAAACTCACTCATCTTCATGGGCGGTATTCTCCCAGGTGCTTAAAGAGATCCTATGCAGGTCCAGTGGCATCATCCAGAAAGTTAAGAACCAAACAAAGCAGTTATTAAGCGTTTTTGCCAATAATCCTCCATGTAGAATTGCGCAGTCGATGGAGAAAGCCACTAACAAAATGTATCGACAGTTGAATTGGCTGAGAAGGTACAAATCGCGTTGTAATTGAAATAGTAAGCTCCAGCTAAGTCACGTTACCAAGCTTGCTTGCTAACCAAAACAAACGGGGTGGACGCTCCCACTGATCTTGCAAGGGCGAAATCTGCCTCTAGGGGGCACGGACAAGCCAGACTATCACATAAAATGTATAGTCTGGTCACGAGTGATAGACTCTCGGGTAAGACGGCTAAAATCTCAGCATAACTTACAAGTAGATTCAAACAATGCTAAGCCTCCCAATGACTCCCTGTCTAGATAGAATGTTGTGATAGGCTAAACACCACAATGTCTGAATACAACCTAGAGCGTTGTGTTTGGTTTTAAACAGCTCAGACACCACCGATGTCTGAGTACAACCTATGGCTGATGGCTAGACGTACTCACTGGATAGATTCAATTTGCTACCGCTAGAGTACGTCTAGAGTTCTTGGCTATTCTTCCACTCTGAGATGAGCAGGTCGAGGGAAAGGCCAGGTCAACATCGTATTCTCTGAGGTTGAGAGCTGCTGGTTGCAGGATGCTGTTTTGGACGGCTGACAGAAGACAAATTAAGTGTTCCTGATTCCAGTGTTTCAGGTGAAGTACGAGTCGGATCTTATCGCTGTCAGGATTGAGTCTCCTTTTGGAGAGGGCAGTCAGTGATTTAACACCCGAAGTCCCACATTCCTCATTAAATAAGGTCAAGAAACGTCTTCCGTTTTGTGTGATACACGCACATTTTTAAGGTTTTATTTCCAAAACATGCCCAGATCGATGGAAATGAGGGGATCGATATGAACCTGGCCGTGATTATTAATGGTGAGGTCATAAGTCTGACTATAATAAAACTGGAGCGTCATAAATAACAGCGATCAATCAGAGACGAGGCTGATCAAACAGTAAAGCTCCGCAGCCCCCGCGCCTAGCGCCTACTCATCACTGCGGAGCACTGGACTGTGACTCTGAGCGCTGGGCCATCAGAATGAAAGCAGTGGGGAGGATGTAAAGGATAGCTGCATTTCCATTAAGGAAATAAGAGAGGTCTCGCACCCCAGTCTGCCAGAGAGGGGATATATCGCCTAGCCTGGTCTGGCCTAGCACACACACACTCACACACACACTCAGACACACACTCACACACACATACTGGCCTGGCCCTCTCAGCTCTTCTACACTCCACACAAACACACACATACGCACACACACATACGCGCACACGCACACACACACACACACATACGCGCGCACACACACACACACTCACACACACACACACACACACACACACACACACACACACACACAGATATACGCACAAACTGGCCTGTTCAGCTCCACCCCACTCCCACACACACACACACACACACACACACACTGGTCTGGCCCTCTCAGCTCCACCCCACTCCACACACTCAGACACACACACACTCACTCTCACACACACTCTCACACACACACATTGGTCTGGCCTACTCAACTCCACTCCACTGGGCTTTTTTGATTCAGTGGCCCAATAACACGGCAGGAGGATATTAACTCAGCGAAGCTCTTACTTATATACACACACAGGTACACACACACTCTCTGTTCTCACACACACATACACACACACACACACACACACACACACACACACACACACACACTCACTCAGAAGTGGGTTAATGTGCGTGACTAAATCTAAATGAGTGATGTGAATGAGCTGTGTAATGATAGGAGCACTTGAGGTTGTCTTACTGGTGCTGAACTGCAGGGGGCAGCAGTGGGCACTCAGAGCGGCTGGTGCTTTAGTGCTTTAGCTGCTAATGCCCCTCTATGGCAGACTGTGAGTGGACTGATGCGGTCATTTATTTACTCTTTAAAAAACACCTAGTGTCTCTAGTACACAAATATTCTCTAAATACTGGACAAGAAGACAGACAAGCGTAAGTCAACACAGCTCAAAAACAGACATGAGATTTGATGAACTGTGGATGCTTCTTACTGATGGTCTCTCTCTCTCTCTCTCTCTCTCTCTCTCTCTCTCTCTCTCTCTCTCTCTCTCTCTCTCTCTCTCTCTCTCTGTGTGTGTGTGCAACACTTTGAATGTTCTATCCTGAGAGGGCAGAGAGGACAAACTGCCGCAGCATTGAATAATATTCTAGTAAGACAAGGGTTCAAGATGGAGGTCATAAGAAACACACACACACACACACACACACACACACACACACACACACACACACAAAAGAACCACTTCTGAAGTCTGCCTCCTGTCTCCAGTGTCATTCAGCACGTCAGCAATGGTGCCAGTCATCCTCATTCTCTCTGACAGGAGCAACACACTGAATTGGATCCAAGGGAAATGATCCTGTGACAATGTAAAGTACCTTTTCCCCCACTTATTCTAGAACATGCTCTCAAAGAGCCCACATCTGTTTGAATGGCTTTAGAAGAACCGCAGCAGACTTAGACATTCGTATTGTGGCTGAATACTGAATACTTGTGTGGACTGAGTCTTTTTTTGAAATGGTTGAGCAGGATGTTGGCTTTCATCCTACTAATTGAATGTCATTACAGTGTTTGAAAGGACTCGGAGTCCAAGGCTGTTGTGCATCTTTATTCTGTTTTGAGCGTGGGGATGTATCAGACGTGGCGTTCTTACTCCAATGGGCCTCCTGAAGGCTACAGGCAGAACAGTGATGTAAGACCTGGAAGGCCAGAGTCACCTTTAATAGGCAAGTAGAAGTATTATCACCTTTAATAGGCAAGTAGAAGTACACAGTATATATTTGTTGATGCCTGTAAGTATAAGCATACTCATACATTTTCATACATACAACAGTTTGGGTGCTTTTAAATGTAAAACAAACAAACAAACAAAAAAAATGTAATGCACATGCAGTCTTTCCTATAGATCTATTGATAGTGTGAGTGTGTTGGAGTTCACTGACACAAACTTAAACACATAACTCCCTTCCTATTTTTGCTTCCTGTAACACAATTCACCAAAAAATTTCTCCCTCACTGAAATATATGCTTATATGAAATATAGGCTTCGTTCAGTGATGCCTACAGGCCATAATTACTACACTAAAGTTTTACATTTATGATATTCAAGAGAGCTTAATTCAGTGCTCAAGTTTATCACAACATAAGATGGCTATAAACTGCATTATCTGTGTATTATCTCTAGTTAAAAATGCTCAACTTTATACAGGAACATAAAAGCTTTAACCAGGAAACAGGAGGGTAATCCACGAATTAGTGACACAGCAGTGATGACACACGGTGAGGTGAAACATACTAACAACTACATTACCCACATGCCCCGGGTTTCCCCCCGAGCCCTTCTGCTTTTCACAGGGACTCACAGCCGCCACAATCTCACATGGAGTTTTGGTCTGGATACGGAGTTGGCATCTCCCATTTCCCTGCGGCTCAGTCCACAGAGGCCCTGGAGATAAGATCCAAATGCATAATGGATGCCAGCGGCACTGCTAGAAAGGTGTTCAAGTCTGACACAGCTGACTGTGTTTAGGGAGTTTGAAGGATTTTGGCAGCAGTCAGTGTTCAATGAGAGATTTAAAAAATCAAAATGGTTGACCGTCAAGAAAATGCATTCAAAATGCAGAAAAGTAATTAAAAAGTAATCAAAATACTTTGAAACACTACTATTATATTTTGGATGAGGTAACTTTTAGATAAGGCAATATCACACAAGTAGGATACATTTCCAAAGTAACGTTTTACATATTTGGCACTGCTAAAACAGACAACTGTTAATTGACCAAATGCCATGTACTGTATTTGATTATATTTGCTTGCTGTTGCAGGTAGCTATTGAAATATCAGCATGATCTTAGTAAAGCTGTGTTGAGGTGTTAAGTCTGACTTTGCTCTGGCTGTGTTGAGTGATTTGGCCTTTTACACCTAGCGATATGCACCTGGAAGCTATGACTTGCAAGCGGTCTTCTCTGACCTACACAAACATTTCGAAATTCTTCTCCCCGTCAAACCTTCAAACTTTTCATGATATCGCAATAGGCTATACTTGCGGTCCTTATCACACCGTCATTCTCCTTTAAGTTCATCAAGTGCTGAACTAAAAGTGATCTTGATGCCCCATTTAGTTAGCTTAAGATATCAGTTCAGTTCATATTAGTGCTGGCAAAATTAACGTGATTAATCCAAAAAACATAACTCAGATTAAAGAAATGAACTCAGATTAATCATGATGGATATGGTTCCACTTTCATGGCATACATTATATTCAATTTCAGATAGAAAATGGCTCGGCTATCAAGTCAAACTAGACAAAGATTATGGACTAGCTCGTGAATGTCCAACAGCAGGGGGTTGATGTTTGGGGTATCTGTGGGGTAGGGGATAGGTACATTGCCCCATTTGAGAAGAATAACGTCAGCTATTTAGCATCAGGGTCTTACCAGGACAAAATAAGGGTCCAACATACCCTAGCATCCAAATTCTTACTGGAGCAAATAAGTTGCTGTGAAAAGTGGTTAATCATGGCAAAATTTTGTGATAAATCAGATAATTTTTTAAGCGTTTGACAGCACTACTAAAAACATACTCTCTCCCACACTCAACACTTTGTCTCTCCATCGACACAAATATAAACACACACTCTTTCTCCCTCAACAAATATAAACGCATATTAAAACACACTACAACACAAAACATGTGCACACACACACACACATGCTCTCCTACATCACAAATGTAAACACTCGAGTCGTGTGTGTCCATTATGTCGCAGAATATGTTCACTCTCTGTGCTGACCAACAGTGTTATGGATTACTTTCATGTCATGATGAAAAAGAAACCTTTTGCCTCATATTGTCCAGTTACTTTCCAAAGTGATATTTATAGTTTAATATAGATTGAAAAACAAAAAGAAAAACATACCTGCTAGAAAATAGTAGATAAATAGAATAACAGAGTTCTATCAATCAGTCTTCATCAGGCTTTGTATTTTTAGATTTACAGTAAATTGGGTGATGTGTGTGTGTGTGTGTGTGTGTCTGTGTGTGTGTGTCTGTGCGTGTGTGTGGCTGTGAGGTTTAACTAACGCAGGTGTAAGAAACAAACATGCTATTCTGAGGCTGTCGTGGCGGCGGTGTGTTCACACACACACACACACACACACACACACACTCAGACGCACACACACACACACACACACAGACGCAGATGCACACTTTTCTGTAGAAAAATACCCCTTCGTCCTTCGAGTTGTCATGGAAACACAAACGACACGATGAATTGTAGAAGTAGGGGAGGGGGGTGGTGTGTGTGTGTGTGTGTGTGTGTGTGTGTGTGTGTGTGTGTGGGTGGGGGGGGCATTGATGTGATAAAGAACAAGAGCAATGGATAGAGGACGGGTGGAGGAGGCAAGAGAGACTCAAAAGAGATGGACAGAGACAAAGAAGAGAAAGGGAGAGAGAGAGAGAGAGGGAGAGAGAGAGAGAGGGAGGGAGGATGATCATGACTCATGAAGTGGCCCTGAAACTTGAGGACCAACCTGAAGTGCAACATTTAAATATGCGTGTGTGTGTGTGTGTGTGTGTGTGTGTGTGTGTGTGTGTATGTGTGTGTGTGTGTGTGTGTGTGTGTGTGTGTGTGTGTGTGTGTGTGTTTCATTATCAGCAACAGGTACAGTATGTTTATTTGAAAATGACGGGTACTTCCGCAACCCTTGAAGTGGGCAGACCTATAATTAATTAGTTATTTGTGTTAATTCAGAAACTGTGACCTAATTTACTATGCAGAATTTGATATTAATTTAATACATTTCATATTTTTGTAAAAGATTATTATGATTATGTTTATTTTTATGGTGATCATTAGGAGGATGATGATGATGATGATGATGATGATGATGATGATGATTAGTATTAGTGTTATTGTTGTTGTTGTTGTTGTTGTTGTTATTATTATTATTATTATTATTATTAATAATAACAACAATAATACTATTGTTGTTGTTGTTGTTTGGCTGTGAAGCGTACTCACACTCCCCCCCACACACACACACACACACACACACACACACACACACACACACACACACACACACACACACACACACACACAAAGTGATATTTGGGACAAGAAGACCGAGCTGAAATGTGTAGTCTGTTGCCCCCTACTGGCTGTTAGAGGTATACAAATAAGAATATCACCTCACAGTCAGTCTCACAGTGATAGAGTCAGCAGCACACCCCTGTGCAATATCACCTAAATGTCAAATGATTCATTTTAATAACACGCAATAAAAGAATCAGTGGGAATACAGTAATAGTCACGACCCAGCATGCACGCCTCTGTTGTCATCTATGAGCTTCTCTAAGGGGTCAAGGAGAATTGGAAAAACAGCAGGATACTTGTTGCAGAGCAGACCGAAGCTCAAAGGCTCCAGATATGGAGTCTGCTAATATGAAGAGGAGATCAATTACCAATAACTGCAAACTTTTTTTTTTTTTTTTTTCATTTTCGATTCAAGCTCCATTGCATATCAGTGTTCTGTGTGCATAGTGCATACTATGTACAATTTCTGAATGTTTTCTTGAAATATTATAAAGATATGTAGATCAACCACTCACAATACTTAATTAATGTTAATTAGGCTGATTGATTGGACTCTCTCATTGGACAAACAGAGAACTCACTCACCCTCTCTCTCTCTCTCTCTCTCTCTCTGAGCCAGTTAGACTTGATGCTGTATTATTCTGTATTGTGCTCTCTCTCTCTCTCTCTCTCTCTCTCTCTCTCTCTCTCTCTCTCTCTCTCTCTCTCTCTCTCTCTGTGTGTGTGTGTGTGTGTGTGTGTGTGTGTGCCAGTTGGACTTGCTGCTGTATTATTCTGTATTGTGCTCAGTAGCTGATTGATGATTGGCTTAGAGGAAGGGACAAGAATAGGAAGACTTATGAAAGCCCTGCAGAACACTGGCCACTGAAGCCACGACACATCTGTGTGGGCAGAATATACACACACACACACACACACACACACACACACACACACACACACACACACACACACACACACACACACCATCTGATTGTTCTGATCTCAGAGCCCAGACTCTATTTACAATGCGTCACACACTCGCCCGCACACACTCTCTCAGAACTTTCTAGAACATCCAACATTCTCTTCTAGAACTCTGTAAGGAACTGGATTTGGTAGAAAAAGGGCCATCTATGGACATTGGACAGTTTCAAAAGAAGTTTGAATATCAAAAGTTTTAATGTTTTTTTTTTTTTTTTTGAGCTGGTTTCCTACTCAGAGATGTACAGTGGATGGCTGTTGGGAATAAACCTTGTATTTATCCCTTCTTATGACGAAGTATCATCCAAATTAATTTGGAAATGGCACTAGAATAAATAGTCTGATAAAAAGGATAAACAGAGGTGTAAAGATGACTGGTGTGCCTTTAAGAGCTCCATAGAGCTATTCCTAAACATTCCTGTAACACTTTAGCCCATTCAGAGCACATACAGACTAGACTGCTGTTGCACCAGGTACACTAACCAACCTACATCATCCCCTAAGAATATAGCCTACTGTAGCCTCAACTTCTTTTTCAGGGGAAAAGTTTTTAATATAACACCAAGCAGCTTTTCAACAAGTCTTCTCTTCAACTCTTCATAATTTCATTTCTGTATAAGGGACGAGAGGATTTCCGTCTCTGTTTCATCTAGTTTGTCTTTATTATTTATTTACCACAAAGCCCACGGGACCTTCACTGTTTGCAGTGCTGTGCAGCTCAGTGTGACTACAGTATGCTCCTGTCATCTCCCACTTTGTCCAGGCAGAATCATCAGATGTAGGCTTGATCGAAATCCCTGCTACGCATTGGACACTCCTGCAGTTAATCAGACCTACGATTATGATGACGTTTGCAGGCACGAGACAAGACAAAGCGATATGCATCAGAATTTGAACACAACGCATGGTAAGCCCAACTCCAGCACAACAGGCGTGACAGACAGCTTTTAGATTCGTTCCCTTTCTCAGGCAAATGAAACGTGTTTGTGTGAGTGTATTTGTGTGCGTGTGTGGGGGGGGGGTCTGTGTGTGTGGGTGTATTTTTGTGTGACCTGCCCAACATGGCAGCGTAATGCGTCATATTTTGAAACCAAATGCACGATAAGTCCACTTCCATCGCAAATGGGGTGAAAGACCCCTTGTTTGTTTGTTTTTTGGCGAATAAAATGTATGTGTGTGTGTGTGTGTGTGTGTGTGTGTGTGTGTGACCTGTCCAAGATGGCAGCCTTCCCAGTTTGACCGTTGTGTTCTTGGTGTGTATTAGTGTCGCATCTGACCATTGTGTTGTGTGTGTGTGTGTGTGTGTGTGTGTGTGTGTGTGTGTGTGTGTGTGTGTGTGTGTGTGTGTGTGTCGTCATCGCACCAGCTAGGCTAATCCTCCTGAAGTGTTTCTAAGTCAGATGTACAGTACGCTAGCAACAGTGCCGCACATGGCACACACACACACACACAATGGTTAGGGAACACACACCACACACACATGATGGGTAGAGCTGAACACACTCACTCAGTTACAAATTGAATGTAAACACAAGTCAGTTGCTTGCTTCCCAAATCCAGCACAAGACAAATAAAAAAATAGCATAGCAAATCAAACAAAATTCAAACACAAGCCCATAAAAAAATAATAATAATATGAAATAATATAAATAAATATAATAAATAAATAGAAAATAATAATAGAAAAATACACCCCACCGTTTGCTTGACAATCCAGATAATATAATCAAGGTGTATAGTCTGATTGTGACTGGGGTGGAATCAAGGCAAGGCACATTTATTTTTTATAGCGCATTTCATACAAGAAGTACTGTAAGGCACATGTGCTTGACAGGAGAATAAGCAATAACACAAGAGAGGACGGCCCGTGTAACGCTTTGCAGTGCTTATTTATAGATTTCACATGACAAGACTGAAAATTGGCTTAAAACTTCAATTCGTCAAACATGTAAAACATGACAATACTAGAAAAGTGCTCATAGAACGCAGTCCTCTGTAGGGATGGGTATTGATAAGATTTTATCAATATCAATGCCATTATCAGTGGCTAGACAATAGACTGTCATTACATGTGGGGAAAGCAGAATGTATTTTATTTGGTACCAAACATAAGATAAAAAAGTTAAAGGTCACATGCAATGGTAATGAAATACAAACAGTTACATATTTAGGTAACACTGGACCAGACTTTGACCGGTCAGTCAGTTGCAGAGAAGCTATTAAATAAAAGTGCTTCCAAATTAAATTTTTGTACTGTAACACAAGACAATTAGATTCTAAAGTTAAAAAATTCCTTGTGTCAGCGCTTGTGCAGTGCCATTTTGACTATGCCTGCTCAGCATGGTACAGTGGCCTGACAGTAAAATTAAAAAATAAAATGCAGGTTATGCAGAACAACATGATCCGTTTTATATTAGATAAACCATCTAGGGATCATGTCACTCCTAATGATTTTAAGAAAGTAAACTTTCTGCCTGTAAAGCTAAGGGTTGAACAGATAAAATTGAATCACATGTTCAACATTATCAATGGGATAGCCCCTAATTATCTGAGTTCCCAAATTGTGATGGTGCATACTCAACATGCCCATGAAACAAGAGCAAGTGTCCGCTCCTGTAAGGTCCCATCTGCCAAGAGTGCGGCACGTAGCTCTTTCTTTTATACAGGAATTAGGTTATGGAATAGCCTTCCATTAAATATTAAATTGGCAGAAACGAAAATGTTTTTTAAACAAAGGGTTAGAGTTTTATTGTGGAATAAAGTAGAGAACTAGAAATGTGACTTAGGAATGTGATACTTGTACTGTATATGTGATATTTGTTGTTGCATGTGTTTGTATGTCTTGTCCTTTCCATCAGGGACCATGTTGGAAACAAGTGTTTTACGCTTTTACATGTCATCCCTTGGAAAACCACTGTCTTTGCTATATCCATAAAAAATAAACCAAACCAATTATCAATTCTGCCTATCAATCCAATTCCTTATCAATACTTTTATCGATTCCTGAGTAGCCTAGTTCATGCCAAAAAAGGCAGTCTTTATAGGCTTGAGAACAGCTACGTGTCTCTGTCTCCTCAATATGGTAGGCTATGTGAATCACTGGAGTTAATGTGATGGCTTGCTATGAAAATTGCAGTTAGCATGTGGCGCTAATGCACCGCGATGTGCAGGCAGAGAAACTAAAGAATTGATAAGAGAATTGATAACGTTATAATATCGATGGAATTGATCATTTTGAACCGGTTCTGAATTGGAATTGGTTCTCGATACCTAGTCCTCCGACAGGGCAATGTGATCAGACACAATAAATTCCAGATGGTGTTCTCGATCACCGATCACCACCAAAATCGAATCAGTTCTTATTTGTCCCAATACACACGCTGTCCAAAACATTCATCCAAATCCATCAACTTTTCAAATCAATCAACTTTTTGAGTTATGTTGAACACAGACAGACACAGAAAATCCTCCTTGGTGGAGGTAGCCTAATTAAATCATGCATCAACACTGCAGGTTGGCCCACAGGTGGCCGGCCGTTCTGTCATGTCTGTCTGTACATCTTGAGCTGACTGGATAAGTCCATCAATCTCATAGGCCTATGACAACTGGCGCTACCTGAACTCTTGAAGATATCCTCCGGCGCAAATGAGTCCTGGCTTGAGTGTATTCCTCAAAAGGTGAGCCGACATATTTCATGGATGTTTTCATGCAATAACGTAATAAGATACAGGCTACAGCTTATTATTTTGCCCGCATAGATGAGTGTCGGATGCTGAAATGAGCAGAGCCAGCAGACGTTGTTCGACTGGCTAGTAGTGTTTCATGTCTGTTCTGTTTAAATTGTCTTACTTTTTATCGATATAGTGAAGAATGTAGAGTGCACACTCTTAGAGATGCCGCCAGGTGAAAATGAACTTTAAATGAAGAAATTAAAGAAGACAGGAGTGTGCGCTAAATTCTTCATTTAAAATTACTTTTTATCTATCTTTCAGAGGAGATTTACATGCACCTAACTAACACAGTGTCTGGTGGGATGATAGCTGATGCATCCTCCTCCTCTTCCTCCTCCTCCTCTTCCACCTCCTCATAGTCATCAGTCTTGTTAGTGTGAAGCACGAGATCCGTTAATCACCCGTCCGTGATGCTCACCTTCTCCCCCCTGGTGAGGCCTGTTGTGGGCTATCTGCTGCCTATCCACCTCTGGAGGGTCATCCTGTACAGTATATGGAGCCCTGGCTGTTGAGAGTGGGAGCGATAGATAGGCCTGTGGGCTGCCCAGTTATATAGCATGAGTCACGTACAGTAGTCCGCTAACGAGGGCTGAGGTGGTCTGATCTGCACTCTAATCAGCTCTTTTATGGCTGTTTTCTAATTACACAGAGATACAGGTCAACACGGAGCATCCATTAGCCTACAGTTGCTGGGGAGACGTTTGTGAGAAAAACAAAGCCGGTAAAGTTGGTCAGTAAAACAAAGTGAGTGAAGTTGGTGAGTAAAACAAAAACAAAGTGAGTAAAGTTGCTGAATAAAATAAAAACAAAGCGGGTAAAGTTGGTCAGTAAAAAAAAAACAAAAAAACAAGTAAAGTTGGTGGGGAAAAACAAATCTTCCTACAAATCCTTCTGACTGGAGACTCTGAGTAAACTCAGTAAAATAAACATTATAAAACAGTGGTGATTTATTTCAAATAGGAAAAGTTTGATCCTCTCTTGGTAAAAAAGTGAATTGGTCTTATCTTGGTGAAAAGGTCCCACCTTGATGGCAAACACTAAGTAAGTTTGTGTGTGTGTGTGTGTGTGTGTGTGTGTGTGTTTCCCTGTCACTCAGGCGTAACCGTCATGACTTCTACTTCTCATTAGGCCCACTGGGTGGTCGAGTTGTAGATGTTGGGAGAGGGTTTGGGGGGGGGGGGGGGGGGGGGGGGGCTGGGGGTAGTGGATGTTGGGAGGGGGTTGAGGGGTAATGGGGGTTGGGGGGGGGTAGTAGATGTTGGGAGGGGTTAGGGGGGTTAGTGGGGCGTTGGGAGGGGGGTACTAGGGGGTAGTGGGGGCTGGATGGGTGCAGCCAAGCGGGTCTGGAGTGAGGAAGGGTGGGGGGTAAATGACTCTGAGCGTCACCATTATAGGCTTTGGTTCCCGTCTCCTCAACCACACACTGAGAATCCATATGTAGAGCACTACTACATGTAATACATCTACTAATACAACTACTGACAGCTACTGCAGGACACGGTTTTAATGCCCACCTGTCCTGGGACTGCAGATGCAAATTATTCAGTTTCTAAATTTGGTGTAAAGTATCTTTTATTTAATAAAACTATCAATTCTAATTAAATATTTAATTTAATGCATTGGTGCATTGAATTAGATATTTATATTTGTACATGGTCCCTGTAAGAAAGAAACTAAACAAAACTAAACAGTCTTTGAAATTATGATAATAATGTAGCATTTCAAAGAGAACGACACAAATAGAATTGTTTATTGCTTACCATGGCTTTATTATTATTATTATTATTATTATTATTATTATATTGTCAAAATAGTAATAGTAATATTAGTAATAGAAAGAAGAATACCAAACATTAACGTTATTACATTACTAGTTGCAACCGTTGTGGTATTGTTGTCGCCATTACTATTGTTATTATAATAAATAAAATACTACTACTAATAATAATAGTAATAATAATAATAATAATAATAATAATAATAATAATAATAATAACACTCATACATCTATAAAATAAAATGTAATGTAATGAAAGTGACGTAGAATGGCTTTTTATAATGTTTTGGAACCAAACTCTTCAATTGTATAGGCCTATATATTGAAAAAAATAAAAAATAATAATAATATTATCGTTTGGGCGTTTTTAGTAAACCCAATTGAAATAGTGCAGGGACAGAAGAACAACGGAGAAGCCAGTGTTGTTATGATTTGACTGGAGTAGAGGACAACTGGTGGTGGGCGTTTTTAGTAAAGCCAATTGAAATAGTACTTAAGAGCCCCAAAGAAGCCAGTGTTGTTATGATCTGACTGGAGTAGAGGACAACTGGTGCTCCAGTAACACGTGACGTGATGTACTGTACTGTAGCCCTGTGCTAACTGTGAGGAGCTCCAGTAACACGTGACGTACAGTAGTGTAGCCCTGTACTACTGTGAGGAGCTCCAGTAACACGTGACGTGACGTACAGTAGTGTAGCCCTGTACTACTGTGAGGAGCCCTGAGCACCACTGAGACAATGGGGCAGAGAGGGCAGGCAGGCAGGCAGCTGGTGATGGTGATGAGGTCACTGGATTTGGCTGTGGTGTGATGTGAGGGAATGAGGCGCTTTATGAGTCTGGATTACAGCTCACAGAGACAGAGAGAGAGAGAGAGAGAGAGAGAGAGAGAGAGAGAGAGAGAGAGAGAGAGAGAGAGAGAGAGAGAGAGAGAGAGAGAGAGAGAGTTTATCAAGCAGTGTTGTGATGTGATATGCTGAGTGTGTGTGAGACAGCTAGGCGTGGGGAAGTACAGGAGTTGGAAATGGACCAAAGCTGATTAGACTGTCTGAGTCTGATGCTCTGAGGTCTTTCGTGAGGATCTTATGCATTCAGCAGAGGAAGAAGAACAAATGTTCCAACTGTAGAACATGGTGGAACGTTCTGTTGTTGTTGACAAATTTCGTAAAATTAGCCTTTGACAAATTCTGTTTTTTCTTGTGGAAAATTATTTGTGTCCCTCTGCCAAAGCAGCTATACTGTATGTTCCCTGACTCTAACCTAAATTTCTCTTATTGGGAGACCAATAAAGTTACCTTAACTAATATTCTGTTTTCTGAAAAAATCCATAACAAAATTCCATGAAAAAATGTATCACAAATCTATCACAAATTAATATTTTATTTTTTACACGTGATGTAAGCCTAACATCTAGAATGCCGTCCATTGTCCCATGGTGTAAAGTTTGGTTCACAAACAGCACCTTGCCATTCCAGTAATGCAATCATTGAACTCATAGGGAAATCAGAATCAGCTAAATTAGTTTTCTCTGCATTTGTTGTTCATGGACTCTGGTAAGTGTGTGTGTGTGTGTGTGTGTGTGTGTGTGTGTGTGTGTGTGTGTGTGTGACAAAACTGCCATGACCTTTGCCCATTAGTGGACTGTTAAGGGTCATACAAGTGTGTGTGTGTGTGTGTGTGTGTGTGTGTGTGTGTGTGTGTGTGTGTGTGTGTGTGTGTGTGTGTGGTGAACATGATGAGTGGAGTGATGGAAAGCTGATAGAGGTGATTGATCATAGCAAATCTGATCAGTCTGGTCATTCCAGGGCAATGGTGGCCAAACCTTTGGCTCAGTGGCCACAACGTCTTGATGGGTCATGTAACACACACCACTAACACATACTGTATTTTCTCCCACTTGTAAATTGGCAGCCACTTCTGACTTTTTTATTTTTTGCTCAACAACGCTGCTTTAGAGTATTTTCTTGATGAAACATTCCAAAGCCAACGCAGGGTTCTAGCACTCTGGTCTGACCAGTGCAGTGTTCTGGAGCAATCCGGAGCCCATGCAGTGTTCTGGTTCATTCAAAATGCTGTGCTGTGTTCTGAAGTATACCAGAGAGGATTCAAACTGAGCTTATTTCGAAGCCGGTGCTGTGTTCTAGAGCTCTTGCAGTGCAGTGTTTTTTTGCATTTCACATGTGGTTTTCTGGAGAATTCTGAAGCCAGTGCAGCAAAGATCATGGAATTACTACTACTCCGCTTGAATCCTCTCTGAGTGCAGTGTTCTTGAGCATTCCAAATCCAGTGCAGTATTTTAGAGCAATCTGGGCTGTCTTTAGAGCAGTTTGTGATGCTAGATAATAACTTTATACCGCATATCCAGTATTGATGTTCCTAGGACCACCAAATGAGGTGATTGTGGAAGTCATTTCTATAT
>JAODXP020000018.1:27765542-27785542 GCA_027497455.2 Sardinella longiceps | reverse complement strand
ACATGTATAAAGTAGAATAATTAAAAAAAATCCTTTTGGTATTTGCGTTTCTCACAATAAAATGTATATTTATAAGTCTCACAATAAAAATTATGTAGAATAATCCCTCCTTGAAAGAATCATATTAACTTGAAGAAAACACAATAATACCTAATAAAAGAAATAAATAATTTCACAAAAACACATGTCCCATATCCATATTCAGCCTCTTAAAGTTAACCTTCAATTTGTATTCCATGACTTCTTGATTCACAGAGATATAAACAGTGAAATGAAACAATATCAAAACCCTTGTCATTTTCAACATCAGAAAGACAGTAGAATACAAATGATAATTGCACTCCAGAAAGTATCAACTGGATTCCAGTCAACTGGAACTTCGCCTCACTTGCCTGAAGAACGCACAGTTATCTTGTGCACAGTATGAAGGGTGGTAAGAGAGTATAAACATTTGCTTTAAAAAATAATGTTGGAGAAAGGACTCTTGTCATGTAATCATTTTGGATTGTTTTGATTCCAAAGTCAACTGGAACTTCGCCTCACTTGCCTGAAGAACGCACAGTTATCTTGTGCACAGTATGAAGGGTGGTAAGAGAGTATAAACATTTGCTTTAAAAAATAATGTTGGAGAAAGGACTCTTGTCATGTAATCATTTTGGATTGTTTTGATTCCAAAGTCTCTGGGAATCTAAAGGGCGCGATCGTGACCTCCATGAAATAGGCTAGCTACTTGACCATTGTAAATCAAAATGGGTCAGTCATTGTCAAAATAAAGACAGTCGGTCATACTTGGATCATACATTTAATGTAAACATAAAAGGATGCCAATTCTCCACCATGTTGTGGTTGTGTTTGTGGTCATGTCAGTCTCCTGATCTTATGGACTTGGGTATAGAGTATATATGCTCTAGAGAGAATTTAGGAATAAATTACAGACTATCTGGATATATTCTGAGAATGGGAATGGTCTCAAGTCCAAATATTATGGTGGAAATGGCGTAATCAGACTACACTTGCATTATTGGCAATGGGTTATCTTTGCAATGTGCAAAATGCAGGGGTTCCTCATTCATCTAATAACAAATGTCATTTTTGTACAATACAGCCTAATTTATTCAGTTACAATGCATTCTTTGTTAAAAGTTTACGTCACATCAAAGTTGTATTTTCCCTAAAATGTTTATATGTATGATTAAGAAGAATTCCAAGCAGATCATTTGGCCAACTTCACCTGGGGAGCCAATAATTGTGGAGGACATCATAGGCTACATCACTCTTTCAGTATGCAACAGCAACCATGAAAGAGGGAACTTTGACGTTTTTAACTTTAATTGTGAAACCTGGACATGTTTACAATCTTGAGACTAAAGAATTGGTATTATCTGTTCTGGTTAATTGGTGGACTGCAGTGGAGTGTCTGAAAATTGTTGCAAGAAAACTATAGCATGCAATTTAGGCATTAATTAATATTAAATAACAAAATGTGTTGTTGTTGTTGTTGTTGTTGTTGTTGATGATGATGATGATGCCGCCATTAATATGCTTATTTGGTTTATCATTGTTAGGATTTTTGTCGATATGGAGGGAAAAAAAACCCATGGCTCAGCTCTCTTTTTGGGCACATGCTCTTGTGCTCTGTGTCCACGTAGGCCCACTCAACTGGGTCCGAGCTCTTCATGCCGTTATCCACGTGCGTAAGGATTTCACGTGAGGGTCCATGTTGTTCTGGCACAGCTGGCTCAATAGAAAATCTAAGGAACACCCGACTGAAATGCAAGGAATTCTACGTGATAAATAATGTTTTAATCTCGACGGAACGTTCGTGGTAGTTATTCGTGGTGTTTGTGGGCAAATATTTCTTGCCACAGAGAGTTCTCCCTTTAAATCTGACATGAAGTACCACGCGAATTTGTTTATCCGCCCCTTCTGTAGAATAGAATCTTCCTCATTTGCATATCACCAGGAACAAACTATCTGTGCGGATGACTCAAAAAGAAAAGCCATATGTTTTTGAGAAATTTTACACACTTTGATATAGACTCGTCAGTATTTTATTGTGTAGTTTTATTTGCTGATAAATAATAATAATGTGTGTATGAGAGGGAAGGAAAAAACGCAGAATTCTTAGTGGCGCTCCCCGCCGCGCTGCGCTAATGGATCAGACTCTCCACTAGCCCGCCCCCTCCTTACATCATTCAGTGCTCTGACGGTCTTTATTTTTGTTTTTGGGACAGCTGCTGGCTTCGAAGTCAATCTCATCATCAAAGGGAACACGATTGCTACTGTTTTGATCGAAGACAGCGCGGTATTCCAATCCAATCGCCTCGTCGTGCTGGACAAGCACAAGTTATGAAAAATAGAAACGGTTTCCCTTCACATTGGCTTGTCAAAGGGAACCTTTCATGGATACGCGCAACACGATGCGGAGAAAGTTAAGAGTGCAGGTTTGCAAGGGAGGAGGAGTGGACCTGCGAAACGCTAACGTAAACGGCAAGATGAAACGGGACGTGGGTAAAGTCCTGCGGGCAATCCCCGTGGGCAATAACGAGGACACCGATGTTGTTATGGAGGACCGAGATGACCCGATGGAGCAGGACTGTTTCTCCTCCACGGGCTTCTTCAAAAACGAGAACTTGGAGAACGCCATGATCATGGCTCCGCGGTACAGTCTGCTGCGCGAGGTGGGTCGGGGAAGCTATGGGGTAGTTTACGAGGCCGTGGCCCGGAAGACAGGGGCCCGAGTTGCCGTTAAAAAGCTTCGCTGTGACGCTCCGGAGAACGTGGAACTTGCCCTGGCCGAGTTCTGGGCTCTCGCAAGCCTGGAAAAGAAGCACGAGAACGTTGTGCAGCTCGAGGAGTGTGTTCTACAGAGAAATGGACTCGCGCAGAAAATGAGTCACGGGAACAAACGATCCAAACAGTACCTGCGGCTAGTGGAAACCTCCCTAAAAGGTAGAGTCCAGTGCTCCACTGACATGACAACGTTTTAAGCAATTGTTTTCTGTCGCTAATTAGCATGATTGATTAACAGCTGAGAGAAGTGAAATGATTAAGGTAAGGTACACCATTGTTTACAAGAGAGCAATCCATAGGTTAGCCTAGCCTGGTAATAATGAGGTCGCCCTGTCTGTCTGCTTGTCTCAGTTGTTTTCAGAAATTGTCATGAGCAAGAAAAAGCCATTGGTCGCGAAAAATAGCTACTTTGGGATCATTTGATACAATGTAATATCATTTGACGTTCTATTCTTTCGATAGGGCAACATAGTTCTGTTGTGATTTCAGGGCGACCAGGCTAGCTTTATTGTTCCGAAATGTTTTTCTTAAAGGGACGTGTACATTCTTCCGAGACACTGAAAGTTAGGTAAACTAATCATAATAGGAGCACATAATCAATGAATTTGTTTATTTTGCGTGACATCGATGAAGGCGTTTTAGAAATTTCAAAAAATGCTCCCGAACCAACCCGGATGAGTTGAGTTGCGGCGCAGGAGCAGGCTGTCCTGTCCCCCCTGCTCTGAGAACATCGTGTACTAGTTGGCATCAGTTAACCCTTTCACTGTCGTCTATAGGCTATAGCACTCAATGCTAAAGGTGCATTCACTTCCATTGTGTTTATTAATGAGGGGGAACTTCATTCGATATAGTTGAACCTAGCATTTAAAGTAATAAATTACAGTTAAACATTTGCTCAGTTTTTAAGTGTTTTTGGGTTGTCCGTGTGAGCTTTACAGACGAAACGGGGACAGGAACAGAACAGCCCTTGAGGGGGGCAGTGGTGGACGTATGGCGAGTCTTTTGTAGGCTAGGAACTTACATAAGCAGACAGTTAGGTCTGTTCTGAGACATATAAAATATTAATCCTTAGCTGCCTGCTGCCTTTTATGTTACATTCTCACAGCTGTCTCTGAATCACTTATATTCTAGGCCTAATTGAAGTGATTTTTAATTGATTAATTGGATTAATTGGGTGAATTGTTTTTTTTTAAAAGAAAACTTATCTGAAGTCTGTAGTAATTAATCAGATTGCTATAAAATGCTCTTTTAAGCTTTTTTGATGTATTTTGATGGGGTTTGTTAGCCTATATGTGAAGATAGGAGAGTCTCAGTGAGAGTAGGCGAAATGTTGTCTATAGGCACTTTGACCTACTTTTCACGCGGAGAAGGAACTGCATCACGCAGCCATTTCAGGAAACCAGCCGAGAGTGTATTGTGGAAAGGAATCCATGTATAGGGACAGTTGTGTGTGTGTGTGTGTGTGTGTGTGTGTGTGTGTGTGTGTAAGTGCAAGTACAGTGCAAGTGCAAGTATACTGTAGTTACAGGAGTTGATGTTTAGGTCAAGCCATATGTATATTTGCCCATACATTTATATGTTATGCTGATTAGGGTTTCTACTTCTTGTCTACTTCCTCAGATTCTTTTGAAGTGTTTTGTCCAGGTCTATCCTTTTGAAATATGTGGTTTTACCTATGGGTGGTAAAGCCTATGCGTTTTGCCAGTGGATAAGGGCTTGCTAAATACAATGAACATAGACATGGCCATGGGTGTTTCAAATGGCTGCATGTGTGTTGAAGAGAGAGAAAGTCAGGGTTCGTGTCTGTGTAATGTACGTGTGTGTTTGAGTGTGTGTGTGTGTCTGCAAGTGTGTTAAAGAGAGAGAGAGAGAGTCAGGGTTAGTTTCTGTGTCATTGCTTTGAACTCACAGTTGCTCTGCACCAGACAGGCTCGGAAGGATCAGATGTATCCAGCTTACACCTGATTGACCTAATCCAGAAGCCTGCACTGTTTCCATCAGCCTGTGTGTGTGTGTGTGCGTGCGCACACGTGTGTTAATCACAAATGATTCAGCAGAGGCCTGAAGATCACCCTAAAACCTCAGCCACCTGCTTTGGTTTTGTTTACTAACTATCTCTCCCTCCCTCCCTTCTTCTCTCTCTTTCTCTCTCCTTCTCCTTCTCTCTCCTTCCCTTCCTCTCTCTCTCTCTCTCTCTCTCTCTCTCTCTCTCTCTCTCTCTCTCTCTCTCTCTCCTTCCCTCTTCCTCTCCTTTCCTCCCTCCCTCCCTCCCTCCAGGTGAGCGTGTCCTGGGCGGGCCACAGGAGCCGTGTTACCTGTGGTTTGTGATGGAGTTCTGTGAGGGTGGCGACCTCAACCAGTACATCCTGTCCCGGCGACCCGACCCGCGGACTAACCGCAGTTTCATGCAGCAACTCAGCCGGGCCGTGGCGTTCCTCCACCAGAACAACATCGTGCACCGCGACCTCAAGCCCGACAACATCCTCATCTCTCAACGCTCCGGCAAGCCCGTCATCAAAGTCGCCGATTTCGGCCTCAGTAAAGTCTGTGCCGGCCTCGCGGCCGAACCCGACAATGTTGGCGGTGACCACGGTGACCGCACAGCCAATCGTAACACAGTCAACGTCAACAAGTTCTGGCTGTCGTCGGCGTGCGGGTCGGACTTTTACATGGCGCCCGAGGTGTGGGAAGGCCACTACACGGCCAAAGCGGACATCTTTGCGTTAGGCATTATCATTTGGGCGATGATCGAGCGCATCACGTTCATCGACGGCGAGTCCAAGCGCGAGCTGCTGGGCTCGTACGTGCGTCGCGGGGCGGAGATAGTGCCCGTCGGGGAGGCCATGCTGGAGAACCCGAAGATGGTGCTGAGCATTCCGGCCCGCTCACGCTCCTGCATGAGCGAGGGGCTGCGGCGCCTCCTGCTGGACATGCTGGCCGTTAACCCGCAGGACCGACCGGACGCAACGCAGCTGCAGACGCGGATGGACCAGATCACCTGTGCAGCCTGACCTGCACACACACACATGCATGCATCTGCACAGGTAAGCATTGGGGCGTTGTGTATACTGACACAGAAACACACACACACACACACACACACGGGCATGCTTGTTGTGTATACTGACAAACAGACACCAACAGACAGACACACACACACACACACACACACACACACACACACACAACCATTTGTGGATGCACATATATTTTCACTCATGTCTGTACAGGTAAGTGCTGTTACACACACACACACACACACACACACACACACACACACACACACACACACACACACACACACACACACACAATCAGAAACATGCACACATTAATAAGTCATGCTTGCCACTTCTTATTATTTTTTACAATGTTGCACATTCATCCCATACATCCAGAAACAGACACAAGACCTAAACATGTGTGCTTCACTACTTAATGTTATTACACCATATATACATATAAATGTGAGATATTTTACCAATACCATACTGTTAAATGTGTAATAGCACAAAAATGATTTCCTATTACTTTGTTATATATAGTTTGTAAAAAAAAAAGGTAAAATAATTGAAATAACAAATAATTCACATTCAAATATTAAAAAAAGAAAAAAAAACAATAACAAATAATTCACACTCAAATATATATATAAAAAAATTAACTAATGATAAAAAAAATAAAAATCACACAGAACACACACAGAAAGACTGAAGGGGAAACTCTGGGATTCATGGACCAAACAGACAAATGGATTTAAATTACAGTATAAAATAAAGTTTATGAAAGCATAAAGTAAAATATAACTGAAATAAATAATAATAAATAAATATATATTTTTTTTTTTATCCTGTGTGTATATTGCAATTTGGAGCTACAATTTAAAATGCGTACTTTAAAATGAGTACTTGATATGTAAAAATTAAACAATGTGGAATGTGAATCACACAAAAATGGAAGCAAAAATGAACGGGAATGAAAAAACAACTTAATTTCCAGTATTGTATTTCACATATAGCTTTACTTCACCAGGCCCGTAAAATACTCACTGCTGGTCAGTTATTACTTATAACTTGAACTGAGTGTGGAAGCAAGTGGATCGTTTCAGTGATGTAAACGAAAATAATGCTTGAACGTTTGATTTTTCGTTCCCAAACTACTCACGCTACATTAAAAGATAATATAGGGAATGTTTAAATAGAAAACGTTTGGGAACCGCTTTGATGCTAATGATAACACTAATAATGACACTAATAGTCAAACTCTTGAAATGGTCCATAGCTTCAAAAAATAAATAAATAAATAAAAAATAATGAACATGGTGAAAAATTAAGTAATTTGCCATTTTTGTTCTAAAAGCCATTAATCCAAGACACACAAGTACAGAACGGTGAACGGTGGCTGAACTAGCAGTGTTATTTGAACACCTCACAGTAGTGCCTTTAAAAGGCTGTGCATTATTTATGGACATGTGCTAAAGTAGGCTAGCGCCATATTGCTTGTTTACGTAGAGAGCTGGCTGCTAACTCTCTCAGAATTTCCAGTGGCAAATTCAAGTGTGTGTGTGTGTGCGTGCGCAGGCTATGTGTGTGTAGGCTATGTGTATGTAGGCTATGTGTATGTGAATTTGTGAGTGTGTGTAGGCTATGTGTGTGTGTATGTACTCTAAGTGTGTGTGTGTGTGTGAGTGTGAGTGTTGCATTGCGTGCCTACATGTGTAAACTTAAGCTGCTTGGTGGCCTGGGATGTCCAGCTCCTATCAGCGTGCCTTCCCTCTCCTAGAGGATGCTGGGAAAACTGGTTACGCAACGCAACCCACCCCAGTGCACTCAACCTGCCTGCCATTCAATAAGGCCACCGGAGGAAGAGTGGGACAGTGTTTATGTGTGTGTGTGGGAGTGGGGGGGGGGGGGGTCGGGTAGATGGATGTGCAGCCTGATTGGTCCGTGTGTGTATGTTGCGCTTGGGGGAGGGGGGGTTACTGAAGGGTTACTGTGTGTGTGTGCGTGTGCATGTGTGTGTGTGTGTGTGTGTGTGTGTGTGTGTGTGTGATGTTGATCCTATGGGCCAGGCTGCTCTAGCACAGCGGGGGATAATCTGTGAAAGTGAGCTGATGACAGCTATGCTCCAGTGGACACCAGTGTGCAGCAGACCCTATAGCCCTAAACTGGGCCTCTGTCTGCGTCAGACACACACACACACACACACACACACACATACGTGCACGCACACACACAGACACGTATAGACGCATATACATACATACACACACACACGCGCGCGCATACACACACACACATACACACGCACACACGTACATGTATATATGCATACACACACATTATATATATGCAAGTATAAAAGTAATGTACATATGTGCAGTCTCAGCAAACGCACAAATATGATCACACGCAAACAGCATAAGCACACATAAACAAATAACGGCACACACACACACACACACATACAGTACAAAGGTGCCATTATGCTTCTATGACTGTGTTACTGCAGCAGTTGCATTGACTCTATATGGGTATATGCTTGGCCTCATCTGGTTTTCATTTTGTGAATATTTCACAAACCTCATTGTAGCAAAAAAAAAAAAAAAAAACTTTCCAAGTTATTTACGAGGTTTCTGCTTGCTCATTTATGTAATCGTTAGAATGTAAACAATCTGGAAAGTACAACCTGCTGATAGAGCTGTGAATTAAAAAAAAAAAAAAAACACCAAGTCCAAAGCACAGTTCAGAATTAGAATGTAGAATATAACAGTTCAGAATTTAGAATATCCAAAAAGATATCTGGAATTCTTCTCAAAGCGCAACAAACCAAAGATTCGCGACGAGACAGGCTGCGACGTTCTAAAAACCTGGACGTTCTAAAACTCTGAAACTGCGATTTGACATGTAAAATCTTTTGCGCAACTACTCTCTAAAACCGTTTCATCTCGTCGCAGATCTTCAGTCTGAATTGGCCTTATTGATACATACATACAGCCCAACAGTTGACTGCACACTTCAGATTACAGAGAGGTGGTCGGATAGGGATTTGCCTGTCTGCAGACACAGACACACACATACTGAACCATAAACCAAGCTTAACCCTTGAGTGGCACGTCTTACTTGAGTACTCAGGGTCATAGGTCAGATGTACAGTAGGAGTGCAAGGTGTGTGTGTGTGTGTGTGTGTGTGTGTGTGTGTGTGTGTGTGTGTGTGTGTGTGTGTGTGTGTGTGTGTGTGTGAGTAACAGGAGTGTGTGTCCAGTGATGAAAGGTATGGGGCGCTGCTCAGGTTGACCTAAGGAATCCATACTGTCGGCCTGTTTATTGTTTAGTTACAGAAGTGTGTTTGTGTGGGTGTGGGTGTGGGTGTGTGTCTGTGTGTGAGTAACAGGAGTGTGTGCCCAGTGATGAAAGGTATGGGGCGCTGCTCAGGTTGAACTAAGGAATTGGACAGGTTGACAGGTCTGTGTGTGTGTGTGTGTGTGTGTGTGTGTGTGTGTGTGTGTGTGTGTGTGTGTCAGGAGTGTGTGCCCAGTGAGGAAAGGTGGGGGGCGTTGCTCAGGTTGACCTAAGGAATCCATACTGTCGGCCTGTGTACTGTACTGTGGGTTTGTATATATGGCCCAGGTGCTGAATCACCAGAGATATGGAACTTTATCTCCTTCTGACACCTCTGAGTATCTTTCTCTTCATCTCTGTGCTGTCTGACTCTCCTTATCTCTCTCTCTATCTCTCTATCTCTCTCTTTCTCCTCTCATCTCTGTGCTGTCTGACTCTCCTTATCTCTCTTTCTATCTCTCTATCTCTCTCTTTCTCTTCATCTCTGTGCTGTCTGACTCTCATTATCTCTCTTTCTATCTCTCTATCTCTCTCTTTCTCCTCTCATCTTTGTGCTGTCTTTCTTCCATCATCTCTTTGACCCCTCTCTTCCTCTCTCTCTTTCATCATCTGTCGTTCTCTCCGTCTGTCCCTGTCTGCTGATGTCTGTCCATCTTTTTAGCTTCGCCTGTGCTGTTCTTTCTCTCTCTCTCTCTCTCTCTCTCTCTCTCTCTCTCTCTCTCTCTCTCTCTCTGCTCCCTCACCCTCTCTCTCTCTCTCTCTCTCTCTCTCTCTCTCTCTCTCTCTCTCTCTTGCTCCCTCAGCCCCCCCTCTCTCTCTCTCCCTCTCTCTCTCTCTCTCTCCCTCTCTCTCTCTTGCTCCCTCACCCCCCCCCCCCTCTCTCTCTCGCCATCTTCATCTCTTCCAGCGTGTGTGTGTCTGTGTGTGTGTGTGTGCTTGCGCGGGCACATCGCCCTCCCTGTCTGGCTGAGAGGAGCTCTGTGCAGTGTGCGTGTGTGTGAGTGGCGCTCACGTTTGGAACATTTTGTTCTGAGCTTGTGCCCTGCCCTCAGCTGTGTCTCAGTGTGCTCTCCCTGCTCTGTGCAGGCCAGCGATTATGCCTCTGTGTACGCGCACTCATCTGGGAGTGTGTGTGTGTGTGTGTGTGTGTGTGTGTGTGTGTGTGTGTGTGTGTGTGTGTGTGTGTGTGTTTAAATGTCTTTTTCGATGTGCAGGGCTTAAAGTGTCCAGGCACGGTGCCTGAATTTAGGCTTAGGATGAGGCATAGAAAATGGGAACAGAGACAATTGGTCCTTAAATGTCTTCAAAACATCAAAGTTGATGTATTTGTGTGTGTGTGTGTGTGTGTGTGTGTGTGTGTGTGTGTGTGTGTGTGTGTGTGTGTGTGTGTACAAATGTGAGTGTATGTGTGTGTGTGGGTGTGTTTGTGTGTGTGTGTGTGTGTTTACAAATGTGATTGTATTTGTGTGTACAAATGTGAGTGCATTTGTGTGTGTATGTGTGTGTGTGTGTGTGTGTGTGTGTGTGTGTACAAATCTGAGTGTATTTGTGTGTGTGTGTGTGTGTGTATGTAGAAGGTGCGTTGGGGAAATACGCTCCAGGGGACGTTTGATTTGCGTTTTGGCACAACATGGACATGGGTTTCTGTGTGTGTGTGTGTGTGTGTGTGTGTGTGTGTGTGTGTGTGTGTGTGTGTGTGTGTGTGTGTGTCCATGATAGATGTTTGCATTGGAATGCTGGTGTATGTAACAGTCTGGTATGTTCCCTATGTGACCTGTGGGCGTTGCAGAGGGGTCCACTGACAGAAGAGCTCTATATAGGGCTGTGTGTGTGTGTGTGTGTGTGTGTCAGTGTTACGCAACCTCAGGAAGCAATTTTACTGCTGCAGCACCCCTAACTGCTCCAGACCACCTTTGGGGAGTGTGTGTGTGTTAGGGGGTGCAGATCGTGTGTGTGTGTGTGTGTGTGTGTGTGTGTGTGTGTGTGTGTGTGTTGTAAGGGGGGTGTGTGAGTCAGGGTTGTTTGTTGCAAGGGCATAAGAGGGGTCTTTTAACACCAAGGTGAAAATACCCAGGAGGCTACTTGAAGTTTCCTTGCATTGGTCTGCTAATGCGTTAGCTTAGAGCAATGCTCCAGGAATGACACACACACACACGAACACACATATAGACACACACACACACACACACACACACACACACACACACACACACACACACACTTGAGAGATGTATGTGCAGTTGCAATGTCAAACTTTCTGTGTATGCATGCTTGTGTAAATCTGTGTGTGTGTGTGTGTGTGTGTGTGAGAGAGAGAGAGAGAGAGTATGTGTGTTGTGTGAGATTGTGTGTGTGTGACTGTGCTGAGTCATGCGAGTGTGTGTGTGTGATGAGAGTGCTTCTGACAGCAGACTGATCTCTCTATTGTCTGCACTGTCTGCTTGCTGCAGTTAAACATAACTACTTCTGGCGGATGTGTGTGTGTGTGAGAGTGTGTGTGTGTGGGGGTGGGTGGGTGGGGGGGCAACCATAGCCAACTCTGTGGGGGGGTATCGGGGGCCCAACCATATTTGAATCCACGGGAGGTGTTTGGGGAGTGGGGGGGGTCAGACATATCTGCCTGCTCATCAGCCATGGAATGGGTTTGGGGGGGGTTGGGGGGGGTTGGGTTGGGGAGGGCAAAACTATCGGACTCCACAGGGGGTGAAAGAAGGGGGCCTCAAACAATAGTGTCACTGAAAGGACAATGTGTGTGCATGAGTTTATGTGAGTGTGTGTATGCCGGGGGGAGGTGTGTGTGCAGGTTGGTGGTCGGCAGTAGGGTAGCATAACTGGAGGATAGAACTGCCCATGTGTGTCCACTCATTGTTCCTAGACGTGTATTAAACAATGAAGCACTTATTTTCTTAGCATTTTTAATAATTCAATTATTCATTTATTAATTCGAGATTATTGTCCCACTAATCAACCAATACAGTAATAATCATTTCCAAAAGTAAACATGAATTAAGTCTGTCTCATTAACATTTCAAATGAATCTGCTTCAACAGTATAATGCTCTCACACTTCAGCCACTGAGGCCCTTTATGATGGCAACTGTAAGCTATTAGCCTTAGCTCTCTCACTCATACTTGACAATTAGAGGCTATAAGCCAATAAAAACATGAAACTATGTATCAATACACATGTGTTTGCTTCAGTTTGAAAAGCTAAGAACCAAAAAGATGAACATGTAAAAAGCCAGGCTCCAGGCTACTGTACAGTAATCCCAAAGATCATAGAACACTGAGCGCTATAACCCTCTATGGTAAGCCTTTGTAATGGGATCCATTACAGGAGCTAATGCTAACATCGCTAAAGAACCCAATGACCGAATGGCTCCAATTATCAGCAGAAAGGGCTTTAGGGGACATTAGTGTTCTACCATGGAGAGAATAGGAGAGGACACACACACACACACACACACACACACACACACACACACACACACACACACACACACATACACATACAGACATATACATCCCCACAGGACATAAGTGTTTTAACATGGTGGAGAGGAGAGGAGAGAAAGAGAAAGAGGAAGTCAGTGAGAATGAGAAGCCTTCATCAGGCTTTGACATCAGTCCATTAGCACCGTCTTTGTTTAGCCCAGCACACACACACACACACACACACACACAAACGCGCACACACACAGTCCAGCCCAACCCATTATAGGCCAGTGTTGACCCACTTGTGAGCTCTGCTCTGCTCTCTCCCGCCCCACCTCCCTCTCTCTCTCTCTCTCTCTCTCCCTCTCTCTATTTCTCCCCCTCTCCCCCTCCCACACCAGAAGACCTAAGCACAGTAGTTACGCAACCCACTCTGACACTCATGCTCACACACGCACACACACAGAAGCTGCAGAGCCACTGCATAGACTATTTATAATCTGCTCATTCATGTTTGCATCAGCACACACACACACACACACACACACACACACACACACACACACACACACACACACACACACACATAAATACTTGTGGATGAATCTCATGCCGTGCCAACATGGTTCATTCTGTCCTCCTTCCTTCTCAATCACATACATTCCACATGTAGCCAGATGTACTGTATCTGTGCATTTGTCTCTCTCCCTCTTTCTCTCTTTCTCCCTCTCTCTCTCCCTCCCTCTTTCCCTCTCTCCCTCCCTCTCTCTCAGGCATGATGCCTCTGTTTTTCTCTGTCAGTAGTGGCGTCATGGCCAGCAGAGCGGTGTGGGGGTGGGGCATTAGTGCTGACACCACTCTTAGAATCTGCCGTGTCACAATAGTTTGACCCTGTTCTGTCAGCCAATCAGAAAGCAGGTTGCTCTTAACCCTTGGTCAGTATTCCATGCTCTTTGCTTTAACCCTCTTGTGTTCTGTCTTTGTGTCTTTGGCCAGGTGTCAAAAGGGATGAACATGGTCAGGGTGACGAAAAACTGTGAAGCTTCAGGAATGACTTTACACCTTTGGAGAGACGGTGGAAACTCAACATGCGCGCACACCCACCCACCCATCCACACACACACACACACACACTTACACACACACACACTTACACACACACATTCTCACTCCCACATCTCTGTGTCCGTTTGACTGAAGATTTCACATGGTAACAAACCACCTACACCTCCTCTACGCTGAAGCAAAAGATATTGTGAACAACCTCACACACACACACACACACACACACCCACACCAACACACCCACACCCACAGCTCCGTATGTGACCAGTGTTTGAACTCTGTGAAGAGCTGGCCAGTGTTGGTGTAGTTGGAGGAGGAAGATGATGATGACGGCGATGATGACAATGACAATGACGATGATGATGACGATGACAATGATGATGAAGTCAAAGACAAAGCTGTGAAACAGAAACTTTAATGTGAAGGTGGTGTGTGTGTCCCACGACCCCCCCTCTCTTCTGGTCGAAAAAAACACACTAGTGCCTTAGTCTGCCTGTCAGGACGAGAGACGACGAGACGAGAAAAGAAAAGAAGAAAAAAGGGAGAAGCTAAAACATCAATTTGTATCTCATGTGGATTGGCCTCTGCCCTTATGTGTCTCTGTGGGCGCATGATTGATTGATCGATCGACCAATCATGTCGGCCTATCCAGGAGCAACCCAATGGGTGCAACTGCACCGCCCAATAAGCCAAATTGACCTTAAAGTCGTTATTTTGCATCTTTATACTAATATCAATGGCATTTAGATATATGTAAACAAAATTACTTTTGTTTTTTTTTTGTTTGTTTTCTTTTGTTTTTCTCCAGAAAAAAAGCTAAATTTCTGATGCGGATTCAGCAAATTGTAATAATGTTGAAAAGTCAGAAAGTATCACTTATAATTCCAGACAAGCCGGACTGCTTGTGTCACTTGTATAGAATGAACCGAATTATGTGGTGGTGGGGGAAGAGTGTGTGGGCCTACCATATCTGAGCGAGTGAGTGGAGTTGAATGAATGAATGAATGAATGACTGACTGAATGAGTGAGTTAGTGAGTCAGTGACAGACTGAGTGACTGAGTTAGTGAGTGAGAGAAGAAAGGAGTGGAGAGGGAGAGGAGAGGAGAGGAGAACTCCTTCCGGTTGATTCAGGTTTATTTGGGTTCACTGGCCCTAACTCAGATGGAGGCTCACTGTAGGATGGTCTGGGCCGGGTCTGGAACAGATCTGAGCCAGAGGTGGCTGTGATCTGTGAAGGGTCTCCTGAGGTTTTGTACAGAATCTGTAAAATCTGTAGCATGGTGTGGATTCTGGGCTGGGGGTGGAGGGTGGCGGGAAAAGGGAAGGTAAGGGGAGGGGGGTGATAGGGTGGGGTGGGGGGGGGGTTGGAGGGGCGGTTTCACATTGACTTTGATGTCATTACCTGCTTCTGAATTTCAATAATGTGTTACTATGGTGATGTTTTCTAAACATTTCTGTTACCGTGGTGGGAAACAATGTGGAATGGGATCAAAGTTCTACTGGGGGGGGGGGGGGGGGTTCCAAGACCCATTGTGATGTCACTGGTTCTGACATGTCAGCTTCTGTTCTCCTTCTGAGGTCTGGTACACTCTGAAACAGGAGAGAAACACACGCACGCACACACACACACACACACACACACACACACACACACACACACACACACACACACACACAAACATCTTGACTCTGCTCGTCACCCACTTTTCTCACCAATCCTCTCTGCAGTGCACGCTCTCCTTCTCATGAATAACACTACAAGTTCCACCTCAGCCCCCAACTCCACTCCACTCCTCTCCCCTCCCCTCCCCTCCCTGTGCCAGAGTGTGGTGCTGCAGCTTTTATAGACGTCTGGACTGGGCTGAAGTAGGGCCCAGGACTTAGGGCTCTATGGGCCCCCCATGTTTGGCTCCTGTATGGAGAAGGAGAGAGGGCACTGCTGAACAGCCTCTTCTACCTCACTTAGTCTCTTTACCACAACCCTGCTGCTCTTACCTGATCATTCTCCAACCTCTCCAAGGGACCAGTGCGCACACACACACACACACACACACTCACACACACACACACGCACAGACAAATGTACATCAGTGTCATTAGTGGTGGTAACCACGTTTACCTGAATAACCAATCACCTCTGCCCAAACTGTACCTCTTTTTCAAACTCAAATGTCCTCAGTACCTCACCATCTTCTCTAGGAACCAATCAAATGTCCTCAGTACCTCACCATCTTCTCTAGGAACCAATCAAATGTCCTCAGTACCTCACCATCTTCTCTAGGAACCAATCAAATGTCCTCAGTACTTCTCCATATCCTCTAGGAACCAATCAAATGTCCTCAGTACTTCTCCATATCCTCTAGAAACCAATCCAATCTCTTCAGTACCTCACCATCCCCTCTTGGAACCAATCAAAATGCACCGAGTACCTCACCCGAATAGTAACAGTCATTTTCACCCCTGACCAATCTAATGCCCAGTCTCGTACCTCTCCCCAGAATAGTCGCCAACTACGTTAGCTTCTTTCTTGGTTGCGATGCTATTGCCCATTGCCAACTAAGTAAGTTGCTAACTGTTTAGCCGCTCTTGTGTTGGGCAAAGCCCCCCTAGTGCGGTGTGTTTTAGTCCCACTACATCACCTGTAAAAGATCCTCGGAATGGGGAGGGAGGTGGGGCCTCATGCTGTCACTCAGTGGACCAAACGTCACCAGACCCAGTCAGATATACAGTAGGAATCAGAATACACCTGTCCTTTGGAACAAGAAGCTAGTTTGGAGCTCTTTCTCTCTCTCTCTCTCAAACCCGGCTTTGTGTGTTTCTACTGTCAAGAGCTCAGCCCAATATAATATAATATAATATTATGCTTGCAGTACTGTAGGCTACATGGTTATTTATCTCACAGATTGAATGAGTCTGAGGAGTTAGCTGTAATTAGCCACACCTGTGCAGGCCTGTATCATCACCAGTAGTCTAATCTTACCACAGTGAAAGAAGGTAAACATTTAAATGTCTCCTAAATGTATCCTAAATAAATAAGCCTACTCCCACTGACTCTAAAACACACCCACACTTCCGACATAGTTATTGTTCTTTCTATGCAGTCTTCCTTCACTTGAACTCCTTGGTACCCAGGGGTACCTGTTAGAACTGTCTAGAACCTATTAGAACCTGTTAATGTCTGTTATTAGTCTGTCCAAGTTTGATACTCAGGAGTAGTGAGTCACCTCAGAAGGGA
Organism: Sardinella longiceps; assembly: GCA_027497455.2. Classification (NCBI taxonomy): domain Eukaryota; kingdom Metazoa; phylum Chordata; class Actinopteri; order Clupeiformes; family Clupeidae; genus Sardinella; species Sardinella longiceps. The sequence continues at coordinate 27,768,673 of JAODXP020000018.1, read as the reverse complement.
CAGACTGTTTACACACACACACACACACACACACTCTCTCTCACACACGGACTGTTCACTTGCTCTCACAAATACACACACTCTTTCTCACTCCCACTCTTTTCTTTTGATTTCTGTCTGTCGTATGAAGCTGACTGGAGCCATTCGATGTTTTAGGAAAGCATCACCCTCTGTAAATATTTAACTTGGTTTTTGTTTTTCTAAAAATAAACTGAGAAAAAAAAATGTTTTCTTGTTGTTTGTCGTCTGTCCTTCTCTACAGTGCCTTACAGTGATATGCATTCATAGAGACATTAATAGTTAATTAATAGACTGTGCATTAATGAGAAGTTAATAGTTAATTAATAGAACGTGCATTAATGAGAAGTTAATAGATAGTATATTCATGAGAAGTTAATAGTTAATTAATAGACTGTGCATTAATGAGAAGTTAATTGTTAATTAATAGATAGAATAGAGAATACATTCATGAGAAGTGATGTCCTATAGTATCAGCACACAAAGCCCAATGACTGAATCTCAATGTCCTGCCTAAACAACAATAACTACAAAGATAACTGTAACTATAGCAATATTTCTGTCCACACTGATGCGATAATGTACTGTAAGTCTATCATCATGCTAATTCGTTATTGTCTAAAATTCCATGGTTTCTGATTGGCTGTTAAGCTTTTATCATTCTAAAAATCACTCTGAAAGTGATCCCCTATGATACTGTCGTTATAGTTGTATGTGGACACTGTTATTCATATGAATTGAAGTGATGTTTACTATTATGTTGTTCTAGTTCTAGTTCTAGTTCTCCTTCTTGGTGTGAAGGACCCTCAACAGAGAGGATTCAAGCGGAGGTCAGTATTCCATGATCTTTGCCCTCAAGACTAATGGCTGATTTATAGTCAGGAACAAACGTAACTGCGCGATAATGCAGTGAGCCACTCAGTTAGTCATCTCGAGCCGCCTATCTGTGAGTCTCATCGCTCGAGAACGAAAGGCTACTTCCTTGTTCGTATGGGTAGTATAGAACTGAAACTCACTGCGCCGGCCTGTCGGCGATAGGCTGAAAAAGAGGTATAACCTAGCCTTTAGCCCTGAGCCCTCAGAGATGTCACTGGCATGAAGTAGAACTTAAGTCAAGGAAGCGCGCTCAACACTCCGCGTTATATACACTGGGTGCTTAAACTTAATGGATACAATCCAATACTAATACCGACTTGAATAAAGCAAGCACTCAACAGTTGTGTTTGACTTCTTTAATCGCCTCACAGACGTTTCGGGCTAGTGCCCTTCTTCAGTGTGAGCTATGGCGATTTCCCCGATAGCCCGAAACGTCTGTGAGGCGATTAAAGAAGTCAAACACAACTGTTGAGTGCTTGCTTTATTCAAGTCGGTATTTGCATGAAGTAGCCAATCAGGAAGTCCATTTATGAGGAGTTTCTGAGGGTTAAGAGATGAAAGCTAGCGCAGTGATTGAGCCTGACTAGTGAGCTGAAAGTTGTGGGTTGAGCGACACACCTAAGATGCTGTAGGGGTGACTGGCCCTGAAGAAATTGTAATATGTGAGCCGCTTTGGACAAAAGCGTCAGCTAAATGCAAAAATAAATCAATGAAAAGAAAAAATTAAAAAGTTTGTCTCCATGCCTATATGTGCCTATAACGATAGCCCCTGGCTGACACAGCAGCAATAATACCCAGCAGTATCCTGTGTCTGTCCTTTGAGTTGGGCTCCCATTGGGAGCATTGAGCTGTAATCAAGATAAACAACAAACATTCCTGGCCCATTGTGTTCACACGTGGGCTAATTAAGCAGGAGGAGAAACCAATTACTGCTCAGAGAGAGAATAATGTAGTGAAATTATATGCCTTTAAAGACATAATCAACTCCACCTTGAAGTTCATGTCTTGCGTAGGAGCAATCATGATGATCACAGTGCTTCGTGAGCTGTGTAAATGAACGGACCCAGATCAAATGCTCTTAACGGTACACATTAATAACCGCCTAAGCTGGTGACGCCACTGCTGATGCTCTCACAGGCAGACCAGAGGAACAGAGGCCTGCTATTGCCAACGATGCTGCAGCGGAGACAACATTCGTCCAGAGACACGAGTCTTTGTGATATGATCACACAACCCCCCCCCCCCCCCCACACACACACACACACACACACACACACACACACACACACACACCCATTTGCTGCCACAACTTTAACTATCAGTAATTACGTTCCATTTATCATGGGGCAAACTTGATTTGGTTTTCAAGGTTATACTTAGAATTTAATTGGCAAATAACTCCAATTCCATTGAAAGGTTAAATGTGTTGTGTGTATAGAGATTTCAATACCAGGGCAGTTACAGGAGTAATAATAATGACATCTGAGTCACTGGCAAAGCTGGGAGAATAACTTCATACAAATTTATTTCATAAAAAGCATATTTGAGCTCAGGGACATTTACAGACGTGATGAACACGGCCATCGCCTGTGCCTGTGCCTTCTGTGCACTGTCCATAGTGACTAGTAAATGCACCCAACAGTGTGTCTTTGGCATAGGACACAGTTGGTTATCAGGCGTAAGTGGCTGAGTCGCTCTTAACGGCTCCTGTGTGTCCATACAAACACTCTTCCACCCAATCAACATTACATCATAGATGCTCCACAGGCTGGATTTAATTTAGATTTTATTGGGATGATGATAACCCCACGATAACCTCTCCAGGGGTCCCATTAAATACACAGTATGTCCAACAACACTGGAGGGTGAAATAAGTCAAAGTGGACAAGTGGATTCAAGATTCAGGAGTTTATTTGTCACAAGCATAAAAATACTTTCAAAAAGCATGTAGTGAATTTGCATTTTCAGAGGGAGTGAGAGAGGAGAGATAGAGAGAGAGAGGAGAGATAGAGAGAGAGAGAGAGAGAGAGAGAGAGAGAGGAAAGATAGAGAGAGAGAATAGAAAAAGAGTAAAATAAACAAACTATAGCTAAGCTATAAAATATAGCCCATATATACATGATATGCACACACTCACACACAGAAACACACTCACAAACACACACACAACCAAACACACGCACACACACACACAACAGTTCAAAGTAGGTGTCAGATCCAGCTGTGTGAATCAATTG
>JAODXP020000018.1:27755542-27758042 GCA_027497455.2 Sardinella longiceps | reverse complement strand
ACACACACGTAATGCTAAGTGCTTGTGCACATAAAATACCACAGCTGGACCAGAGACTCAAACACATGTGCGCGCACACAAACACTCACACACACACACACACACACACACACACACACACACACACACACACACACACACACACACATACGTACACACACACACACACACACACACACACACACACACACATCTCTCTGTCAGCCTCAGACACCTCAAGATTATGTAACCTCACACTCCATAAAGTCCACTGAGTATGACTAAAAAAAAACACACACACACACACACACTCGCACTCATACATAGACACAAACACACAGAGAGACACACCCACACACACAGCTACTGTGGTAGTTGCTGGTTCTAATTATGCCTTGAGAAGATTCCAGAAGACTGAGGGCTGTGAAACAGACTACAGCTGATTCTGAGTGAGAGGTCAACTCAGGCCAAGCCTATCACATCACAGTGCTTACCAAACAGTCTGAGCTCAACACATTACTTACCCCTATCAACAATTCTTCCATCCACCCCTGAGTTACGTAAATTCTTACTTACAATAATGTTCCTTAATTGTACCACGTCAATACTAGGCTATATAAAACATTTTGTGGCTCCCTTGGGCGAGCATTACGACATCCACTTTGAGAACCTCGAGTTCAAGATGCAGGAACTGGAGGAACAGGGTTTACTCAACGGAAACAGAGGAGAGCTGAACACTTGTTGCTCGCTCATTTTTTATATTTGTTTTGTGCTTTTATCCAAGCCTGATAAAATTCAAATGAATATAGGGATTACTTCATTTTCAACTCTTCACTCCTATTTTCCAACTGTTCAATGTTGGAGATGGACATGGTGCTCACTCTATTTAGTAATCTGGCGGGTGAATTTTCTGACACTCGTACCAAACGAGAATAAACAATCTCATGTTGCAAAACAAAACAATTTGCATGTTGCAAAACAATGCTTTATATTGTGGCCAACCACTTTTTTCAATCAGTAAACCATAGCATTCCAGAGGCATAGACTACATGTCTCTGGATGGTGGCACAGTTGGCACAAGTGGTAACCGGAGGGTTGCAGGTTCGAGCCCCACTCCGCCTGACCCCACCGAGGTGTCCTTGAGCAAGATACCTAACCCCAAATTGCTCCCGGTGAGCAGGTCGGTGCCTTGCATGGTTGCCACAGGTGTGTGAATGGGTGAATGTGAGGCAGGGTGCGATTTGGTGGGGGGGATGGGTCGGATTTCCTAACCTCTGGTTTTGGTATCCCTGCCTCTGCTTGAATAATTTTATCTCCGGTGGGGATAACATTTATCCCCCCTTGATATCTCGTGACAGTATGCAAGCAATGCGACTAACAAACATCTAGTGTGCAGCGAATTATACAATTTAAAAAAATTGCGTCCTGTGTCCTGAATTGTGTGCGTGACAACTCCTGGCTCACTTTGCCTCGAACTTTATCCTATAAGCGCAGGTGTTTTTTTCTCACTGGAAAGACTAAAGCTATAGACGAGAAGGAAAACGGAAGGAAACTTCATAATGTTATCACATTGTTTGAACAACTTTGTGCAAAGGAAAACGAACTGTTTGGCAAAGGCACAATTTAAGTTTGATATGAAATGTGTGTAATGTCAACGTATCAGGCAAAATATCCGAATCGCGGGGATGAGAACACTTTTTAGGTAAATCAGCCAGTTGTAAATGGCATAATCTAGGCAAAATGCTGAAACAATACATTAAGTAGGAAGGCCTAGTTGGTCCTATTTGCATTGGCTATTTTTTATGCTCAATGCCCTGGCTTTCCTCACAGTTGCAAAAAAATAAATAAATAAATGAATAAAAAATAGGTTAACGTTTCCAGCGCACTTTCGCGCGTACCATCGGATCCAACGAATGTCTTGGGTTGGGTCAACATATCTCTGAGCTATCAAAGTAATTTGGCTATTATCGGCTACATTAAACAATGTAATCTGCAGCACTTTATTTAAATATTTAACACACCGCAAGCAGCAGGAGGGTCTGAACGAGAGAGTTTCTAAGTTTTGTGAAAAATGTCATTTGTCAGGATTGCGCTCTACACACAGCAGCAGCAGTCACATGAACTGCGGTAGCCTACTTCAGAGGCATCGTGTAGACACTGCGCTGTAGAATAGATAGGCCTACTAATGGCATGATTGTTTTAAGGAATGAATAAGCAGAATTCAGAAACATCCCCCCCTCTGTTTTTTTCACAAATCGCACCCTGATGTGAGGTATACATTGTAAAGCGCTTTGAGTGCTTGTAGTAGTAGAAAAGCGCTATATAAATACAGTCCATTTACCTTTTTACACTGCTGATGGTACCAGATATTGCACTATGTTGACTACTCACTTTTACTGACCAGACAACCTGTTGTCTGGCTGATGCTGTCTATGACCCAGTCATACACACACACACACACACACACACACACACACACACACACACACACACACACACACACACGCACACAGTCAACCTG
>JAODXP020000018.1:27720542-27738042 GCA_027497455.2 Sardinella longiceps | reverse complement strand
TGTGTTGCGCGTGCATGACATATGTCCCATCCCCAGTGAAGCAGAGAAGGGCTCTCGAGTGTGTGCAGCTATGAGTTGGGCATAGAAGTGTGTGTGTGTGTGTGTGTGTGTCAGTGTGTGTGTATGAAGCCGAGAAGGGCTCTCGAGTGTGTGTAGCTACCAGTCAGACAGAGAAGTCACAAGCTTATCTATGACATGATCCTAAAAAGCAATTAACATTTAGCGCCGCAGGCTCCAGTGACCAACACTCATCTCCTTCTGAGATCACGGATTATTCACCCACCAAAACACACATATACACACACACACACACACACGCACACACACACCCTCACACACACATACATGCACACACACACCCCCACACACACATACAGCACACACACACACACACTCACACAACACACACACACATACATGCACACACACACTTACACACACGCACACACACACACACACTTCATGTCATTCGCTTAAGAGCCACGTCTTTAGGATCAAGAAAGGTGAGTCTCACAATCACATCATTTTATCAGGAGCTCAAAGAGGATCAGTCAAGTTCTCTTCTGTCAATAATCCTGAGTGTGTTTGTGTTTATGTGTGTGTGTGTGTGTGTGTGTGTGTGTGTGTGTGAGAGAGAGAGAGAGAGAGAGAGAGAGAGAGAGAGAGAGCCTGTAGAGGAGTGTGATGAGGAGTGTGTGAGCATTAAATGTTTGTATAGAGCTCTGGGAGTTTAAATCCTAATTCTCTATTCAAGATGAAGTTGTCTGTGTGTGTGTGTGTGTGTATGCGTGTTATGTGTGTGTTTGTGTGTGTGTGTTATGTGTGTGTGTGTGTGTGTGTATAGCCTAGTCCTCTCATCCCTTCAGTTCTAGGCTACTACTCTCTCAGTTGACCCCCTGCACCAAAAGGAACATCCACCACAGCTGGGCTGGGCTGGGCCAGACCTGGGTATAGCCTAGTAACTCCATTAGGATTGGTTAAAGCTAAAACAGCCCACTCGGTAATGCACAATGTCAAACTCATTACCCATCTTAATTCACTCACTCATTCCTGCCTACCAAGGTCAGGAACAGTACTTGTTGTTTCATTCTGAATCAAATGTCAGAGACGAGGATAAGGACAGAGCCATGCAGGTCATTTTAAAATAGCATTATTTTTCACCAATAATTACACCAATCACGCTCCATAATTTGACTGTCCTTCATCTCATCTCTGTCTTCATCATCAGAATCATTTTGTCCACGGGAGGAAGGAAGGAAGGGAAGGAGGGGTCTGAAATGAACTGCGCTCCCTTTTCTCAGTCCCAGACTCAGTTGCTTACTGATGAAATACTGCCCCCATGTGGTCGTCAAAGGGTAGGACAATCAAAATCCTTTGGCATTTTTAGTCCATTCGTGACGGGCCCTACCCCTACCCTAAGCTAAATCAATCAAGATTTTAAATTGCTAACATGAAACTGCAAATAGACTAGAGTAATTCTTATTATATGATCATTTAGCTGTGATTTGTTACAGTTATTATGAACAACATGCATTTCAAAATGCTTTTCAGATTTAAAAAAAATAAGACAAAAAACACAGGCCTACATAGGACACATAAATGATTTCTATCTGAGTAGCCTAATAGCTTGATGATTAATGTGTAAACCAGTTTAATGGTTCAAATGACTTCTGTCTGGCTCACTGAATAAAGGTTTTGGATATTTGAATGGTCAAAAAGAAGCACAGTCCAATTTTTATACCATTGACCACTATGACCAGGGCTACCAATACCATGGCCTACATCTCATAGGCTATGCATAGCACACTAAATGAATCATTGAATCTGTAAAACTGACAACTGAACAGTTGATTGATAGATTGATAGAGTTAGATAGGCCTATACAATGAACAGTCAATGGTGTCATACAAAATAGATAAATAGACAGAATTAACATAGTAAAGCCTACTGGCTTATTTCCATTGGGCTCCCTTAATTTAGCCGGTCTATGCATCTAAACGTCAGTTTAGATAGATTATTACTATCTATTCTAAATGATTTTCTGCTTTTCCAAAGAGGCTTTTTCTAATAACAACTGGGCCAGTTTTATGGACTAAAAGTCGACCACTTGTGGCCCACACTAATCCTTGTTCCCTTTCTTCCTCTCTCTCTCTGATTCACATTCACACACACACACACACACACACACACACACACACACACACACACACACACACACACACACACACTTGTGGCCCACAGTAATCCCTGCTCTCTTGGGCCATTTGCTTGCCTGTGTCTGCAGATGACAGGCTCCAAAGACACGCCCCCTCATGCGGCTGTGTGCTTTCATTGGGACAGTGGTTTCCCCTGTGCGTTTGTACCCAGTAACGAGATCACGTGACTGTTCATGTCAAAATAAAAGTAGTTTTTGCAGGCACCACACATTTGAAACTCGTTGCCTGGATCAGCTGGATAAGACCCCCCCCCCAACATATTTTTTTATTTACACATTACATCACATGGACTGTATTCACAAACATGCCTGTGTTTGGAAGATGTACAGTGTTCCAAACTGTGATATTGAAGCCTGGGGAAACTGTAGACCCTCTATCTTGTCATGAAGCAACTAGCCTATGTTTATTGGTTTCCATATTTGTTTGTTTTTATGACTAAGGCCATTTCTCCTTGAATAAACTGACTGCATACGTGCAGACTTTTTCTCTTAGGAATAAACCCTACAAGATCTTCTGTCCATGTTACCGTAAAAGCAGCAAGGACATTATTGTGCGCCGCTTGAACTGTTGGTTCTGTCACAGTTAAGCCACAGTGTGGACGTCATCATAAAAGCGAGGGCTCAGTAGGCTACTCCATGATCTTTGCCAAAAGGGTGTAAGTGACATTTGACCAACTTTAGCCTACCAACTGTTTGCTCTTATGATCTGACTTTTTATAGCCTACTGATTTCACCTATTTAAAGCACACTTTTGATACAGATGAATGCAATAGGTCTTCTACTGTATAGGCCTACTTAATGAATAGCTAATGTAAGAGGTTTCAGATTAGCCTACCTAAGTAAATTTTGACCAAAATGTCACAACATCTGAGAGGATTTCCACTCAGTACATTTGTTTGAATGTTTTATTCATTAAATGGGTTAATTTAAGTTCTAGACAAGGAGGTAGCTAACGTTAGTTGAGATTTTCAGGGGCACTTTACAGAAATCAGATAGAAACAGTCCTTCCAGTAAATCCGAGTGGGACTTTTATTTTGACGATAAGCTACACAGCCTGAAGTAGCATTGGAGGCTAACGCGCTGTTCTCGTAGTGCAGGCGTTTGTTTCCTCACTATTTGAGCTACAGTCACGTTAAATTGTGTTTACATCAAACCATATCATACTTTTGGCCTTCGGAGGTCATGGCTACCCCTGAGAACGTCTCCGGTGAGGCGCGAGACCTTCCAGAGCCTTCCACCTTCCCACGGGATGGCAACCCGGCGGGCACCGTGGACACAGACACGGCTGTTATCCTGCTTGGAGCTGGAGTCACTGCTCTCACACACCCGCTACTCTACGTCAAATTGCTCATACAGGTATGAACGGAAAAATAACAAATCCTGTGGTTTGATGTGTGGTCTTCTTGACTCATCGGAAATCTTGCCTTTGCGGTCCGCGCAGTTTTCTGGAGTCTGACCTGTGCAGTTTCGTTGTGTTCTGCAGCTGACGTTAGAACATTTTGTCTCCTCCCGTCCTGCCCTGACAGTGATGGCATTCCTGACTTTACCACCCCTGATTCTTCCAACCCTCTCAATCCAAGCTGACATAATCTCGGGGGTGTAACGTTATTAATTCAGACAGATTAATCACTAAAGCCTAAACCACTTAGCATCACATACACTGTTTAGCTAACGTTAGGTCAAAGTGCTAATAGTTTAAGAATACGTTATCTGTTTTGTCTAACAGCATGGGATTATTCAGGCTTTCAAATGATAAAATAACATTGAATTAAAAAAAAAAAATCTTAGTGTCACATCTAAAGCTTTAGATAAAGCGCATCACACACCGTTATGCCTAAACTAGGCAGTGCGTGACGTCACATTGTTTTGGGTGCTCTAGTCGTGGAGATCTCTGCTGCAGGCAGCTGATAAACGGAAGTGTGTCCTTCTGATAGACCTGTAGGGGCCTCTGAGAGACAGCTCTCACAGAGCGTCTCTCCCTGTCATGAATGTCATAATAATTGACACAATATGGCCAATAACCATCATGACCCATGACTAATATTTCTCTCTCTCTCTCTCTCTCTCTCTCTCTCTCTCTCTGAGTGGCATCTCTCACAGAGCCTCTCTTCCTGTCATGAATGTCATAATGGCCAATAACTATCATGATCAATGACTAATAAAAATCTCTCTCTCTCTCTCTCTCTCTCTCTCTCTCTCTCTCTCTCTCTCTCTCTCTCTCTCTCCCTCTCTTCCATCAGGTCGGCCATGAGCCTCTGCCTCCTACTGTGGGTACCACCATGTTTGGAAGGAAGGTGTTATACCTACCTGGATTCTTCTCTTATGGTGTGTGTGTGTGTGTGTGTGTGTGTGTGTGTGTGTGTATGTGTGTGTTTGGCACACACACAGAAGCGTTTCTGCACGCTCTTTTTGTGTTATTTTTGGATTTTATAACCTATAAATAAATACCAGATCTACTGTAGCAAAAGTATATAATACCCTTTTGTGTGTGTGTGTGTGTGCGTGTGCGTGTGTGTGTGTGAGCAGCACAGCACATAATAAGTGTAGATGGGAAGAGAGGACTGTTCAGGGGCCTGTCCCCCCGTATGGTGTCCAATGCCATCTCAACTGTGGTACGGAGCAAAGTCAAACAGGTCAGTGTGTGTGTGTGTGTGTGTGTGTTTGTGTGTGTGTGTGTGTGTGTGTGTGTGTGCGCAGCACCCAATGCCATCTCCACTGGGGTGCAAAGCAGGGTCAAACAGGTCAGTGTGTGTGTGTGTGTGTGTGTGTGTATGTGTCTTTTGAGTGTGTCTGTGTGTGTGTGTGTGTGAGAGCAGAGTCAAACAGGTCAGGAGGACTTGAATGTGACACATGAACATGACCATCAAACAACTAGCCAATCCATATCTTCATAATGTTTTATTCTACCTACATGTGGGTCTGTGCATGTGTGTGTGTGGGTGCATTGTGTGTGTGTGTGTGTGTGTGTGTGTGTGTGTGTGTGTGTGTGTGTGTGTATGCATGCATGTGTCTTTGCAGGTTCTCCCAGTTCCTAAGGCAGACAGTGTTCCCAGCAGAGAGGATCTGAAGACGTCCCTGAGGAAGGTGATGAGAGAGGTGAGCTGAGCTGAGCTGAGCTGAACTGACTGATGCTCCTCCGCCTCATAATGTACAGTAGCCTTCAAGTCTAGACTGATACAGTACCCTCGGCCTCATAATGTACAGTAGCCTTCAAGTCTAGACCTACCCTAGTGGCAGCGGCCTCATAATGTACAGTAGCCTTCACGTCTGACTGATCCTCATCGGCCTCATAATGTACAGTAGCCTTCAAGTCTAGACGTACCCTAGTGGCAGCGGCCTCATAATGTACAGTAGCCTTCAAGTCTAGACGTACCCTAGTGGCAGCGGCCTCATAATGTACAGTAGTGGCAGCAGATAGATTTGCTCAGCCAAGTCCGTCTAGCAAGAATCCATAGGGACCTACTGTAGCACGGTATGTCTTTTTTGTTGGTTGCTATGCAGTTTCCCATTGCTGACTAACTAAATACATTTGGGAAATGGACACCAGAATGGCTTCTGACTGAATGGATTCTGATTATGATCCTAATTATGAATGGGTTCTGATTATGTGTGGGTTCTGATTATGAATGGGTTCTGACTATGAATGGGTTCTGACTATGAGTGGATCCTGATTATGAGTGGGTTCTGATTATGAATGGGTTCTGAATGGATTCTGACTATAAACTGGTTCTTGTTCTTAGACCTCTCAGGAGATGATGGTACTGTGTCTGTCCAGGATAGCAACTCAGCCCTTCCACGGTACACACACACACACACACACACACACACACACACACACACACACTGGATAGCAACTCACACTAACTCACGCAACTAACCCTATTCACGTTACACACATATACACAGGTAGACACACACACACACATACGTTTACACTTACAGAATTTCACATCATGTCTCTAAATGTGTGTGTGTGTGTCTCCTCTCCAGTTATTTCTGTGCGCTGCATGGCCCAGTTTGTGGGGAGGGAGGTCAAGTACAGGTACATCCCACTGCTTTCTCATATCATGTCACTTCTGGAATGTGTGTGTGTGTGTGTGTGTGTATACAAGTATATCCTTCCTCATATCGTATGTCATCAGGAGTGTGTGTGCTGTTCATATCATACCTTTGATCAGGAATGTGTTTGTGTGTGTGTGTTCTTCGTATCAGGCGTGTGTTTATGCTGTTGGTCTTTAGCTGTATGTTGGTAAATATGACACAGGGTGTTGAGCTTCTGTGTGTGTGTGTGTGTGTGTGTGTTTCTGTGGCAGGGGTGTGTTCAGCAGCATCGTGAAGATCTTCCAGGAGGAGGGTTTCAGCGGCTTCTTTGTGTGAGTGACACATCAGGAGTGTGTGTGTGTGTGTGTGTGTGTGTGTGTGTGTGTGTGTGTGTGCGTGTGTGTGTGTGTGTGTGGCTTCTTTGTGTGAGTGACAGCAGCGTCAGCATCAGCAGCAGGTTGTCATGGTGACGACAGCTGCTGGCATCAGCACTACAGTATGTCACCGTGACAACGGCTGTTGGCATCAGCATGTTGTCATGGTCACCACAAGCTGCATCAAGATAGGACTGATATTAAAATAGAAAAAATAGTAAAAGTATGTAATTGCCAAGTATCACATTTTGCTAGATTTTGCTTTTAGCCGGTACTAATGTTTTATTTCTATAGTTTGCAAGCATGTGTGTGCTTTTAGATTGGTAGTGTAGTGTGTGCTTTTACACCCAAACACTCCAGTACTGCTGAAACAATTCAGTATGATGTAAATGCTTGTACCTTTTGTGTCTGACTGTGTACTGTGTGTGTGTGTGTGTGTGTGTGTGTGTGTGTGTGTGTGTGTGTGTGTGTGTGTGTGTGTGTGTGTGTGTGTGTGTGTACAGGGGTCTGGTTCCTCATGTCCTAGGGGAGGTCATCTTCATGTGGTGTTGTAACCTGCTGGCTCACTTCATCAATACCTATGCAGTGGATGACAGCGTAAGACACACACACACACACACACACACACACACACACACTCACACACACACGCACGCACACACAGACACACGCACATGCAAAGCAAAGCAAAGCAAAGCAAAACTGGAACAATCGCCAGTCTGACACACACACACACACACACACACACACACACACACACACACACACACACACACACACACACACACACACACACACAATAAGCAGAGCTTGTTGGTGTAGATGGGTGTGAGCATTGGTAATGTATTGTATTGTGTGCAAATTACAAATTACACACATGGCTGTGGTTTGGTTGACACCCTTCTATGGCTATGCAGTCTATGTGTGTCTGTGTGTGTGTGTGTGTGTGTGTGTGTGTGTGTGTGTGTGTGTGTGTGAGTTCCAACCACAGACTGATTGTCTCCATGTTGTGCTCGTCTCCTGCAGTTCAGTCAGGCCCCTGCTGTGCGGAGCTACACTAAGTTTGTGATGGGGGTGAGTACACTTACCAATTGCTCTTAGCACACTAACCCTTAGCACACTAAGTTTGTGATGGGGGTGAGTACACTTACCAATTGCTCTTAGCACACTAACCCTTAGCACACAATCTAAGGGTGGGATGATGGGGCCCTTAGTACACTATCTAATTGTGGGGTAATGGGAGTGAGTACACTTACCAAGCACTCTTAGCACACTAGCCCTTAGCACACTAAAGCCCTATTCGGACGGGACTAGTTTTACATACCACCTGGGGTAATATAATTTGAACACAGGACGTTGGTAAAATAAATGGCCGATTCGCACAGGATTAAAAATCTAATACCAAAAGAAGGAGGGGCAACTCCATTTACGCACCCCTGTCACTGGTCTGTCATCACGTGCATATATATATATTAGCACAAAATGCCTCAAAGCCAAAAGAATTTAATGACAGCATCCAATCACATGTCCTTTCCCCAACACTGAGTGCCCCTCCTGCATTTGTCTACAACATTTCTTAGTTATTTCAAAGTTTTCAAACAATTCAAGTTTCAAATTTCAAGTTATTTCAAACAATTTCTAAATTTACTGTGTGTGTGTGTGTGTGTGTTTGCGTACATGTGTATTCCTGCAGATTGCTGTGAGCGTACTGACATATCCTTTTATGCTGGTGTCTGACCTGATGGCGGTGAACAACTGCGGGTGAGCAGAGAGGATTCTGGGAAAGTTCTGTGGCGTTTTCAAAGCTATTCTCCTGTTCTCCTTGTTCCTGTTCTACATTAGAACCACACAGAACCAAGACATAAAACAGGACTAATAAGAACACTTTGTTTTTGACATAGGGAGGCTCTGATCCGTTTAGAATAGGCGTGACCTGAGATTGTTATGATTATGATTACAGTATTATTGGCCATTGATCAAAGTTATTATTATTAAACAGAGTTTGTGTTGTGTTTTGTGTAAGGAGTTTGTACTGCTGTTATTTGAAGTGTTTTGTCGTTATTGAAATGTTGTAAAGAGTAGCATCTGCTTTTCTGCTACAGTCTTGCTGCTGTTATTTGAAGTGTTGTTGTGATGTTATACTGAGGTTGTTTTGACGTTTTTGAAACGTTGTAAGGAGTAGCATCTGCTTTTCTCTCCTGCAGTCTGGCTGCTGGTGTGCCTCCCCACTCCCCACTCTTCAAGTCCTGGATCCACTGTTGGAATCATCTCAGCCAGCAGGTGAACACACACACACACACACACACACACACACACACACACACACACACACTACACACACACTCACTCTACTCTCTCACAGACACACACACACACACTCACACACACACACACACACACACACACACTCACTCTCTCACACACTCACTCTCTCTCAAACAAGTCAATACCGATACACACACACTCACACTCACACACACACAAATCCAATAACTGATAGGCACACACAGACAGACTCAGACACACTCAGATACAGGCCCATACCTACTGTATGTATGCATGCATGCATGCATTGACACTTGCACACACACACACACACACACACACACACACACACACACACACACACACAGACACAGGCACATACCTGTGTATGCATGCATGCCTGCATGCATTGATGCTTGCACACACACACACACACACACACACACACACTCTCTCTCTCTCTCTCTCTCTCTCTCTCTCTCTCTCTCTACATCATCTCCCACACACACACACACACACACACACACACACACACACACACACACACACACACACTGTGTTTTGTGTGTCTCTGGCACATGAGTGCCTTTGGCCTGAGGGGTTTAGTTGCACAACCCTTGAACACTATTTGTCTCCAAGAGCAGACAGCACAGCACATGTGTCTGATTAAAAGGGTTGTGTACTCTAGTTGTCACTTCTGCACTGATGACACTGGAATCTATGAGACAAGTGTGTGTGTGTGTGTGTGTGTGTGTGTGTGTGTGTGTGTGTGTGTGTGTGTGAAGAAGATGTGTTTGATTAAAAGTGTTGTGTATTCTAGTTGTCACTCCTGCACTGATGTTACTGGAATCTATGAGACGTGTGCGTGTGTGTGTGTGTGTGTGTGTGTGTGTGTGTGTGTGTGTGTGTGTGTGTGTTAGGCATGGATGTAAGGCATGTGTGTGAGAGACGTGTCTCACCCTGTCTCCACCCTGACATTAGTCTCAAGTCCAGTGTCTGTGTGTGTGTGTGTGTGTGTGTGTGTGTGTGTGTGTCTGTGTGTGTGTGTGTGTGTGTGTGTATGTGTGTGTGTCTGGAATGCCAGCAGCACTGTCAGGGGACCTGGGCTGAAGTGACCCAGGGAACAGAACATTGTCTGCTCTAGACAGACACCAATACACACACACACACACACACACACACACAGTCAGTGCGGTTACCTCATTTATACAGTCAATGGCGGTGACATGGACATCAACAATGCTGGGAACAGACCTACCGACTTTCTCAGTCTCTTACGAATAGAACGCGATTGAGTGACCTACAGACTCTGTCAAACCTACACACTTGATCTGGCATGATTGAGAGTCGATTGAGTTGTTGGCATTTTAATGTCATAATTGGTATCGTAGCAACCACAGAGCGGACCGGTTAAGATCATATCAAACATGTTTGATTCAGTCCGACTCAGTCGTAATTGCGTCAACAATGGAAAGAATCGCATTGTTACAAATCTGTCACCCAAACACACATAACGACTCTTGCCACGACTGAAACTTGCGACTACTCATGATTACCCATGACTGGCCCTGACGTTCCATCGTATCAATATCGGGGTTAATAATCGGTAGGTCTGTTGCCAGCTTTATGTAGAGTTCATTAGATAGAGTTCATCATCATTTACATAGAGTTCATCAGGGAAGCCACCCATCCATTATGGAGCTCCAGGAGGGAGGAAAGCTTGTTGATGTTGGTTTGGGCCTCCGGTGAAGTTAGTAGTCATTCATTAAAGGGCAGGTAGTATAGGAGGTTGGTGTTAGGGAGGCTGACAGGAGACTTGACACTCAGCAGAGATGATTGTAGTATAAACGGGCAGAAGAAACAAGAGGCTAGTCCAGTGAAAACTACATTATTTCTGTGTCAAATATGTGTGATGTCAAGTATGTGTGTGTATGTGTGTATACTGGTACACAATTGTTCATAGTAGTATACATTGAGTGTTTCTCAAAGTTGAGAATGCTTCCTAGGTAGCACACTGGCCTTGGAAGTCGTACACTTCAAAAACGAGGCTCCATCAGTGCATCCTTGAAAAATCTATGAACAAAGGCCTCTGTCCTTGCTAGAATTTAGAAGGATGCTTGACTTTGGAACAGTACTTGGCGACTGACAATGACATGGAATGCTCGAAAAAGCAGCCTTCCAAGCATGCTTCCTCGACTTTGAGAAACACTCATTGTATACACAAAGTATACATTGTTAATGACCGTGTGTGTGTGTGTGTGTGTGTGTGTGTGTGTGTGTGTGTGTGTCCACAGGGCCAGCTGTTCCGAGGATCCAGCTTCTTCTTCCGCCGAGTGCCTGTGACTGCCCTTTCTGTTGATTAGCCCCGCCCATAGATAATAATAACTCCGCCCAGTTCAATGGGCACGCCTCTTTGGAAGCCTTGTTCTGGAGTAGCCACACCCCTCTCATTGTGACATCCCCTGAACTCTAAACCTGTAACCCCGCCTCTTTGGAAGCCTTGTTCTGGAGTAGCCACACCCCTACAGAGCACACCCCTCTCCCATTGTGACATCACCTGAACTCTTAACCCGTAACCCCGCCTCTGACTGATAACCTTTGAGGTGCTCGAACCGTGACCCCCGACCTTTGACCTGTCATTCATTGACCCTTTCCCCAGTCCGTTCCCCAGTCTCAGGAATAACCCCCACTTCTACTGACTCCGCCCTGTCTCTTTCTATCTACATTCTGTATTCACTTCTTTATCCTCTCTTTTTCTGTCTTTTTCACTTTTTTTTCTTTCATTCTCATCTTTCTTCTCATTTTTCTTTCCCTCATCTCTCCCATCATCCCATTTCAGCTTCTCCGATCTCAACTCTTTCTCCTGCTCTTATTTCTCCCATGATCTGTCTATTCGTCTTCCTCTCTCTTTCTCCCCTAATTTTTATCTCTCTCTCTCTCACACACACACACACACACATACACACACACACACACACACCTGTTTCCTCCCAGTCTAATCTGTGCCATCAATATATTTTTTGGGTTTAGGATAAGTTTTGCGTGTGTTTGTGTTTGTGTGTGTGTGTGTGTGTGTGTGTGTGTATGTGTGTATGTAATGACTCTATCATTGCCCCACCCATCCACCCATCATCCCCCATAAATAACCCTGTGATGATGCTGAGCCCCCTAGGTCTGCCTGGTGGCCACGCATATACAGTAGTACTTCTAGGGGTGTGAGCGTCTCACTCAGGGCAGGACAAGCCAAACCAACCTATGCTAAGCTACGCTATGCTAACCTATGCTAAGCTAGGCTAAGCGGAGCGGTGTTGTGGTGTTGCTCTTTGGTTTGATCTGTAGCAAACATGTAAAGTTTTGTTTTAATGAGGTGTTTAATGAGAGCCACCTCTGAAAGGACTTGTATTGGTTGAACGAACACACACATTCTAACTCGTGATCAATTTACCGGCTGTTGCACTAATTTATTGAATCTTTATTATCAAAATATGACTGATCTGTTTTTTTTTGGTTCACCTTCTACAGCTTTATTTTTGTATCTATAGATTTTAATCTAACTTTTTTGAACAGGTTTATGCCAAATCTTCTCTTTCTTTTCTTTTCTTTTCTTTTCTTATGTTTTTTTGTTTTGTGTCATTTGCTTTCACTGTGTTTGTTTATGTTTGTTTTGTTTAGTGTCCTCTGATGGGTCTTCCGATGTAGCCTAGAGCAGGTCTCTCCAGCTTCTGATTCCATGTCCCACAAGCCTACCCTCGCATTCCGTATCCCATGAGCCCACGCTCTGATTCCGTATCCCACAAGCCCACTCTCTGATTCCGTATCCCATGAGCCCACGCTCTGATTCCATATCCCACAAGCCCACTCTCTGATTCCATATCCCACAATGCCCCACACCATTCCCCTCAGGACAGCTAAGAGCTAACTCGGAGCATGGCTCTGATCCATGTGGACTTCGCTAATTTAGTTTAGCTCAAGACCTGGGTAATATGGTTTTGCGGCTAAGCCAAGAGATGGTTAACAATACAAAGCAAGGTTGGGTAACTTCAGCAGTAACTGCTGATCTCAAAACGGCAGATGTTCATAGCAGTGGATACACACACACACACACACTCACAGTTCAGTGTTCTTTCAGAGATTAGTAGATTCACACACACACACACACACACACACACACACACAGACAATGCAGTGATCTTTTTTGATGTCAGTGTGGCTATACACACAAACATAAAGTGCAGCTCGTCATCTTGATTCATGGATTCATGGTTACACACAGGTAAAGCAAAGAAGTTGTTCACTTCCTAGTAGGAATTATGGCATTTACCCAAGATCTTATATTGGGTGACTTAAAGTACCCATTACTATGAGTTAGCCATATTCATCACTAAACCACATGCTTGAATCAGCCTCTCAATCAATCTAACCTGATGTGGTTTAGAGGAGGTGTGGTCTGGATGTGGTCTAGCTCAGGCCAGGTTTGACCCAGGTCTGCTGTTGCAAATGTCAGTGTACAGGGTTAGGCTAACAGCATTTGACTCAACGTCAGAGTGTGTGTGTGTGTGTGTGCGTGTGCGTGCGTGTGTGTGTGTGTGCTCATGACCATGTAGACATATCTTGCTCATTATCTGCACTCTCAGTACATGAGTGCATGATGGCATAGTTACCATGGTGATGAGATAAGGCGATAATCCCCTAACAGAGTTCTGCGAGTGTCCAAGCTAGCGTGAGTTAGCATCTAACTTCAAGTATCTTCTATGGTGGTCACAAGCTAGCGTGAGTTAGCATCTAACTTCTAGTATCTTCTATGGTGGTCACTGAATCCTCATATAATTGTTGGTTGTGTCACAGCCATGAAGAAGTGAGATGAGGAAGTGAAGGCCAGATAATACTGTATGTGCCACATCCGCCATTTTCTAAATTGATGAACTGGTAGCCGTTACTCCACTGATTGTCCACTAATTGTGATCCGCAGGAGATGGAACGTTGGGCTGTGGTGGCTTCTGATAGTTCGGTGTAATAGAATGTGCCATGAATCTCCAAATGATGCCTCATGTTCCTCTTAGCCATCAGCTATTTACCTTGGCTGTTAGCTATTAGCTTTGTTAGCAATTCTTAGCTGTTAGCCTTGGCTTACTTAGCTATTAGCCTTGGATTTGTTTGCTAAATAGTAACCTTGGCTGTTAGCTATTGGCTTTGTTAGCAATTCTTAGCTATAAGCCATGGATTTGTTAGCTAAATAGTCTTGGCTATGCCAGCTAATAGCCTTGGCTTTGTTAACCATCACTGGATTGATCATTTTCACCTTGTCTCTCTTCAAAAGGGCGCTGCATGCATAGCCTACTGCATGCCTGCCTGTGTGTGTGTGTGTGTGGGTGCGCAGTTCAACTCAAGTGTTAGGGGCTGGAAAGATCTGCACTGTGGTTGCCATTGTAATTTAGCAGAGCTTACTGATACTGTACTGTAAATTTGTTTTTGTTTTGTCTTCTCTCAATGTTTTCCTCATCTTACCATAAGTGTTTGCATATCGGTAGTTGAAGGTGTTTTCCCTTCCAAGGTCAGACAAGGTCAGGCCTCACCTGTGATGATGATGCTATTTCATAGTGGCATGACGTCACTGTGAGGTCACGTGGTGTTTATGTAATGTAGTGTATTGCCTGGTACATTGTATGTCATCTCTTTGCCTTGTCCAGATTTCATAAAAACAGTATTGACCTGAAGGTGTGTGTTTTGGAAATGATTATTTTACACAGGCAGACACATGCATGTGCACTATGCAGAAATCCTCATAAATCATCATGACCTCCGGTCTGGTATTGCTGTTATTTCTGTAGCTGCCTGGAGAGTGCCTGGAGAAATCTCAAACTTCACTTTAGTTACTCTCATACAAGTTTATTTTTTTAAATGATTATTTATTTTCTCTTTACAAAACAATGTCCAGCATACTGTCTCAATTAATTTTACACATTAGACAGTTGTCCCTTCATGCTATGTGATATTTACCACCAAAATGGGGATGTTAAAAGATATTACAAGTGTCTTAACGAATTCCAGATGTTGCCGTCTTGCCAAACTGGCTTATTATGTTTTTGCTGGTCAATAAAATATCACCTCAGGGCCTTGGCTATAGCGTCAACTGTTAGAGTGAAATTCCAGTTGGAAAAAAGTGTATTCATAAAATCCCCAAAGGAGTAGCAAAATATAAACAGAATAATATAGAACAGAACATATTTCTTTACACATTCCCACCATGTGGGGGTGCTATATATTACAGATGCACAATAAAACTATATGTATGACCTTTACAGCAAGTCATATATGACATAGAAGAAGACAATGCCAGAGCATGAGAAGATGTGCATTATAAATCTGGTCTGAACAGTCATGTGACATCCTTCAGCAGTCTGAAGGAGTGGTGGAATCCCCCACACATAACAGAGAATGGAGGGGAATAGGAAAGATAAACTATCATACTGTCTTAAAGCTACATGGATATTTCATGGATATAGGCCTAATATAAAATGTAAGGGGTCTTCAGATGTGTGATAATATGACATGGACAACACCAGCATTCTTGCTCAATTGATTACATCAGTCTAGCCTTGACATTACAGTGAAGAAACAACAGTATACACATTAAAACATGAATTCAGTGATGTACATGATATGTTGATATTTACAAATAAAGCACTTTCTAGCGTAAAAGGTCTGACTAAAATACACTCTGCTGTCAGGGAACACACTTCTACATCTACTGTACTTCTATGGTCTAACGTTAAAGCGAAGGATCGGAGTAATTCAAGCATAGCCCTGTTGCACAAGCCTGCTGACTGCATTACATAGCGAGTGGAACGAAAGGATTTGGAAACACAGGCCAAATGTGAACGTAAAAGCGAACCAGAGTCAATGGAACATACAATCTTTCTTTCGGCTTCAAATGTAATTCCATTGAGTCGATGTAAAGTGCTTGTTCGCATTTGTTTTCGCGTTTGGTGTATGATATTCCAAATTCATAGACCAAATGCGCTATTCCCCTCGCTATAGGGCAGGCAGCAGGCTCGTACAACAGAGCTATACTTAAATTACAACGAACTTTCACTGTAATGAGAATATATTCTCTATAGGATTAAATGCTCTGACTTGATTCTTGTTTATTGTTTACAGTTAGTTATTTGCATGACCCTGACAATGTAAACACAGAAGACTTGGCATCCGTTTCCCAAAAGCATAGTTGCTAACCAGTTAGCAATGGGAAATTGCATTGTAACCAACAAGGTTGTTAACTTAGTTAGCAACTATGCTTTTGGGAAACAGACCCCTGTTGGCAGTCTACTGTACAGCGACAAGCAACAGCAACGACAAACCACTGCATCATTGACACCATGCAAAAAGATTTGCTAGATGTGCACTTTAAGCAAATACTGAGAGATGCAATAAGGAGTAGTGTACAGAAGGCACTGAGACACATGTTGCTGAAGGAAATGAACTTGCTGGTTTACCAGTGCTTAGCCTACTGATCTGTCATCAGATAGGCAAAGCTAATAGGCACCTATTGTATTGACTTCAGTCACTGGCTTAAAGCAATGTACTCTGAACATGAAACCTTTCAGCCAGTTATGCGGTTATCCAATGCAAAAGTTGCATTGATGGGTTGGGTTAAGTCAGCCAGCCAGCCTGTCAATCTTCTCAAACTCCTCCCAAGCCCCTCCCCTCCTGCAATAAGACTGAATTCAGCGCTCGTAACTCTTTTAACGCTTTGGCTGATGTATAACATTTTGTAACGTTTTGTCATCTTGAAAACGAGGTTGGTCTGTCTGGGCCATAGTGACATCACACTCTCTCTCAGCCAATGGAAGCCCTTTCAAACTGTGACACAGGCAAGCAAGCCAATCAGAAGCAGCACCCCTGACCACACCCTCTCCCCCACCCCACTGCTCGGTGCTTTCGACCTATCATGCACCTTCACTAAGACACGCCCCTTCCTCTCAAGTCCCACCCCTTCCTCCTCCGCCTTCTCCCCTTTTCCCTCCTCGGGGAGGCCACTGCTGGAGGTCTGGGTGTTCAGGACTATGTCAATGTTCACCAAGGCCTCTTCCAGACTGCCACCCAGGTCCACACCCAGCCCCTCCCCAGCAGGAGTGCCCTCTGGCCCGGCCTCGGCCTGCCCCTCTCCTCCTTCTCCTCCTTCTCCTTCTCCAGGGCTGGAGCTGGGGCCAGGGAGGGCTTCCTCTGCTGGGGTGATATGGGGGGGCAGAGAGGGGGCTGTTTCTGGGAGATCAGAGGCAGCAGAGGGGGGGTCTGTGGCCCAGGTCTCCGTCAGGTCCGGCTCCTCAGAGGGCAGCTGCTCGGACTCCTCCGGCCCTGTAGGGGGGGATAGAGGGAGGTGGGCAAAATCACATATAGGACAGTCAGGAGAGCCAGGAAGTCAAACAGGAAGTGCACTGGTAACGCCAGCCCAAAGACAAGACTGTAAACACATGTGTGCAGGGCCGGTCCTAGGCATAGACAAACTAGGCAATCGCCTAGGGCACCAAATATAAGGGGGGCATCGCAAAACATTTATTACTTTTTTCTTCAGTTTTTCACTTTGTAAGTTCTATTTCTAGAAAAG
>JAODXP020000018.1:27685542-27713042 GCA_027497455.2 Sardinella longiceps | reverse complement strand
TAGCTCTCTAATGACTTTCCACAGCCCTGCACCCCTAACACTCACGACTCCTGAAGTTATTATCCCAATACTGTTTACACACAACTGCACCCATAACACTGATGACCTCTGAAGTTATTATCCCAATACTGTTTACACACCACAGGTCTGGCTTCTTCTATGTCTCAAATCAAGCACAAACTCATTTTTATGTCCCTCGATCCTGTAACCACATAATACACACACACACACACACACACACATACACATAACACACACACATACACACACACATACACACACACACACACACATACATACACATAACACACACACATACACACACACACACATAGCACACACACACACACACACATACATACACATAACACACACACACACACACACACACACACACACACACACACACACACACACACACACACACACACACACACATACATACACATAACATACACACACACACACAGCACACACACACACACACACACACACACACACACACACACACACACATACACACACACACACACACACACACACACACACACACACACACACACACACACACACACACACACACACACCTGTAACCACATAATACATACATGTACAGCTTAACAAGGTATGCACTGACGACTTCTGAAGTTATTATCCCAGGCAATTAGTGACGCTCATATCCCATCTCATCAGCCCACTGAACTGAACTGGTCTGTCTGATAATTACCGTAATTTCCCGACTATTAGCCGCAGCTTATACATTGATTTTGCAAAATTTCTTCCGCTATGAGGTTAAAACAGGGGGACAGTTAATATGGTGTTAATATGGTTTTGTTTTTTTTAACTTGCATAAATCACTGTCCTGCGGCTTATACACAATGCGGCCTATATGCAGGAAATTACTGTACACCTGACAACAGCTCCCTCACCTGCCCAGCTCTCTCTCTCTTTGGCATCAACAGCCACTCACCGGAACTCACACTACACATGTACACATGCAGAGAAACAGACGGATAGATAGATAGATAGATAGATAGATAGATAGATAGATAGATAGATAGATAGATAGATTGATAGATAGATAGACAGACACTTTGTTCGCAGAGGGAAATTACATAAATTGAGATGTTTAACAGCACTTGGAGAGCGGTGACAGATACAAAGACAGACGCTGGTGAAAACATAACCTCCTTGGCGGAGGTAATTAACTACAATTCACACAACGGGTATAGATGTCCTCACACAACGACTACCATCACAAGTGAACCAAGCAACGACTACCATCACAAGTGAACCAAGCAATGTTAGGTCAACGACAGCAAAAAGAAAACAGAAGTAAACGAACGTCAATTGTGCTCAGAAGTTCAAAAGTGCTGCCAGTCAGGTGTTGCCTGAAGGATTGCTGACAACTAACCACAGGTGACTGGAAGCCCTAAGCACCTTTGTTGGCAGATGATGTTTAGTGTTTGATGTGTGTGTGTGTGTGTGTGTGTGTGTGTGTGTGTGTGTGTGTGTTCTTGAGCACTCACCATCCTCTTCATGTAAACAGCGTGGGGCTCCACCTGTGCTCGCCGGAGGTTATGGTGCTCTATGATGATCTGGTGGTCATCCTCAGATAGCTGGGCACTGCTGATGGTCAGCAGCACACACACACACACACACGCACACACACTTGCACCAGACATTTCCTCTTCTTCAATACACAGTCTCCCAGGCAGCCTCAGGTGCAAATACACTCTTCCGTTCGCTTCAGTGTTGCTCAGTTTGTGTGTGTGTGTGTGTGTGTGTGTGTGTGTGTGTGTGTGTGTGTGTGTGTGTGTGTGTGTGTGTGTGTGTGAGAGAGAGTGAGAGAGAGTTTTTAGATGGTAACTGGAGAAAGTGTGAGTAGGTGTATGTGTGTGTGTGTGTGAGCAGTATGAATATGTGATGTTGCCTGTGTCAGTCCCAGCAACAGTTGGGCTCTTGGAACTGTAGCTCAAGTTTAAAAACTCCTCTCTCTCTCTCTCTCTCTCTCTCTCTCTCTCTCTCTCTCTCTCTCTCTCTCTCTCTCTCTCTCTCTCTCTCTCTCTCTCCATCTCTCTCATTTTTAGTTTTTCTCTCCAGCTTTTTTCTCTTCTTCATTTGTCAGTGTGTGTTCCACCTCTCTCTCTCTCTCTCTCTCTCTCTCTCTCTCTCTCTCTCTCTCTCTCTCTCTCCCTGTCTCTCTCTCTCTCCCTGTGCCTCTCCCTCTCTCTCCCATCACAGAGTTGAGCAAGATATTGAGTTACATCCCCCACCCCAAACACACACACACACACACACACACACACACACACACACACACACACACACACACATGTGCTTGCATGGACACATTCTAAGTGCTGGTGCCCCGTGCTGGGAAGTGCATGGCTGACTCACTGAGACACACTGGGAATGAGACCCTGAATGCTGAGTGTGTGTGTGTGTTAGTATGTGTGTGTGTGTGTGTGTGTGTGTGTGTGTGTGTGTGTGTGTGTGCATGCTGAGTGTGTGTGTGTGTGTGTGTGTGTGTGTGTGTGTGCAGCCTGACTGAAATGTATATAAATAACTACAGAGCAGCACATATGTACAATACTGTATGCATAAGCCGTAACTTGTTTACATGTAGTAGACTATAGCCTAGTATTTGAGTTTGTCTATAGCAGGGGTGACAAACTCATTTTTGTCGAGGGCCACATGAGCAGTAGGATTTTCCTCAGAGGGCCGACCTGCCAAATTTAAATGCGCGACTACAAACATGGGTGAAAAAAATGCACATTTCCTCATGTTTCTGGCCATTACTGATACAGTCCTAATGCGCCACCACTTAATTTTGTATTCCTTTCCTGTTGGTAAGCAGGTCTAAGATGCACCTCATAGGGAGTTACCAGGATTGTGTTGCAGAAAGTGCATCGGTAGAACTGTTTTTAAACAGGCATACCCCTACAATTCTTTTCAAGCTATGTAGACGGGCCGCATGAAATGATGTACAGGGCCGCATCCGGCCCCCAGGCCTTATAATTGATACCCTTGGTCTATAGAATCAGTGTGTGTGTGGTGATTGAGTAATGCTTCTTCTGAGAGAGGTTTTTGCATACTTCTGTGTGTCTGCCTCTGTGTGTGTGTGTGTGTCATGTCTCCACAACAATGACACAATGTCTTTACGTCTGAGTATATAAGTTTATGAGTATGTGATGTGATGTGATGGTGTGTGTGTTTATTTTAACAGTGGTCATCTTTCACTAGTCAAGCCCGGGGTTCGAACCCATGACCTAACGACAATAGAACAACCTCAGCTCAGGAGGCACACGCCCAAGCCAGTCGACCCAAAAGCCCTCAATCTCAGCTCAGGCAGAGGCCAATGTCCTGGCTTGTTGGTTTCTGTTATGCCAAAACAGTGAGGAGGAAGAACTAGTGGATTCCAGTGTTAAGTGCTTCTTTATGAGACTAGCAAACAAGAAAGACTGTAAAAGGGGGTGTCTACAGTAAGTTTCATCCTCTCAGCAGGGTATGAGAACAACAGGGCCATTTCCCCTAACAACAGAGGCGAGCGTATTAACTCAATAGCGAAGACAGTATGGGCCTGTAATTAGCTCTAACTGTAGTGGGGTGAGTTTAGCCCGAGTCTGGAATGCCAAGCACCTCTGTACTGTGCTGTACTGCTAGCCTGACATAGCCCGACCATAATGCTGCTGTTCATCCGTATTCATGGTCTGGAGGTTCTTTAACCTAACGCGATTATACTGCGGAGGGGAGGGCATTCACTTCTGGTTTGAAACGATTGGACAGCTCGTCTAATCAGCTTCGCTTATTGGCTGGTAGACTCTCTACCGATGTAAACACGCCCCAGAGGACCGTTCCCAGACCATGGATACGGATGAACATTCGTATTATGGTTGGGCTATGTCAGGCTACTGTACTGCTGCCACAGCCACAGTTAAACAGTGGAACACACAACATTGTTTTCCAACGCCTTAACTTAAGGCAGATCCTGATCACAACATGGGTTGTTCATGCCTTTATTTAGCCCAATTGTTCTTTAAAGCTTTTATTTTATCAATTTTGGATATTTTTTTATCTCTTTATTTTATTTTATTTCTCTTGTCCCCCTTTTAGTCTTTCTCTGCATTTTCAGAATAATGCAATTCCACTACATGTCTTTCAAACAAGTATTTCAATGTATGTGACAAATAAAATCCTTGAGTTCTTGAATCCTCTAACTAAATAAGATCACGACGGCATTTAATTTCTGTTCCCTGTGTTTATTTGCTTCCACAGGCACTATAGGGAACCAAAGTCATGCTAACTTCCGATTAGCATACGGGACCTTTCGGGAACGAAAAGTGAATGGACTAATAAACGTGACTTTTTGGTCCACTTTGATTTATAACTTGAGTCACACATATGTTGCATGTGAATTTAAATGATAACCATTCATGCCAATCAAGACTATGTTTGTTGTTTTATGTAACGTAACTTTTGAAGTTCGTCTACAATCAATTTATTTTTGTGTAGAGTAGAATTGTGTTTTTAACTTGAGATATGCAATGGCCTTACTCTGACCACGTAGCTACCATGTTATTTCCATAAGCAGTGTCTTAGCCCAACTTCACAAAGTCCACTTGAAACGTTGTTTAAAAATAAAATGATCTCCGGTTTATTTTCCTTGTTTCCAAAGTTACAAAAAGTGAAATAAGATGACTAATACACTTGTTCTAAGTTAGCATATTGGTAGCACTAGCCAGCCAGCCAGTCAGTTAGTCAGGTAAGAAAACCGTATGCTTCCACAGCTCTCAAGCTCCAAATCAATTAAGCAAGTTCAAAACTTAACTTACAGTAGCTGGTGCAGGGGGTCAGGATTTGGCCGGTTAACTTTGCCAGAGAAATTTTAATAGGGGGTCGTTGGTTAGCATTTTTTTTGAAAAAGTGAATTTTCATTAGCATGTTAGCAGTCGTCTGTGTTTAGATAGTGTCACTTTATACAATCATCTATCTGTTTTCATGTCGGTAATTCTTGTGTTTTCGGTGCCAACGTAGTGTAGTTGTCGTGTTAAAGTCGATAACTAGGTTTAACATGTTCGTTTGTAACGGTATTCGGGTTCTGTGGCGATGGGATATCCATTTTCCCGATGTGACTATATTAATATTAGGCATTAAAATTTCGAGTTAAGACATTTCAGAGAGTCAGTTTTAGTTATTCAAATTTCTCTGGTTTAACTGTGCTTGACCAACAATTCTCGGTGGTCAAATAATGAAAGCGGAGCTAAGTTAAGCTAACTAACTGAAACGTCCGAATTAACGTTAACGCAAGGACCACCGAGATGGGGACTTTGGGAAATAAACTCCTCAATGGCTCCTTTAGATCCAGAGGCTGGCTGTTCAAGGGGCTTTGAACATTTACTGCCTCATGCATGCCAAGGCACGTGTACATAGCCCATGATCTGCTGATGATCCTCTCGAGCCCAAACTGGGACCACAGCAGGCTCATGTTAGGGTCCTTAGACCCTATCTCACAGGCCAGGTGCAGGGACAGGGATGCTACCTGGTCTGTGTGCAAGAACCCTATGTAGAGGGGGTGGTCCTGCTTTTGGCCTAGTCTAATTACAGATGCCACGACTGTGACGTGCTCATCATTCATATTTGTTTGAATGACTGAACAGTCCAGAAGGGCCAAAATAAAGGCAGGTCCTGTAACAGGACCTCAAACCTGTCCGTGTTTGACAGGCACTGCTTTTTAATAGTGGGCCTCTGCAAGTCAGCATCTGACAGTAGCTGGAGCCTCTCCCTGAACACTGTCATCACCTCGTTCAAGGCCTCCTCAGCCTTCTCCTCATACGTGCCTTTGGCTGCTAAGGCAGTACTTGGAGTGGTGATGTCCTTAGGAAGCAGTTAGATTTAGCCTGTAGCCATGGTCCATGTAGGACACCATGACACCAGGGTTAGGGTTAGGGTTAGAGTACATTGATCCAGGACAAACAAGTTTAACATTGATCCTGGACTCTTAATTACTTGGTGATATCAGATCTTGCGAGGAGATTTTACAAGCTCAGTTTAACAGTATGTATGCTTCATTTGTATATTGCATATTATACAGTCAAAAGTCAGTGTCTCAAGACTGCTGCAGGGTCAAAAGAAATGTGTTTTTACCTGGACTGCAATTACACAACCTGGAGTTAGTTTATCTTATCTTAGCAGAAGTTGTGAAATAGATAGAAGCTACCTTTTTAGTCATGTTAGAGAACAGTCTCTGATTGATGTTTGGCAAAAAATAGACAGGAAATGGTTTGGTATTTAAGCTACAGGAACAGTAGAATTGTCCTAGAAATTATTTTTATATTTAGGACAAATACTCAAAATGTGGACAAACACAAAATATCTGTTTATTTTGTTATACATTTTATATTGCTTTATTTTCCCACAATGCTTTAACCAAAAGCTAATGGTTTTTGACCGCATTTAATTTCTGATGCTTGAGTTTATTGGCTCTGACAACTTTGCTAAATCTCTCTCTCAGTTGTGGGAAAATGGGCTGCTTCAAAGTAAGAGTTCTGTATGTGTGTGTGTGTGTGTGTGTGTGTGTGTGTGTGTGTGTGTGTGTGTGTGTGTGTGTGACTGTGTACACTACAGCCACAACTGCTTCAGCTTTAAATCATCTTTAGGCCTCAATCTTCCATCTTTAAGTGCTCATGGTCCAAGTCATTCATTAAGTCCAAGTGTGACTAATTTAATTTCCCGTCTCCCTCAGCCATACTGCACATGTCTGATCTCCTCTGTGCTGAGCAACTCAACCCTAATTAAAAACAGGAAGTCATGTTCTGACAGGAAGTGTCCATTGCTGCCAGGACTGTGGCTAATTGCTAATTGGAGGGGAGAGGGAACAGTATGGGGGATCATAAATACTGAACTAACCAGAGGAGAAAACACAGCAAGCAGAATCCTTTGGTGCCCACAACACACACACACACACACACACACACACACACACACACACACACACACACACACACGCGCACACACACACACACACACACACACACACACACACACAAATAATTAGGTATGGTTTAATTCATGAGCATAAGTAACAAATTAATTAATATGCATTAATGAGTGTCCTGTACAATACACAAAACTTTCTCTCTCTGTCTCTCTTTCTCACACTTCACACCACAGCTACAATAAGGAGTTTTGTGATTGTGTAAAACTATGTGGATGTGAATGAGAGGCAGGTGGCTAACGGACGTTCCAAGACAATCGGAGGACAATCGCGTAAGAAAAAAACAACAAAAATGGGTGGGGCAGAATAAGGTGTATAGAGCATCACTGCTGCCATGGCGATGCCAGAGTCTCTGTCTGGCTCCCAGAATGCTCTGTTGGGCGCGTCAGGGTGCCGCCACCTAGACGTTACTCCGTATGAGAACCTCAGGGACTCAAGCTGTGACTTACTGTTTCAGAACCACTGAATGACTCCTCCATCCTTTCCCAGAGAGAGAGAGAGAGAGAGAGAGTGTGTGTGTGTGTGTGTGTGTGTGTGTGTGTGTGTGTGTGTGTGCTTCGGCTCAGCACTCTGACGTGTCTGCTTAAAGCAGGAAACCACACCCCAGAAAAGGCCGTAGCAGTTAATCACAAACACACACATCTGCGCTGACACACACACACACACACACACACACAGAGAATAACACACACATACACACACATCTGCGCTGACACACACACACACACACAGAATAACACACACATACACACACAACTGCGCACAGACAAACACACACACACACACACACACAGAATAACACACACATACTGTACACACACACACACACACACACACACACACAGTGCACACACACACACACACACGCACACAGAGCAGAGGCTGATGAGGAGATTAGCATAAGCAGAGGCTAATGGGAGGACATGGAGCAGGGAGGGTTGCCAGGTGGAGTTCCCCTAACTTCCCATGACTAACATGACTGCAGCTAGCCTCCTTGAAGCAATGTCCACGCCTGGAGACCCCATCTGCAGACACTCTACAACTCACCTTCAAACCTCAACCCCACCTACAGACACTTTACAAGTAAACAACCCGCCTTCAGACCTCAGCTCCATCTACAGTAGAGATACTCTACAAACCTTTAAACCCTTTAAAGGAATATTCCACCTAAAGACACTCTGCAACTCCACCTTTAAACCTCAACTACAGACACTCTACAACTCACCTATGAACCCCAACTCCACCTACAGACACTCTGCAACTCACCTTTAAACATCAACTCCATCCAAAAAAACTCTACAGCTCACCTTTAAACCTCAACCCCACCTACAGACACTTTACAAGTAAACAACCCACCTTCAGACCTCAACTCCATCTACAGTAGAGATACTCTACAAGTCACCTCAACTCCATCCAGAGACACTACAGCCCACCTTTAAACTTCAACCCCACCTAAAGGCACTCTACAACTCACCTTTAAACCTCAACTCCACCCACAGACACTCTGCGATGCACTACAGGCATATGCATAGAAAAAGAAGAATTGTTGAAAAGTTGAATTTGCAGCAAGATCATTGCATGCGTGTCAGAATAGATTTTGTAGCAGTTTTCACCAACCCTGTTGCATTTATGGCTGTTATAGCCGAACGGAACGGAGGTAGGGGGGCTTGGACCAGACTACGTATGGAGATAAAATGTTTAGCGGAGGTACGTAGGATGGCATCGCCAGGCTACTAAGCTGTGTGCTGATTGGCAAAACTGTAGAGATACCGAGCTAGGAGGGTTGGGCCAGACTACTGTACGGAGCCAAAATGTTTGGGCGGAAGTACGAAGGATGGCGTCGCCAGGCTACAATAGCATTGCTCTAAACCTCAAACCAAAGTGGTAAAAATATGTCACACATACACAGGAAGTGTTTACACTTACAAGAAGATGGACAAATAATGTCTGACACAATGATGGAAGCAGCTAACACAAGATAATATTTTTAATATCACGAATATCACCAAGATCTGAGTACACTATATAAAATAAGCGTTCAAACAAGAGTCTAGGCCTACAGACTGTTCGATTAACTTCGAAGTTAGTCGAACAGTCTGTAGGCCTATAGACTCTTGTTTGAACGCTTGCTTTGAAATTGGGTCTCTGTTTAACTTAATCTGTTTTTTGGGGGTTTAGAAATTATGTAACACTGTCACTCAAGGTCTTTCCATCTCCCCATCTTAGTCCTGAAAACACTGTGTGTACAGTATGTGACGTGTGGGATGACGTGTGTGTGTGTGTGTATGTATGATTAGCCTACTGTATATGGGATACAGTGTGTATGACACAATGGGATGCTGTGTGCAGAAGTATGCACAAATATATCAAAAAGTACCTAATTTCAAATTACAAATGCATGCTCATTATTTGTAACAAAATGTGTTGTAACAAAATGTAACAATTGTAAGCCTGTACAAACAGGCTTACAATTGAAGTGGCCATGCATAATGCAAGCATGCAAATCAATCACTATTCTACATGTGTTTGATGATGGCATACATTTAACACTGAAAAGGCCAAAGTGCATTGCCCTAAACCTCAAACAGAGTGGTATGCACACATAGTTGGCTTGAGTTCCTGACACAGGAATGTCCTAATTTAGCTTAATACCACATTTTCGTCTCCTAGCAAAATCTTTCATCACCTTTATGTACAAATGCATTGAAATGAACAGAAGAGCCATTTTCAATGATGGAAATTGAATGGTCCAACACAAGTTGTAATATCATTTTTAATATCACCATGCTCTGAGTATACTGTTATATGACATTACATTGTATGGCATTATAAATGTGGTTTTCCAGTTACTGTGCGTTTTTCTGAAGGGTCTGGCATGACATAAGGTGTTTTTCTAATTATTTTTTTTCTCTGATAGAAAGAATAGGCTACCTGTGATAGGCTACATTAAACTTATCACTCAATGTCCACATCATCATAATTACTCTCAGATTCTTGATGCATTCTGACAGCAGTAGATCTCCTGACTGCTGTGTAGCGTTTTGCCCTTTCTATCAAGTCC
The DNA here is from genome assembly GCA_027497455.2 of Sardinella longiceps. NCBI lineage: Eukaryota > Metazoa > Chordata > Actinopteri > Clupeiformes > Clupeidae > Sardinella > Sardinella longiceps. The sequence continues at coordinate 27,702,984 of JAODXP020000018.1, read as the reverse complement.
CCATGTAGTTTTGAATTCACATAGATCAGCACCACATTAAGAATAAATATACAGAAGAGGAAGTAACGGAACCACGGTCCAACAAACTCTGTAAAGGAATTTAACAGGATAAAGTAACCCTCATGTGTTAAGATAATTGTGGATATTAACATTAAGGAATAAAATGTGTTCATCCTTACCTCGCTCATCTGCCATGTTGGCTGTTTTTGTTGTAGTTGTTGTTGTTGTTGTTGTTATTAAAAAAAAGGGAAACCACATAATTGTCTTTAGAAAACATCAGTTGTCAGAATTTGTTAAACAAACAAGACAAGAATGCCGCTTACCAATTTGTATCAAAACCTACGCCTATGAACAACAGCCAGTGTTTCTATGCTCAGGAGGGAGCAGGCTTGTGGGTTGCTTTTCTGGGTTTTATTAGTTTAATGCATATCATGAAGTTAAAGGTCCTTTTATAGTGTGTTGCTATGTAGAATTAGGCTACTTCCTGTCTTAGTTGCTTCCCCTCAGAGGTGCTGTCTGTTTTCGGAGGCCTGCTGGGTTTCAACCACTGAATTACAGACGTTGGGTACCCTTGAGCCTTTAACATACTGTAAGTGCGGTATCACATGTTTTGGTGTTGTTACATGTTCAGTTAGACTGAGTACTGGAGGGTGGCTGGCTCGATTCCTGGCTGGTGCACAGAGGAGGTTGATGAGAGTGGTCGTTCAGCACCTTTCCAAGTCCAAAATCCAAGGACCCCCTTGAAAACGAGATGTTTTCTTCTCTAGGGGCTATCGTTATAATAAAATTGAAATTGAAATTGGATGTGGTGCCCTTGAGCACCCAACCTCCAAACTGCTTCAGAGACGGTGGATTGAAGGCTGCTCACTGCTTTGTGAGTGGCTGTGCACACCTAAAGAAAAGAGAACTGCTCCCAACAACATTGAGTGTGTGTGTGTGTGTGTGTGTTTGTGTGTGCGTGCGTGCATGTGTGCGTGTGTGTGTGTGTGTGTGTGTGTGTGTGTGTGTGTGTGTGTGTGTGTGCATCTATCTACATGTGTGCAGGGGCGGACTGGGACAAAAAATCGGCCCTGGCATTTCGAACAAGACCAGCCCACCATACTGGTCAGACCATTAGAAAATAAGCCTATGATTACAGTTACAGTGAGAATGTAAGGGCCGTCGGCCCAAATAGTGTGTCGGCCCACCGGGCATTTGCCCTGTGTGCCATATTGCCAGTCCACCCCTGCATGTGTGTATACCCCCCGGATGGGTTAAGCCAGAGACACTTATATGGGAGTAAGAAGGAGAAAAGGGGAGACCCTTAGTGTAAGTAGTCCTCTCATAGGAATGCCTTCCAGTCGTTTGTAACTCAAAGATAGCTTAACTTGACTGTGTCATGGTGCAGATACCAGCCTGAACTTAAACAAGCACAAGTGCAAATAAATACATTTGAATGAATGAAAACCTTTATTGCCCCAAAGAGAATTTGTCTTGCGATTAGGAGCCAACAAATAGCAGACCAACACATGGACATGGACGATAACACATGGACTAAAAAGTATCTAAAAAAGAAGAAAATAAATATAGCATCTGTATGTACAAAGCCAGCCATGCACACTCACACACCCACAACCTCTCACACACCCACATCCACAAATAACATATGCAACACATGCACACACACACACACACACGCACAAACATGCTCATACATACATAAGAAGCGCATACTTTATGATGGCAACAACAAACTGTTTGCATTAAACGTAATTGAATGCCCCTAGGTACAAAGGATGACACAGCCCTATTTGTTTTAAGATATGGCATTCTGGAACGTTGTCCTGAGGGTAGAGGGGAGTACTCAGGACAGAGAGTGTGGGATGGATCACTCAGTATTTTCAGAGCCAAGTTAGCTGTGTAATCATCAGAGATCTGCATGCTACCAAGCTTAGTAATCTTATCCAACATATTTTTGTTTTGAACAGATAGGCTCCCTTGTTCCAAAAAATGAGAAACTGCTCTTTTGATGTGCACAAGTGACATGATGTGAAGATTGAACAAGAAGTTTTTAGAATTTCAAATGTACCAAGGCGACTAAGAAAAACTGTGACCTCAAACCAAGTGCTAAAACAACGTCACATTGACACAGGAAGGCCCTATTTTAGGCTAATACCACATGTCTGTCTTCCATTCTATGAGAACAACATAATCTGTCTTAGTCACCTTTATGCCTTACAGGTGCAACAATGGTTTAGTGTTTTGACTTTATCAAAGACCAATATTTTTTAATTATGGAAACGGAACACAAATTATGATATCATTTTTAATGGTATACAAGTATGATTCAATCACTAATATCCGGTCCGTGTAACGCTTTGCAGTGCTTTGATCCATTTTTAGAATTCACATGAAAAAGATGAAAATTGGGTTCAAAACTTCAATTTTCCATTTTTCAGACAACTCAGATAATAGGTAATTGGTGCTTTTTGTGTCTTTCATTGTTGTTTGATGGTTGCTTTTGAGGGAGTGGATAGTTGAATTTGACAACAAAGTAAAAATGAGTCAATATTTCAATTTTCTATTTCTGCGCCGTGGTTGGACTGAACCAAGTGCGCGGAGGGATGTCTTGGTTAGGTAGCGCCAGTTGTCTTTTGTAGAGAGAGGCCTCAGCTATGGATAGGCTTATCAAGTCAGCTCGAGACGTACAGACCTGACAGAACTACTGGCCCACCTGCAGGCTAACCTGCAAACTTTCTAATACAGAAGCCTATGAAGTTGTTGTGATTTATGTTCGCCGTGGCCAAGTTGGAACACTTCGCTCTTTGCACAATCAATCAGTAAAGTCAAGAAACTGTGATGCCGAGGAGTGTTACCTATGCCACTAGGCTATATTTGGGCACGATATAAGAACAACATTTTGTTTAGACATCGTGTACAGTCGTGTACAGTCTGTACAGTTGCGCTGTAACATGCGAAGTTTCGGTTCAGCTGACGTCTGCTTTGCTTTTGAGTAGCCAAGAGGTCATTCACGAACTTACTCTTGTCACATTGATAATGTAGGCTACATCTGCGTCTCTGTAGTTAGGCCTATTGCCAAATCTGGTGAACTCTACCAACATAACTTCTAATCAGAGAGCATTAAAGCAGTAGGAAGATATCAAGATTTTGTTGTTAGGATGTTATGAAATTCATTTACATTTCCTGTGACTCTTTGAGCTACTCAGGTGGCGAGCAGCTCCTGAACTACCTGTTGGAGACCCCTGATCTAAACAAAATTTTATTCCTATATCGTCCCCAAATATATCCAAGGTGGCATAGGCAACACTCGGCATCACCGTTTCTTCACTGAATTGATTGTGCGTAAGGGCGATGCCGGTGAAGGTGTTCCAATAAGCCACGGTAAAATATGAAAATAAATCATGCAACAACTTTATTGGTTTCTGTAATAGAAAGTTTGCAGGTAAGCCTGATGGTGGGCCAGTTGTTCTGTCAGGTCTGTAACGTTACGTCTCGAGTCCATCCATCTCATTTCTAGCCTACCTGAACCAAGACATCCCTCAGCGCGCATGGTTCAGTCCAACCACGGCGCAGAAATGAAATATTGAAATATTGACTTATTTTTATTTTGGTATCAAATTCAACTATCCACTCTCTCAAAAGCAAACGACAAACAACAATGAAATGCACAAACTGCATCAATTACCTATTATCTGAGTTGTCTGATAAATGGAAATTTGAAGTTTTGAACCCAATTTTCATCTTCCCCATGTTAATTCTAAAAATGGATCAAAGCACTGCAAAGTGTTACACGGACCATATCCACATGATCTGAGTATACTACCCTGTGACATACATTGCGTAAAACATTACAGATTTCAATATTCCATGCTGTTTTCCATAGAAATTTCAATGTTAACAGTCCGGCATGTCTAAAGGGGTTTTTAACCTTTTTTTTTTTTTTTTTTTTTAATTTCTTCCAATTGAAAGAAAGTCTGTGATACATTGAACTTAAATCACACAATTTCTTCAGATTCCTCTTGATGAATTCTCACAGCAGTAGATTTCCTAAATGCTATATATTGTTGTATCCGTTCTGTCAAGTCCCTATCCAGTTTTGCATTCACATAGATCATCACCACATCAAGAAGAAAGATACAGAAGAGGAAGTAACGATACCATGGTCCAAAAATATCTGTAAGAGAATTTCTCAGGATAAACCCTCTCATGCTGTTGATAATTGTGGATATTAATATTAATATTTTGTATAGAATAAAATGTGTTCATCCTTATCATGGTAATAGCCTATTTAATGCTGACTGTATTAAAAATGAAAAATCATTTCCTCCTAAAAATCAATATCTGAATTTCTTAAACAAACAAACAATGGAAAGGCACTTACCCATTAGTATCAAAACACTTGATAACAACACCCAGCGTATCTTTGTTCTGGAGGGAGCAAGAACACTTGTAAGATGTTTAGGTTTGAAACTCAGCAGGCTTGTGGCATTTGTGGACACAAGTCTTGCAGAATGTATCAGTCAGAACAGCAGATGTAACGAACAGTGTTGTAGTAGGGGAAGTTATCAACAAAAAAGGGCCAAATCGTTACGCGGTGGATAGAAGCGCCAAAATTGGTATACATACTCTTTAGGGTGTATCTCATCATTTCAGAAGGGGTGCCCAAAAATTTAAGTCCATTTAGGTCCTTTTAAAAGGGAAAATCCAAGATGGCCGCCAAAAACGACCCTAGATCATTAAAATGTTACATAGCTTGGACATTATGACTTATTTGGTCATCAAGTTTTTTGAATATGATGTACATAGACTGCCCTCAAATAATATGTGCAATATCTAACATAAAATATTGTTTAAGGGCTTTTATTCAGCTTTAAAGAGAAAAAAATACTAAAAAAAGCGATTATAATGACATGACCTTTCAAATGGATCTTCGTTTAAGTCTGGAAATATTTGTGTAACACATACATAAGTAGCTTAAAAAACTTTCACAGGAACTATACTTGAACTCTGAAAGAGTAGTTTATTTAAAAAATGTCAATGTCAGCAGGAATGAAGCCTTAAATCAGGACACAACCCATTGACAAAATACTAAGCCAATATTACCATTAGCATTAGCCAATGTAGATTGAGTGTGAAATGATGATGTGTAGTTAAGTTTTTCTTACTCTAACAGCCACCCAAATCCCACCCTGACACTACCCACACACACACACACACACACACACACAGCAAATTGATAATTATAGGCCATTGATAATATAACTCAATGGACAACTGTTATTTATCTTTTATTAATCAAAAATTATACTGACCAATAAGCTGATTAATACTATGAATAATGGTAGCCAGCTAGTACAAATGTGTTATGATTAAATCCCCTCTTGATGTTTAAACAGTCATGCTAGTTCCCATCGGATTTTCTGTTCATGCTAGCAAGCCTGCATCTTTAAAGAAATTATCCGGAGTGAAACAACCCATAGATTCCATGCAGCCTTTACTAGATTGTCTCAAGGACATCAACTGCTGGATGACTAATAACTTTCTCCAGCTAAATAATGATAAAACTGAAGTCCTCATTAAAACCTAGGTGTCATTCTTGACCTAGGCTCTGTTATAAAGAATAATTTCCATTCCCAGTTAAGAATGATTTCCGACTTAAACCCCTTCTGTCATTAGCCTGGCAATGCCATCCTACGTACCTCCGGTAAACATTTTATCTCCGCACGTAGTCTGAAATAAAGAGCAGGCTGCCAAACAAACGAACCAATCAGCGTTGGCTTTGAGGCGGGTTGAGGTGTGGCGCAACGGGTCTAAAGAACATGGACGTATGTTAGTACGTCATATGCTTAGTTGGTCTGATTGGTTAATTTGGCCCGTCTATCACCAACATAGGTGGTGATAGACAGATGCCTTATCCAATCAGCCAAAACTAAACTAAGGAAAACAAAACTAACGAACCAAAACTACTTCAACGGATGGTTCCCAGATGGAATTGCGGGAGCAAGTCCATCTGGCGGAGTCAGGTTACTTCTGTCATTGAGGATCTAGAAATAGTCATCCATGCCTTTATCACATCAGACTGGGTTCCAATCCCAGAACAGGGAGGGACAAACCTGGGAGAACCCACACTCCGTTTCATTTTCTATTAACTACAAGTAACATGGGCTATGTACGGATGCAAATGATGGACATAAACAGCTCTGGAAAATTGAAAATGGTGGATCTCTATCGACAGCACTTAGCAATGTGAAACAACAAGGCAACTGGTTGATTCATAATAATTTTTTAAATAAGAATAATAATTGCTCAATACTTTGGGTGATGGGAGCCAGCTACAGTAGTACAGATGTGTTATGAGTAAAAACTGGTTTGAGAACTACACCTGCACAGTGAAGAAGCAATTTGCAGGTTTACATGATTTATAGATAATGTCATTTAATTTACAGTATATATTATCTAATTTATACTACAGGTGGTTAAATCAAGAAATAATTGCAACCAATATATGTACAGCCTACAGTATGTCGACTTATTATGTCTATATATTTAATGTTATACATACAGAAATATTCCATTATATAAATAAATTTCATTTCAATTTATTGTAGTCAGGGAGCCAAGGTCTAAAAAGCTCAAGAAAATAGGTTGAACCCGACACCGTCTGTTATACTTTTCATTTTTGTTTTTTTGGTTACCTTTAACCCCAAGAACAAATAATTGGAGGGTCTGCTCTGCCGGAAATATCGCGAAAAAAAGTTGTCCCCATTTTAGTGTGCACCCTTCAATATTTAGCAGAAAAATGTGAAAAACTGAAAAAATACATTCCAGATGCACAGAATGCATGTGCTGACAACATTAATTGGAAAAAAAATACATTTATGTATGATTTCCCCTCCATTTAGTGCTAAAAGTAAGCATTCTCGCAATATTTCTTTCAAGCAACTATTCCCAACCAACTATTATAAAATCCAACCAGAATCAGTGTAAATGGGATGATTACTAGTTGGGCTATCAACTAATTGGCAATCAACAAGCTCAACAAGCCATGTTTCCACATACTGGTAACTTAACATAGTCGTAGAAGATAATGCACACTGGCAAAAGATTAAACTTCGTATATTTCTACAAAACTCACCTAGTATGAATAACAAAAGTGAATAAATTTTGTTTCTAGGTGCCCTGGAAGTTATGCCACTTTGAACATAATGAGGACTTGATTATCATCACGTCTTCTTTCTTTATTTTTTCATTTATTTTTTATTATTTTATTTGTTGGTTTGCAAAATTTAAGTATTCCTAGTCACATATCCGACATGAAACAGAAAAAAACAATATGTACAGGACTTTTATCAGATGGTGATATGATAATGATTATAGGATTTTATATAAAACTGTATCCTTAATAGGAATATTAGGGGTGCACAATGACTTTTCCTTCAACCAAATTTTGTCAAAGTCTGTGTGTGAAGTCAATTTGTTTTAATTTCACTACGGAAGAAAAAGAGAAAAAGAAAAAAAAATTGGTGAAGGTGGTTACGTGTGAGAGCACCAAGTCAGCTGACCGCAGCTAAGCGCGTGCTAGCTGTGCGTGACGTCAGAGCCCGCGACGACACAAACTACATCAGGTGTTTCAGTCAAGCTGAGTGAGACGCTGAAACAGGGAGATGTTCTGAAGTGCTACCTCGACGGATTATTTCGGAATACAGTGCAAATTTAAGACCTCTAAAAAACTGGAAAGGCAGCCGGTGAGCATTCGAATGTCTACCTCACTTCTATCTGCTGTTTCAGAATGTAATTCTTGCAATGTGTGATGTATATGTATCGGGCGTTTAGCGTCTACTGTTTAGCCTTTACTAAGTGGCTGTGAACGGTGTTGGGGCTATTTTTAGCTGCTTTGGTTAGCGGGAAGTTGGTTGTATTCATTCCCACTGTGCTTTTGTAACTTTTAAAGCTATGAGCCTGGGCGCAGACTGCTCCATTGGAGTCACACTAGATGTTTGCTATGTTAGTAGCTATGTAAATGGCTGTAGTATTTTGAACCAATGGTATTGGCAATATGTTTAGCTCTCTATTTATTGCCTGTTTTCAAGTTTGGATTATTTATTGAATTCTCATGTACGTAGCTTAAATGTGAATGCTAACAATATGTATTTATACTTGTATTTATCTGAATGTTCCATTTAAGCTGAATTGAACTGTTTAAAGGTGTGTATTTAAATCTGTATTTTTTAATCCGTAATAGATTTGAAATGTCTTGCGTATTTGCATAAAGTATCTGCAGTTTGCACATTTATAGCATATTTGCACAGCCCATTGCATTTTGTACATTTATAGATTTGTAATAATTGTTGCTTTTTGTTTCTTTTGTTTTCTTCTATTTTGTCTAAAGGTTTTTCACCTAATGGCTAATGGCTAATGGCTAATATCTACTAATGGCAAGGACTACCAATTGCTAATGCAAACCCATGCATGCTACTTAAAGTGTGACTCTCTTCATCTGTGCCTTGAACAAAAATAAAACAGAAAAAAAAAAGAGGAAAATGGGAAACTGAAGCCAAGTTGTCTTGTCAAGTCTCTGCCATTTGAGTGGAATCCAGTGCCCTTTAATTCCAGTGGTCTTAACCCTTTTCAAGTTGGGGAAACGCACAAACCAAAATAATCAGAAACAAATAATCAAAACCAACCAAAACTCCAATCAACTTGTCAGTGAAAAACCGCAGTCCAGGAACTGGAACCGGCCACTAGAGAGCGCAGCAGCCCCGGTGACCAAAGACCAGGCTACCATAAGAAGGTGGAAACCACTAGGAGCTTGAAGGGAAGTCGGGAGTCCAACTGCTTGTGCCAGAAGGAAAGTAAGTGCAGCTCAAGCCTTGCTTTAAGCAGCAAAGAGTGCAAAATGTCTGCATATGAACTGTCAGCAGAAGAGCTGAAAAAGGCTCGCACTGTGGCTAAGAGGGTATTTAGCCGCATAGCCAATTCCCTAATGAGAACATACAAAGATAAATCCATATCAGAGCTCGAAGATGGATTTGGCGCTCTCACAGCAGCAGCCGAAAAGGTGTGGGAAACAAACGATGACCTGGAGGCCAAGCTCATCTCTGAAAAAGAAAATGACGTAGACGCCGAAGGTGATGTGGAGTTGTCCGAGCAACAACGGGCTAACCTGGCGAAGACTGCTGGCGAGTGCGAGGAGACGGTGAAAGAAGTCAAGGGTCTGCTGCAAACTGTCCTGTGGTCTGGAAATGGTGAAGAAGAAGTACTCACTGCGCTCGATGTGGCGGAAGTGGAGATCAGACGTACATCTGGAGTGGACCTGAGCAGCAAGCTGGAGGCCTATGAGTTCATGCTTGACCATCTGCAAGATCTGGTAAAAGCAGCACAAATGTCTTTTGAAAAATGGAAGAGATGGACCCCTTCTGAGCAGAAGGAAGACATTCAGAGCCGTTTAAAAGACCTCAAGCAAAGACTTCCTGTGCTTGTATCCAGAAAAGCAGACTTCATTTGCGAAAGATTGAAAGAAGACCAGCGTCCACCTGCCTCTGTCACACAGAATCCTCCTGCGCCTTCGATTAGGCTGAAGCCGACTGCACTTCCCAGGTTCTCAGGCAACAAGCGTGAGTTCCACAGATGGCGGAAAGACTGGGAGGCCCTGCAAAGACAAGGTGAGCCCACAGGTTCAAAAGAAGTAAAGAAATTCCAGTTATTAGACAGTCTGGAAGAAAGGATTACTCGGGACCTGAGGCTGACTTGTTACAAAGAAGCAGATGACATCCTCCGTGTACTTGAAAACCGCTTTGGGAATCAAACAGCTATCGCCATTGAGATCGTAGAGGAGGTGCAGAGAATGCCAGCCATCAAGGGCCATCAGCCAAGGAAAATAGTGGAGCTAATCCAAACCGTCCAGAAGGCGCTGCAGGACCTGAGAGACTTGGGAGACACAGGAGCCATCAGAAACCCATTGGTCACAAAGTCTATCGAAAGCAAGCTGCCTGAAGACTTGAAAAAAGAGTGGCTAATGTACGCGGCTGACAGCGAGAGCACTGTGGTCCCTGGCAACCGCTTTGATTGTCTTCTGGCCTTCCTGAAGAAGCAAGAGGTCATTTATGAGCAGCTCGAGCATCTGAGGGAAGAAGGACCGAGGCAAGAACCAAGACCTGAGCCGAGGCATGCACGGACAAGAGCCACCAAGTCCAGTGATGCGCCAACAGGATGTGTCGTCTGTGGTGACGGAAAACACAGACGGAAATTGTATTTCTGCAAGCAGTTCCGGGCCCTGAAGCCATCAGAAAAGAACGCAGCCGTCAAGAAGTTAGGGGCATGTGTGAGATGCCTTGAGCTCCATGATGGCCAAATGTTCTGTAAGCCAACCTACCTCTGTAAGCACCCAGACTGCAAAGATGGACGACTTCCTGAGCATCACTATTACCTGTGTTCAAATGCTGCTGCGAGAGGTGGTGCCACCTCAAAGAGAGCTGAAAATTTCAAGGCAGGAAAGAAGGGATACACCGCTGACCAGGAGGGTTTCATTAGCAAGCTCCCCCAGATCTGGCAAGGCAGTGCCGGGACGTTTTTTCCAACTCCACCTCCAAGACGTTCAGTGCAGTGACAACGCCATCCAACCTTCTCGGGCAACACGGCCTGCAAGAGCTACCAGTCATAATGATGCTTCTTCAAGTGACCGCCAATGCCGGACAGAAGATTGGCACTCTGATTGACTTGGCATCGGATACGAATTATATCACTCATAAGGCTGCAGGCAAACTGAACCTGAGGAGCGAGGGAGATTACCCTAGTTGTCCACGGCGTCGGGGGAATGAAGATCAATGTGGAAACTAGGAGATACTTGCTAAAAATCAGAGTGAAGACCTCAAAAGGAAGCCTGCAGTCCCACCAGTTGGTCTGTTACGGACTGAACAGCATAGCCGATGTCCACAAGGGGGTGACAGCGCACCAACTACAAAAGTTCTTTCCTGACCTGTCCATTGAAGAGCTCACAAGGCCAAAAGAAGTTGATCTCCTGATAAGCCATAGAGAAGGCAAGCTGGCGCCACAGCGAATCAGGGTTGTCGGGGACCTTGTGCTCTGGGACGGGCCATTGGGGAAGACGGTGGGAGGTACCCATCCAGACCTGTTTGAAGACGTCGCCATGTCGGCTCATACATCAAGCACACACTTTGCCAGGTCCATGAGGACAGCTGCCACCAAGTATGAAGAACTTACAGCCAAACTCCCCAACCAACCATCAATCGTTCAGCCCCATTGCAACATTCAGGAATCCACCACTTTGACCACCTGTCAAGATTTTCTGGAGTGGTGGAAATGGGATAGTCTTGGTGCTGCTTGCGAGCCAAGATGCGGGGGGTGCCGTTGTGGAAATTGCCAACCAGGAGGCAAAGAGATGACTCTGGCAGAAGAGCGGGAACTGGAAGTAGTGAGAGGGGGACTCACTTACAGCACAGGTGACTGCCACAGCAAAGATCCACACTGGCATGCCAAATATCCCTGGCTCGAAGACCCAGTTTCACTCCCAAACAACAGAGGAGCTGTTGAGGCTACGTTCCTTAGGACAGAACGCTACCTTGGCAAGGAGCCCAAGTGGAAAGTTGCCTATGCTTCCCAAGTGCATGACATGGTCTCACGTGGAGCTGCAATCAAGCTGTCCCAAGACATCCTCTCCGGTTGGACTGGGCCAGTGTGGTATGTGAGTCACCTCATAGCACCAAATCCTCACTCTATCACAACCCCGGTGAGGCTTGTCTGGAATAGCAGCCAAAAGTACAGGGGTGTGAGTTTGAATGACATGCTAATGAAGGGCCCAGATGTCTTAAATCCAATTCGTGCCGTCCTTTTGAGATTTCGAAGCGGAGTCTTTGCTGCTTTGGGCGACATAAAGAAAATGTATAATTCTGTCTGGCTTGAAGACCGTGAAGTGCACTTACACAGGTTCCTGTGGCGAGACTCTGAAGATGAGGAGCTAGGAGAGTTTGCCATCACAAGGGTGAACATTGGGGACAAGCCAGCGGGATGCATTGCACAGCTTGCTATGCGGGAAACTTCCAATCTCCCTCAGTTCATTCATCTGGAGGACGAGCGAAGGATACTACAAGAAGACAGCTATGTCGATGACCTCCTGACCTCAAGTAATGACCTTTCCCTCCTAAAAGCCACTGCTGCCAATGTGGAATGCATCCTCACCGCTGGAGGATTTCAGCTGAAGCCGTGGGTGTTCTCAGGCCAAAGTGGGAGGCAGGAGCCTCAGGATGAGCCAGGGGAGCAAACAGGAGCTGAAGCTGGAACAATGGTCCTTCCCAATCAGATGGGTGACGATGACAACAAAGCGCTTGGTCTGGGCTACATTGTGGAGGAAGACAAACTTCATGCTATGACTTCAGTCAACTTCTCAAAAAGGAAGAGGAAGATGCGGCTTGGCCAGAATCTCCTGGAAGAGGAAGTAAGGCTTCAAACTCCAAATCCACTAACAAGAAGGGAGTTGCTCAGTCAAGTGGCTGGACTGTTCGATCCTGCTGGCCTGGTGACTCCTGCAAAGCAGAAAGGGGCAATCCTAGTACGCAGAGCATTCCAGGAAGCCAAAAGCCAAAGCTCCCCCGCCAAGGACACATGGGACACAGCACTCTCTGATGGTCTGAGGGAAGATGCAATTGAGCTGTTCAGAGAATATGTTCAGCTCGGCAGAGTCAAATTCCCTAGAGCTCTGACCCCCATGTGCCATGACGGGGAGCCATATGCAGTCACGTTCTCAGATGGAAGTGAGCACGCCTATGGGGCAGTGATGTATCTGAGATGGAGTACCAGCCAAGGCCCGATTGCCAGGTTGGTGGAGTCCAAAGCCAAACTGACCCCCTTGGATCAGAAGGGTGATGCGGTGAAGGCCGAAGTCTGTGGGGCGGTGTTTGCTTCCCGCCTGAAAAGGTACTTCCAAACCCATTGCAGAATCAAGGTTGAGAAATGGTTCCACTTCGTCGACAGCCAGACCGTCCTCGGTGCTATCCAGAGAGAGAGTTACGGCTATCAAACATTCTTTGCAAATCGGATCGGTGAAATCCAAAGCAACTCTCAAATCCAGGACTGGTGGTGGGTCCCCGGGCCGCAAAACATCGCAGATCTGATCACGAGAGGCGGAGGCCCTAAAGACCTGGACGAAGACTCAGAGTGGCAGAACGGTCCCAAATTCTTGAGGCTTGCTGTGAGTGAGTGGCCAATCAAATCCGCAAAGGAAATTGCATCTGCTGCAAGAGAAAACATCAACAAACTGCAGAAGAAAGCTTTCGTGGCAGCATTAACAAGGTCCCAGACTTTAAGGCAAGTACCATCTCCGGACCGGGACCAGTCTCAGTCTCAGGCTGGACAGAGGCCAGCATGTTCTGAAATCCAGAGCCTTGTTGATGCTGAAAGATTTAGTGATTTATCCAAGCTTGTGAAGGCTATCGCCTGGGTCTGGAGGGCAGCAAAACGGTTTCTCGGACCAAGCCGAACTCTCAGCAGACTAAAGTGGGAGGCGGTCCCCTCAAGTGGCATCATCTCTGTCAGGGAGAGGAAAGACGCACTGCGTGACCTGTTCCTTGCAGCACAAGAGGGCGCCAAATTTCCTAGCACCACCACAGACAGGCTTGTTGTCTACAAGGAACAGGGCACTGGACTCCTCGTCTGTGGGGGAAGAGTGCAGAGTTTCAAGGAAGACCACAGTGCTGTCCCTCTCTTGCCTGGTGACTTGTGGGTGTCCATCCTGTTAGCCCGAGAGTCTCATGGTGAGGGTCATGACGGAGTGGCTGGGACACTACTGAAGATGAGAAAGAAGGCCTGGGTCATCAGAGGAAGAAGAGTTGCACAGAAAGTTGTTGACGCTTGTTTGCTCTGTAAGAAGGCGAAGGCAAAAAGGTGCCAACAAGTCATGGCTGACCTGCCACCTGAGAGAACTGAGCCTGCTTTGCCTTTTGAGTTTACCACCGTGGACCTCTTTGGACCATATCAGGTCAAGGATGACGTCAAGAGAAGAGTCACAATGAAAGTGTGGGGTGTGGTCTTCTGTTGTATGGCCAGCAGGGCCATCCACACTGAACTAGCCATTGCAGTGTCCACAGAGGCATTTCTTATGGCCTATCAAAGGTTTACAGCAATCCGGGGTTACCCAAGAAAACTTTGGTCTGATCCAGGTACAAATTTCATCGGTGCCAAGCCAGTTCTGGAAGATTTGTACAGCTTCCTGGCCAGTCAGAACAAAGTTGCCTTGGAGGAAGCCGCTGCAAGGAATGGGAGTACCTGGGAGTGGAAGATCCATCCAGCTGACTCTCCACACAGAAACGGTGCCGCAGAAGCCGCTGTGCGGATTGTGAAGAAGGCACTTCAGAGTCTGGGGAAAGAGTCCACAATGAGTTGCAGTGAGTTTCACACAGCTTTGTATTTGGCAGCCAATCTGGCGAACGAACGGCCAATTGATGCCAGGATGCAGAGCAGAGAGGACTGTATTCAGTATGTAACACCCAATTCTCTCTTGCTTGGAAGAGCCACTCAGAGTGGTGATGTCAAGGCCTTTGATTTTGCCAGCTATCCTTATAAGAGGCTTCAAGTAATGCAATCAGAAGTCAACAAATTCTGGAAGAGCTGGAGCCAGCTGGCCGGTCCCAATCTCTTTGTAAGGAGCAAGTGGCACACAACGGAGAGAAACGTGGCTGTCGGGGACATCGTCTGGCTGTGTGACCAAAACGCAATGAGGGGCCAGTTCAAGCTGGGCAGAGTTGTCAGCACCAACCCGGACAGTAAAGGTATTGTGCGGGATGTGAATGTGAGAGTCGTACCAAGCTACTGTGTTCCAGTAGTGAGGGCTGCAGATGCAAGGAAGTCAAGGGTTCCTGGACAAAGGGAAGAGATCAGAACAACAGTCCTTCGCAGGGATGTCCGGCGGCTGATCATTCTATTGCCTGTTGAAGAACAGGAGGACCTCTGAGGAAGTGTCACTTGGATTGACTTTGAAGTAGCAACCTCCACACTATGTCTACCGTGAAGGTTGAGTGGGAGGTGTGAAGTCAATTTGTTTTAATTTCACTACGGAAGAAAAAAGAAAAAAAATTGGTGAAGGTGGTTACGTGTGAGAGCACCAAGTCAGCTGACCGCAGCTAAGCGCGTGCTAGCTGTGCGTGACGTCAGAGCCCGCGACGACACAAACTACATCAGGTGTTTCAGTCAAGCTGAGTGAGACGCTGAAACAGGGAGATGTTCTGAAGTGCTACCTCGACGGATTATTTCGGAATACAGTGCAAATTTAAGACCTCTAAAAAACTGGAAAGGCAGCCGGTGAGCATTCGAATGTCTACCTCACTTCTATCTGCTGTTTCAGAATGTAATTCTTGCAATGTGTGATGTATATGTATCGGGCGTTTAGCGTCTACTGTTTAGCCTTTACTAAGTGGCTGTGAACGGTGTTGGGGCTATTTTTAGCTGCTTTGGTTAGCGGGAAGTTGGTTGTATTCATTCCCACTGTGCTTTTGTAACTTTTAAAGCTATGAGCCTGGGCGCAGACTGCTCCATTGGAGTCACACTAGATGTTTGCTATGTTAGTAGCTATGTAAATGGCTGTAGTATTTCGAACCAATGGTATTGGCAAAATGTTTAGCTCTCTATTATTGCCTGTTTTCAAGTTTGGATTATTTATTGAATTCTCATGTACGTAGCTTAAATGTGAATGCTAACAATATGTATTTATACTTGTATTTATCTGAATGTTCCATTTAAGCTGAATTGAACTGTTTAAAGGTGTGTATTTAAATCTGTATTTTTTAATCCGTAATAGATTTGAAATGTCTTGCGTATTTGCATAAAGTATCTGCAGTTTGCACATTTATAGCATATTTGCACAGCCCATTGCATTTTGTACATTTATAGATTTGTAATAATTGTTGCTTTTTGTTTCTTTTGTTTTCTTCTATTTTGTCTAAAGGTTTTTCACCTAATGGCTAATGGCTAATGGCTAATATCTACTAATGGCAAGGACTACCAATTGCTAATGCAAACCCATGCATGCTACTTAAAGTGTGACTCTCTTCATCTGTGCCTGAACAAAAATAAAACAGAAAAAAAAAGAGGAAAATGGGAAACTGAAGCCAAGTTGTCTTGTCAAGTCTCTGCCATTTGAGTGGAATCCAGTGCCCTTTAATTCCAGTGGTCTTAACCTTTTCAAGTTGGGGAAACGCACAAACCAAAATAATCAGAAACAAATAATCAAAACCAACCAAAACTCCAATCAACTTGTCACTGTGCTTGTCCTGTTTAGTGGCTACTACAAACCGCACTGTGATGAATATGCAGCAGTGTAAAAGACAGCAGTGTAGATGATGATGAACATGGCCAATACCTCTTGTGGTGAGCCATATTTCCACAGTTCGTAGGAAGTATTACCTGGGCCTTTTTGAGCATACCGTTGAAGAATTTGGATCTCCCATTTTAGATTCTGGGAGATGATGGATCCCTGAAACTTGAGAGTCTACATGTAACTGTTGGTCAATAGCAAGGAGACGTCTTGTGCCCGCCTGACATGTGTCCACGCCCTATAGTTTGAGAGCAGAGCTATAGAGTGCTGAGTTCTAGGTTGTTCTAGGAGTTCTCCTGCCAATCAGGAAGATGGAGAGCCACTGACAGATGGCAGGAAATTAACTCAGAGACTTTGGTGGTAAGAATTTTAGGTATGATAATCCAAAAAAGGTATGATAGTCCACAAACAGCACTGTAGCACAGGCCCAGGCTGTTCAAGGTGTTGCAGAATGAAATGCAGCCATGTTCACTGCATCATCCACTTCCACTTCCCTATAGACAGACTGCAGGGGGTCCAACTAATGACGTATGGTGATGTTTTTGAGATGAGGCAGTACTATTGACTAATTGACATTCAAAGGACTTCACAGTGAATGAAGTCAAGGTCCATAATCATTCAATGACAGTGATGGAGGGTTTCTTGGGAACTGGGACGATGAGCTGGTTAGTACTACACCATCCATTCCACAAGGCTCTTGTACTCCCCTTTCCTGGCCATCTTTGAGACACCCAACAATTGCAGTGTTGTCAGAGAATATCTCATATGGTATGATTCAGAGTTGTACTTGAGGTTTGTGGTGTTCAAAGTGAACAGTGCAGGAGAGAGTGCAGTTCCACGTGGATTCCCTGTGCTGCCAACCATTTTAAATATCCAGTAGGCTATGTCATTTGGACATTTCAGAGTAGCCTAAAATGATATTGAGGCTTTAAGCCTGTTCATTACAAACTAGAATTGAACTCATCACTGATACCATAATTTTGGTTGAATTTTTATATACTTTTTTATACAGTAACCTCTATGAGTATATCATTTGGTGAAAAGTATGACATATGGACTGAGGACTGATGGGGGAATAGTTAATTGCCAGCAATGAAGTAAATATAAAAATATTTGGAAAA
>JAODXP020000018.1:27665542-27673042 GCA_027497455.2 Sardinella longiceps | reverse complement strand
TTGATGGCTTTTGGAGACAGAAAGATAATATATCATCTCAAAGTCATCAAAAGGGCCTTAGCTATCCACTGGAGGATTATATTAATAATTTTGTCATAGAACAAGTCGATGAAAAGCTTAAGTTACATGCAACAATGTAAGGGTCCCAGTGTAAAAATGATAAACCTTATCTCGTTGTCATCGCCATTTCGGACAAGATAGACGTTAATGTTAGTTTAACAAGAGCCATTTGGACAACCACAGTACAAAAACTAGAGTTGACTAGACGTTGGCTAGCGCTAGCTAACTCTCGCTAACGTTAACTTTAGTTAACGTTGATGTTGATGTTGTGGTTAACGTTAGGGACGTTAAAATAACTTTCTGTTTCTTTCCAGCAAAGTGACAATATGTTGGCTCAAATACAATGTTGACTTGCCTTAGAACAGATGTAGACATCCTTGTTAATTTTGTTCACGTTCAGTTAATGTTGTGGTCTGTCTGCTGCATAACTTTATCTAAAGCAGACACTTATCTCGGTTTAGATGAGGCTTGGGAAAAGGCAAAAAAACACACCCTGTCGCCCCGGCCTCTCAGGATACCTAGTGTCTGAGTGCTTGTACCCCTTGCATACCGTTTGACCATTTAAAACTTAACATGCTGTGAAAAAACATATAAAACTGAACAAAAACTGGCTAACTGCAATGTATTTCAATGGACGTGCAAGCAGAGAATGTCTGAGTGTATTGGGAGCTATGCGCACTCGGGGGCGTGGTTTAGCCATAGGTCAATTGGCTGACTAGAGAAGTGGCCACAATACTGCCATGCATTCAGATTCATCCAACATAAGCAAAATACTCACCACAAAGACTTTGGGCCACACACACACACACACACACACACACACACACACACACACACACACACACACACACACAAACATTCATAAGAAGAGCATAAAGGCTGTCTAATTAAAAGTATGAGTGTGTGTGTGTGTGTGTGTGTGTGTGTGTGTGTGTGTGTGTGTGTCTGTGTGTGTGTGTGTGTGTGTGTGTGTGTGTGTGTGTGTGTGTGTGTGGTTGTTGTAGTAGTATGTGGAGTTGTAAGTGTTAGTGCTTATGATTGAGTATATCTCTCTCTATGGATGTAGAGATTAACGTGTGTGTGTGTGTGTGTGTGTGTGTGTGTGTTTGTAAAAGAGAGAAAGAGAGAGTAAGAGAGAGAGAGAGAGAGAGAGAGAGAGAGTAAGAGAGAGAGAGAGAGTAAGAGAGAGAGTGAGAGAGAGAGAGAGAGTGAGAGAGAGAGAGAGAGTGAGAGAGAGATCGGGTGTGTCTGCATGGTTTTTGGTTTTGGAAACAATCACAGAATGTTCATCAGTGCTCTGGAGTTTGGCCATGTTTATGTTCTGAAAATGCCAGTTCTTTTGGGTGTTCGTGTGTGTGTGTGTGTGTGTGTGTGTGTGTGTGTGTGTGTGTGTGTGTGTGTGTGTGTGTGTGTGTGTGTGTGTGTGTGTGTGTTCAAATGGGCGTGTCAGAAAAACAGGGTTGAGAAGTTCCTTAGAGACCCTGAAGACAAACATCAGGCTTTCATTCAAGGCCTTTCAAATGAAAATATAACACACAGACACACACACACACACACACACACACACACACACACACACACACACACACACACACACACACACACACAGTCACACAGTCCCTGACTTACATGTGTAAATACACACTCAGTTCCTTACTTGAGTGTGTAGACACACACACACACACACACACACACACACACACACACACACACACACACACACACACACACACACACACACACACACACACACACACACAAAGTTCATATCAGTTGTATTTTTCCCAGGTTGGGAGCTTCCTAGTGTTCTGTATATGAGTGTGTGCATTGTAGATGTGGTGTGTGTGGATCATGGTGTCCACTAGCGTCCTGTTCTGATTCATTTACTCTGGTTTCCACAATAAACTCTGACAGCCAGAAGAACGTACAGTAAACTATTCTAGAATGTTTCATAAACTGTTCTAGAACATTCCCCTCCATGCCCAGCCTACCTCTGCTAATTATGGAATGCTAGAACCCAAATCCCGTGGGAACAGACGGAACATTAAACAAACAGTCTACAATCACATAGCATTGTGCAGTAGGCACCTGTTTTCATCCAGGTGATAAGATACGTCGTGATGTAGGCACCTGTATTACCCAGGTGACTTGGTGTGGTGTTGTAGGCACCTGTATTCACCAAGGTGACGTGGTGTCCTGTTAGCATCTGTTGATATGAAAACAGCAGAGGGGACTGCGGACACTACCTGTATTGATATTTAGACAGCAGTTAGAGGGGAGTCCAGTACAGTATCTGAGAGCAGACAGTCTCAGAGGTGGCTGGACTGTAGAGGAGATCTGATACTCACACAGGTGAGGAACTCAGGTGAGGTCTGCTCCGCAGATATCATGTGTGTCGATGTGGTCAGGTCTAATAAAGACCAGTGGCGAATTCAACGAGCGTAACGTTTTGTAACGTAACGTAACAGTTCCCATTCATCCCTATGGGTGATATAGGAAACGTTTTGTAACGTTACGTGTTCTTGAAAACGCCACAGGTGAGGGACTCGGATGTAGTCTGATCCGCAGGTGTGAGATGCTTCAGTGAGGTACTCATGTGATGTTATTCCCAGGTGACCAAAGTCTTCAGGTGGATGATTCATATTTCTTCCATTTTGTGCAGGTATGTCGCGTCCCCGTGCTGACAGCTCTCCCCCGACCCCCCTGAGTCGGACCAGCGTGCCCCCCCCATCCAGCGCCAGCAGCACACCCCCACACAGCCGGAAACATCGCTCCACCGTCGGCAGCAAGACCAGCAGCAAGTCCTCAAGCGTAAGTTTAAAACCTAAACTCTAAACTCAACCTACCGTACCTAACCCAGAGAGATACTTGATCAAGACTATAGGATCTAAAGTCTAAATTAGTTACCATGGCAGTACGCCACGCTATGTTTCCTCTTTGAATTAGTTACCGTGGCAATAAGTTTGTTTAGTTATCATCAAGCGCGTCATTTTAGCCGGGGACGCCGGGGATATGTCCCAGGGACTTTTTGTTATGACAGATTTTGTCCCCATCACTATTGACAATTTAAAATAACATGTCATTAACAGAAAATCTCTAACCATGGTACGTAAATGCCAGGGCTACGATATCCACGCGAATAGCCTACAAGGAAAGTTGTCTGCTTGCGCAATTAATAATGTTGGATCAGCAGCGCTCATATAGAATTCCTCCACTGCCCGAGAATTTTCAAAAATAAAGCCAACCTCACTTAAGGCAAAAAAAAAGATCAGGCAAGGTCTAAACAACAGCTGTGCTCATCTAGACTTGGTGTAAAGTCAGATTTTCCCTAGGCCTTATGCGCAAATTCTAACATTTACTTTGTGGTAGCCTCAGTGAGTGTAGGTCATGTTACATACTGTACAAGATCAGACATAGACTACTTCTGCGTGTTCATGTAGGCTAAAGTCTGAATCGAAGACTAGTGACTTTGGTGAAGTTATAGGAACTTACCGCAAGCTTTTGTTTGAAGACGCATCAGCTGGGGAAGTAGAATCTTTTAACCGTTCAGCCCGACGTTTGATGACCAAGAGATTAACGTTTTGTTTGGGACTTAAATTGCTATCAAACTGTGTGGTTACAATCATTTACATTGGGACTAATAGAGCAGTTAGTTCATATGAACCATTGAGTTTGTTTTCGAGACGTTTAATGACTTTTAAAAGCATAACTTTCGCAGCGTCATTCTGCATCACTGGCCGGGCAGCTATTTTTCTTTTGAATTAGTCCCGTACATTTTCTGCCTATTATTATTCTTTGGAAAGGTTAATGTCCCAATTATTTCACAGCAAGTAAAGTCGCCGTCAACCGTTAAGTCTAGCCTGTTCTAGTTCAAGTGATATGCTTAGTTCAATCGTGAACAAAGATGACATCACCTCAAAGGAAGGAAATCTGCGAAGGGAATTTAATGCAGACGCAAAGCCTAGAGCATAGCCTCTTGTTCCCTTCACCTTCCATTGCGCTCACGTGTGCGCAAGATATGGACAAGTTATGGACTTAGAGAGCGCAGCAGATTGCAAGCGCTACTCGCGTACGCAAAGCTGTCCAAACATAAATTCCTCACGTATCACCTAGATAGGCCTAATAGTTTTTTTTTTTTTTTTTTGCAAGAAGATAGGCTTACATGTTGCAATTTTGTATAGACAGAAGCATAAAAGAAACATTAAGAAATTTCTATCCCCAGCACTTTGGAGCCAAGCTGTATATCAGTGTTTTTGTCCCCAGCACTTCAGAAACCAAACTGACGCCCTTGGTTACCATGGCAATAAGTCTGCTTTCCTCTCCTCTGAAGTTAGCTATCACTGGCAGTCAGTCTGTTTTCCTCTCCTCTGAAATAGTTACCATGGCAATAAGTCTGTTTTTAGTTACCATGGCAATAAGTCTGTTTTCCTCTCCTCTGAATTAGTTACCATGGCAATAAGTCTGTTTAGTTACCATGGCAGTAAGTCTGTTTCCTCTCCTCAGAGTCGTTACCATGTCAATAAGTCTGTTTCCTCTTCTCTGCATTAGTTACCATGGCAATAAATCTGTTTTCTCTCCTCCTCTCCGTCCTCAGAGTAGTGGTTCCCATCCTGTGCGGAGCGCCTCCCACCCTCCCTCTGGCTCCTCCCCCTTGTCCAGCCCCAATCAGAGCAGCTGGGAACCACACCCCCTCCCTGACCCCTCACGCCCAAAGGTCAACAGTATCTTGGACCTGTTCGGCCAATGGCTGTTTGACGCCGCTCTAGTGCACTGCAAGCTCCAGAGAGGACTGAGCCATGACCCCAGCCGCACAGGTACCTGCCCGTGTGTGTGTGTGTGTGTGTGTGTGTGTGTGTGTGTGTGTGTGTGTGTGTGTGCATGTTTCATGTTACTGTGTATGTGTGTGTCAGAGAATTCTGGATCTAACTGGACAGCGACTGATTGTGCTCCAGACTAAGTGGTTTTGTTCTTGTATACTTAATATTTGTTCATGACTAAATCTGTGTGTGTGTGTGTGTGTGTGTGTGTGTGTGTGTGTGTGTGTGTGTGTGTGTGTGTGTGTGTGTGTGTGTGAGCGAGCAAGCTTGTGTGTTCATAACTAAATGTAAACTAGTGTGCATTTAATTCCTTTCTAGAGCTACTTGAGTAAGTGTGTGTGGTGTTCTTCAACACAGATCTTTCTAGAACCCCTGTTGCTATTGTCTCTTCTGTAGGGATACTAATTTCCAGATAGAATGTTCTCCCGTTTCCTCCTCTTCTAAACTCTCTCCATCTCTCTCTTTCCTTCTGTTTCTCTCTGCTCACTCGTTCCTTGGTCTCTCAGCAACTTTTATCCAAATTCTTCTCTCTTATAAATCCTGTAAGTAGGCCTCACTGCCTGCCTGCCTGCCTGCCTGCCTGTCTGTTTGTCTGTATGTTTGTTTGTTTGTTTGTTTGTTTGTTTGTTTGTTTGTTTTTTTGTTTCAAACTGCACTCAGCTATGTGGGAATGACTCATCACATGTGCTATTGGTTGGACGGTTGCTTTGTTTGTGTCTTTTTTTATAATATAAATTTCTGCTCTTTTGTGGGCATTTAAATGCTGTTTTTGTAGTTGCATAGTCAGTGAAAAAAACTCATTTTCCCAGCATGCCGTTGTGAGACGAGTCTCTCAACACTTCATTTATTCACTGAGTTGGTTTCCATTTGGTCAGTTTCTTCTTCAGATCTATTGTTTCTCATGCGTGTTGTGCTTGTAATGTAGTAGGAATGTGTTTATTTCATGTCATAATGATGAGGATGATTATTATGATGATGATGTGTTGTTGTGGTTGAACTGGGCTGGTCTGTTGGATGAGTCAAATGGAACATGTCACTCTGTAAGTGTCACTGCCTGATGTTCTAGTCTGCTGAGGCAGGGAGCTTCTCAAGTGTCAATCATCACTTCAGTCGTCCATGAACTCCCAATAGATGGATGCTTTAATGTGTTTTAGTGTATCACAGAAAGATGGGGAAAATCCCTGAAGTCATAAAATGAGTGTGTGTATTTTTTTCTTCTTCTTTGGATCATGTCTTTTAATGAGGTGTGTGTGTGTGTGTGTGTGTGTGTGTGTGTGTGTGTGTGTGTGTGTGTGTGTGTGTGTGTGTGTGTGTGTGTCTGTGTGTGCGCAGTGTGGTGTGTGCGCGTGTGTGCGTGCGAGTGTGCAGGTGTGTGTAAGCTGTCTGCTCTATGTGACCGTGTGTGTGTGAGCTGTCTGCTTTGTGTGTATGTGTGTGTGCGTGTATAACTCTCTCTCTCTCCCCTCAGCTGTAGTGTCTGGAGCATAAGGGTGTGTGTGTGTGTGTGTGTGTGTGTGTGTGTGTGTGTGTGTGTGTGCCTCCCTGTCTCAGTGTGTGTGCTGTGTGTGTGTGTGTGTGTGTGTGTGTGTGTGTGTGTGTGTGTGTGTGTGTGTGTGTGTGTGTGTGTGACCCCCTCTCTCTCTGTCCCCCCAGCGGTAGTGTCTGGCGTAGGGCTTGAGCTCAGACGTAAGGGTGTGTGTGTGTGTGTGTGTGTGTGACCCCTCTCTCTCTGTGCCCCCAGCGGTAGTGTCTGGCATAGGGCTTTAGCTCAGACGTAAGTGTGTGTGTGTGTGTGTGTGTGTGTGTGTGTGTGACTCCCCCTCTCTCTCTGTCCCCCCAGCGGTAGTATCTGGCGTAGGGCTTGAGCTCAGACGTAAGGGCTGTAAGCTATCTGCCCTGTGTGTGTGTGTGTGTGTGTGTGTGTGTGTGTGTGTGTGTGTGTGCGTGCTGTGCTTGCGTGCATGTTACATGTTACTGTGTATGTGTTGTGTCAGAGAATCTCTGGATCTAACTGGACAACCGCTGTGCTCCAGACTAAGTGGTTTTGTTCATATGTATACTTATAATGTATAATAAATGTGTGTGTGTGTGTGTGTGTGTGTGCAAGCTGTGTAACTCTCTCTCTCTCTGTCCCCTCAGCTGTAGTGTCTGGTGTAGGTCTTGAGCGCAGGCGTAAGGGCTCCCAGCTCTTTGTCCTGTGTGTGTGTGTGTGTGCTGTGTCTCTCTCTCTCTGTCCCCCCAGCTGTAGTGTCAGGTGTAGGCCTAGAGTGAGGCGTAGGGCTCCCAGCTCTGTGTGTGTGTGTGTGTGTGTGTGTGTGTGTGTGTGTGTGTGTGTGTGTAACTCCCTCTCTCTCTGTCCCCCCCAGCTGTAGTATCTGGTGTAGGCCTGGAACTCAGACGTAAGGGCTCCCAACTCTCTGCCCTGTCTGGTGACTCACTGGTGTCCAACCCGCTGTTTGACTACCATGACCTCCCAGACAGCTATGAGGCCGGCAGGGCTGAGGCCTGTGGAGCCCTATGCAGGATATTCTGCAGCAAACGCACCGGAGAAGACATCCTGCCCATCTACCTGTCCAGGTGAGTCACCTGAGTTTGAGTTTGAGTTGAGTTGAGTCTGAGTTGA
>JAODXP020000018.1:27655542-27658042 GCA_027497455.2 Sardinella longiceps | reverse complement strand
GATATTTATTGATACTTTGGGTCCTTATCACACCGAACACCGAGAAATCCAGGACATCCAATAATTTGTTCATCCAGTGCACTAGCTGTCAGGTTCTCATCTTCTTTACTGATTTGTTTAGTGGGAACAAAAGGGCAACAGGCAACATTTTCTGCTGTTTGTTGTCTGTCCCATATGTTTTATCTTTATCCCAATGTACAGTACATTTCTATATGTGTTGTTTTGTATTAAAGGAGAAAGCCGGAGTGAATCAACATGTAGCCCTACTGTTTTATAGTGCCAAACACTATTGATAGCCACCTTAACCACTGTATTTAATGCAAGGCAGACTGAGATAGCGAAACAGCAGCTTACAGTAACAGAATGGGGCATTTCAAAATGAAAGCAAATCGATTAGGTTTTGTTTTTGACATGCCTCATTCAGTTAATCTTAGCTACTGCTTCGCAAACTCGGTGTACAATGCGCAAAATTCGATAATTGAGGTGGCTTTCAGTAGCGCTTAGCAGTATAAACAGCAGGGCTACGTGTTGATTCACGCCGGATCATACCTTTAAGGATGTCAATCCTCTCTTTAACTGCAGACCTAGTTAACCCGCGGGTACCAATAAAGTTACCTGAGCCTGAACCTGATTGTAACTGTACCAATAAACCCCTTTGATGTTCTTGCAGTATCATGCAGGTGCTGGGGGCGTTTCCCTCCCCTAGTGGCCCCGCCTCCACATGCAGTCTTCTGAATGAGGATTGGCTGATTCGTTACTCGCGGCTGGATGCTAATGGCTCTCAACCATTCCGCTACTTCGTGCTGGACAACTCAGTCATCCTGGCCATGCTGGAGCAGCCCCTAGGCAATGAGCAAAGTGAGTATGGCTGCAGGGCATGCTGGGTAGTGGTATGTAGGTAAACCAACACAATATGTAGTGGGGACTCGATCCTGGCTGAGAGCTGTTTTTACCTCCTCCGTTTCTCTCTTCAACAAATAATCCTAAATAAACTATTTAAAAAGAATAATAATAAAGATACTCTTACTCTTTTACGTGTCTGGCACTCATCCCATACCCTTTTAGTTAAGGGTATGCACTGTGATTTTGTAAGCATGCTCAAAAAAAATGTTTGGGAATTTACTACTTTGGTATTTTTGTGCACTTATGGATATTTGTGTGTTTGTTTGTTTGCTTTAGATCCGTGTCCGTCGCTCACGGTGCTGGTCAGAGGGATGTCTGGTCGCCATGCGTGGACCATGCAGCTTTTCCACCAGCCCAGAGGAGCGCGGACCAATCAGAAGGTGGGTCACGACCTTTCCTTCACACCTGCCAATCACAAGACTGAGTGTGTGTGGTAATAGTCCAGTATGTTACAGTCTGGATGGTGTTTTTAAATCAGTGCTTTGTGTGTGGCTGAATACACATTGCACATCAGTATTGTCTGACAAAGGGAGAATCAGTGATATGTGTGTGTGTGTGTGTGTGTGTGTGTGTGTGTGTGTGTGTGTGTGTGTGTGTGTGTGTCTGCTTGTGTTACTTATTGTGTCTGCCCCTCTCCCCCTCAGCAGATGTTCTCCCCTGAGAGTCGCCCGCAGCCCAGAGGTGAAGTGAAATCTCGACCCAGCGTGCGGCAGCGGCCGTTCCCAGATGAGGTGGACAAGATTCCGCTGGTCAAGGCCGACTGCAGCATCCCCGACCTCCACGACCTACTCACAGCAGAGGTGAGGACAAGGTTGTCTCCGTGACGACCACTCACAGACGCTTTAATACAGCATTAATACATCTTTATAAAGACGTTATAACTGTTTATATTGTGCTTCTATCTTGTGTTATAACCAGAGTGGGTTGAAGCCATGTCAGTTATAAAGGTCTATGTTGTAGCGGTTTCTGTACCCTTTTCAATTGGCTGAGAGAGTTGAAGCTTATGAAGGAATTTGTTCTTAAATCCTATTTATGCATTTTTAAGAAGATTTGTAATCACCAACATAGGTCTTTAAATTGGAGCTTAAGAAGAAATTTAAGAAAATTCTTTGTAAGATATTAGTGAAGGAGGCCGAATGGTTAATGTTATAGTTGATTCTATACTGTTTATAAATGGCTGCTCAGACTGCATCCAGAAGAACTTCACACTCTGCACAGAAAATTAATTTAATGTCTAAATACTGTATGATCATTTGAGAAAGTTGAGATTGTCTGGTGTGTGTGTGTGTGTGTGTGTGTGTGTGTGTGTGTGTGTGTGTGTGTGTGTGTGTGTGTGTGTGTGTGTGTGTCTGTTTGAGCAGGAGCCTCTGATAGACATTGCAGCCATGAGAAAGTGTAACGATCCCTATGTGAGTGTGTGTGTGGTTTTTTCCCTCTCGTTGGGTGGAGGTGTTGGATGGTGTTGATGGTGATGGCTGGTGACGGCTGAAGTGTGTGTGTGTGTGTGTGTGTGTGTGTGTGTGTGTGCGTGCGTGAGAGAGTGACATAGAGACAGAGAGAGGGAAAGTGTGTTTTCCCTGCGTTTTGGTGGAGGTGT
>JAODXP020000018.1:27629427-27631927 GCA_027497455.2 Sardinella longiceps | reverse complement strand
CCTCCGGCTTCACTTACTTCATTTGCTTCTCTATCAGAAAGTGATGTTACTAAGCTTCTCACAGGCAGTCGTCCGACATCCTGCCAGTTGGACCCAATTCCAACCACTCTTCTACAGGACATTACTCCTACAATTGTGAAGGCAACCACTCATGTTATCAACGCTTCTCTAACTTCAGGGACATTTCCCACCACCTTCAAACAAGCTCAGGTAAGACCACTGCTCAAAAAACCATCTCTCTCTCCCACGCAAGTGAAACACTACCGACCTGTCTCTCTTCTTCCTTTCCTATCAAAAACCATCGAAAGAACGGTCTTCAAACAAGTCATGGAATTTCTCACTCAGCACAACCTCCTGGATTGCAAACAATCTGGCTTCAGAAGTGGACACTCAACGGAAACAGCACTCCTCTCAGTAACAGAAGCTCTTAAAGAAGCCAAAGCAGCAGGACAATCATCAGTTCTCATTCTACTTGACCTATCAGCAGCGTTTGATACAGTCAACCACAGGATTCTTCTGGATAAACTCAGAAGCATGAGCATCGGTGGCAAAGCGCACTCCTGGTTCGAATCCTACCTCACTGGACGATCGTTCAATGTGTCATGGCTTGGCAAAACCTCAGCAAAGCACTACCTTACCACAGGAGTACCCCAAGGCTCAGTACTGGGGCCCCTCCTCTTCACTTTGTACACAACAACACTGGGTCCAGTCATCCACTCACATGGCTTTTCCTACCACTGCTATGCAGATGACACCCAGCTTTATCTATCTTTTCCTCCTGGTGATTCTACAGTGACAACTCGGATCTCAGACTGTCTCTCAGACATATCTGCATGGATGAAAGACAACCACCTTCAACTGAACCTCTCAAAAACGGAACTGCTGATCATCCCAGCCAGGCAAACCCTGCACCACAACATCAGCATTAAGATAGACTCCCTATCTGTTGCTCCTACCAAGGCTGCAAGAAACTTAGGCGTATTAATTGATGACCAGCTGACCTTCACGGATCATGTTGCAGCTGTTGCTAGGTCGTGCCGTTTCTCTCTATTCAACATTAGGAAAATCAGGCCATACCTTACTCAACATGCAACACAGCTCCTGGTTCAGACGCTGGTTATCTCTCGCCTTGACTATTGCAACGCTCTTTTAACAGGTCTACCAGCCTGTGCGGTAAAACCACTACTGATGATCCAGAAGGCTGCTGCACGCCTGGTCTTCAACCAGGCAAAGAGAGCACATGTCTCTCCACTATTCAGGGAGCTCCACTGGCTGCCCCTGGCTGCTCGCATCAAATTCAAGTCACTGATGTTGGCTTACAGAGTACTGGATGGAACTGCTCCAGTCTACTTGACAGCGATCATCAAACCATATGCTAACCTCCAATCGCTCCGCTCAACCAAGGATCGCTGCTTAGAACGACCAACACCACGCACAGGTCAATCTAGGCTCTTCTCATGCATTGTTCCTAACTGGTGGAATAGTCTTCCCAAGACTATCAGAACAACAGACACTCTTTCTACTTTCAAGAGACTCTTGAAGACCCAGCTCTTTCAAGAGTATCTGTTGTCCTAGTTCCTCAAATTACCTGGAATACTCCGACCAAGCACTTCTAATCTCTTGCACTTGCGCTCTTATTAGCAAATGGCACTCCTAGTAGGCATTTATTTGTATCGTGTTGCAGTTTGATTGTTATCCCTCTTTTGTAAGTCGCTTTGGATAAAAGCGTCTGCCAAATGCATAAATGTAATGTAAATGTAAATGAAAGAGAGAGAAGTTTAGAGGGAGAGAAGAAATAGGGATAGAAAGACATGAGCAATAGAAAGAGGGATTGAGAGAGGGATAGAGAGAGATGAATAAAAGACAGGATAGTGTGAGTAGTGAAGGAATGTTTCTCTAATGAGGTCCAGGGTTGTACCTCCTCTCCTCTCGTGTCTTTCTTGCCAGAGTCTCTGCTTTGTGTGTTTGTGGTTGGAGCCACTTAACCAGACAGAATATGTGTGAAGACAGACAGACAGGCAGGCAGGCAGTCAGGCAGACAGGCAGAGAGACACACACACACACACACACACACACACACACAGACAGTCAGACAGACAGACAGACAGACAGACAGACAGACAGACAGACAGGCAGGCAGGCAGGCAGACAGACAGGCAGGCAGGCAGGCAGACAGACAGACAGACAGACAGACAGGCAGGCAGGCAGGCAGGCAGGCAGACAGACAGACAGACAGACAGACAGACAGGCGTAAGTGTATCATTCTCACATAGAGCCAGAGTGAAGAGTGTGTGCTGTGGATCTGCTTTCTCTGTTATCTGTGTGGGATCTGAGTGAGTGGCATTGTGATCCGATGCGAGAGACAGAGGCGGAGGCAGAGGCAGGTCCTTGACATTTCCTGTGTCCTGTGTCTCCTGTCTCGGGCCACCTTGTTTGTTTTCCGTCAGCTTTGAAGGGCCACTTCACTCCGAGCGTTCGCTAGCGGTGCGCCGCCCGACTC
>JAODXP020000018.1:27604427-27606927 GCA_027497455.2 Sardinella longiceps | reverse complement strand
CACACACACACACACACACAGGAGAAGAGAGAGTAAGATGGTACACTCTCACACACACACACACACACACACACACACACACACACACACACACACACACACACACACACACACACACACACACAGGAGAAGAGTGAGTAAGATGGTACACACACACACACACACACATAGTGAGGAGAAGAGATGGTACGATGGCCATCACAGCAGTTATCTGCTTATTTAACCGCACACAGCTTGGAATAATTACTTTATTAAGCTTTGCTAATTTTCACACTGAGATTGGCTGCCTGTGCCCAGGGGAACTGCACAAAGAATAGTGTGTGTGTGTGTGTGTGTGTGTGTGTGTGTGTGAGAGAGAGAGAGAGAGAGAGAGAGAGAGAGAGAGAGAGAGAGAGAGAGAGAGAGAGAGAGAGTGTGTGTGTGTGTGTGAGAGAGAGAGAGGGGGAGAGAGAGAAAGAGAACACACACACACACACACACACACACACGCGCACACACACACACACACACACGCACAAACACACACTCATACACACACTGATTTAGGCCTGATCAGAGCATTGGCCTATTTGCCACTTGCTAATTCAGATGCACAGGCTTCCTTTTTCTGCAGCCCATTTGGAGTTGAGAAGCTTCTCTGTTTGGTACTATGAGAGTCTGTGTGGTACCATGAGAGTGTGTGTATTAGAGTCTCTGTGTTGGCTGTGTGTGTGTGTGTGTGTGTGTGTGTGTGTGTGTGTGTGTGTGTGTGTGTGTGTGTGTGTGTGTGTGTGTGTTGTTGTTGTTGTTGTGTTAGTGTGTGCATGGTGGCATCTGTTGGTCTGTCCATGTTGCTGTGTGTGTGTGTATGTAAGAGATTAATCTGGTATGTGTGTGTGAGTGTTTGTGTGTGTGAGAAAACATATTTCTGTGAGTGAGTCTGTGTTTGTGTGTGTGTGTGTGTGTGTGTGTGTGTGTGTGTGTGTGTGTGTGTGTGTGTTGGGGGGGATTAGCCTTACACTGATGGCAGGTGTAGAGCTTAGCTTGCCAGCTCCCTGTGTGTTGGGGTTAATACACTGAACTGTGTCCATCTCCGCAGTGCTGCCCAGCCTTACACACACACCCACACCCACACACACACACACACACACACACACACATACACACAAACACAGAGGCGATCTATGCAGTGTTGTGGGCCCCAGGCTTACACACACCCCTGCTGTCCAACATCACAGCCTTTTGTCTCACAATGTCCTTGGCCAGACTGATAGGGGTGTGTGTGTGTGTGTGTGTGTGTGTGTGTGTGTGTGTGTGTGCGTGTGCTGCTAAGCTAAGAGTTATGATGGTGCTACATATGAGACACTGACAGTCTCCAAAGCTGACCAATATACTCGTCTGATTCACAGAAAACAAACAAACAAACAAACAAACAAACAAACAAAAAACAGATAGGCTATCAGACATCATATGTGTACATAATGTTACGGCCGGGAACATAATGTGGAGATGGACAACAGAGTTTATCAAATACATAAAAATTGATTGAAATACGAATCATAATGGCTAAAAATCTCGGGGTAAAGAGGAAAAAGATGACAGAAGATGAGTGCTGCACCTTGTTGTGGTCATATACACATACAGTATAGCACATATAAGCTACAGTGCTACTGCTTACATACGTACATGATGTCTCTTATAAAACTATTCTCTGTTGGCTGGTCTTGTGTGTGTGGAAGTTAAAACTACAACTACAAAACAACGGACTCAAGTCTTTTGTCAATGCCAGTACCTTGTTCTAGTCATTGACTGCATCCAACTTTAAACTCTGCTAGCGTCTCTCTCTCTCAGTAATTGAGACATACACACACACACACACACACAGAGTAATTGAGACTCCATTGCTGTGGTGCCTGTGTTATTTAAATAACTCCTAACATCAGTCACTGTCTCCTGACATAAATAATGACCAAACACAAACTAGCAATGCAAACATTGTGCTCCAGCTTCAATGATTAAAGGTCACCTAAGTGATTAAGGAAAGCCCAATTAGCCGAGCGGAGGGTGTGTGTGTGTGTGTGTGTGTGTGTGTGTGTGTGTGTGTGTGTGTGTGTGTGTACACACTGCCATTACTCATCAATGGGGCTTATTTAGTGTGTATCACACACACACACACACTTTTAAGGCAAACCAAACCAACCCTAGGATTGATGGACACCACAAGTAATACAAGCAATGTAGGAAATCTGAATGACTGAAGGCCTCTGTGCACTGATTCTGACAGCATTGCGGAGAACTTTCAAATTGGACAGTCCCGTTTGCCACTGCACACCGGCAGCTCACTACAAACAACTAACAAAGTGCAGTAGTCCATGGAGTCACCCATGGGTGTCGTTTAGCTTGTGTGCGCGGGGTTGCATTGACAACAATGGAATAGAATGTTGGATGCAGAGTGCACGGACCAGAGCCATCTCTCTCTATGGCTCTAGCGTGGACCCCTTTAACTCTGGAATGCTCACCG
>JAODXP020000018.1:27583604-27591827 GCA_027497455.2 Sardinella longiceps | reverse complement strand
CGTCCCGACCGTTTGTTTAACGAGTTGGTACGTTTTTATCCGGCTTTCCCACTTCCGCATCTTTAGTAGGATTTCCATGCTTCCGGGATCAACTCAGCTGTTTGCAGGGCAGGGTGACTAAACCAGTTGTGTTTGTCGACATGGAGAGTGTGTGTGTGTGTGCGTGTGTGTGTGTGCGTGGTACAGTACGCTACCCAGCCGTCAGTTAATCTGTCATCTGCGCATGTTCCCTGATGCTCAGTCACTGCAGACTGCATAACACCTGTCACCTGAGTGCCACAAGATGAACATCACGTTTAGGCAAGGCTGTGTTGTGATGGAGATTACAGTCTTTTGGCTGTAATGTTAGGGGCACAGCATGCAATGAGTTAGTGCATTTCAAATGTGCACATAACATAATAACAGTTACTGAATGGGCTTCTATATCTTGTGTGGGTCCATGTCTGGGGGCATGTCGGTGTGTTTAAATGATCTATCTGTGTGTGTGTGTGTGTGTGTGTGTGTGTGTGTTTGTGTTTGCATACAACTTGTCTCTTCAAGTGTAGCTTAACTGTGTGTATAATTGATCTCTCTCTCTCTCTCTCTCTCTCTCTCTCTCTCTCTCTCTCTCTCTCTCTCTCTCCCTCTCTCTGTGTGTTTGCGTACAACTTATCTGTTCAAGTGTAACTGAACTGTGTTCTCTGTGTAATTGATCTCTCTCTCTCTCTCTCTCTCTCTCTCTCTCTCTCTCTCTGTGTGTGTGTGTGTTTGCGTACAACTTATCTGTTCAAGTGTAACTGAACTGTCTTCTCTGTGTAATTGATCTCTCTCTCTCTCTCTCTCTCTCTCTCTCTCTCTCTCTCTCTCTCTTCTCTCTCTCTGTGTGTGTGTAGGTGCGTTCCGTGTGTGGGGATGTATTCGGAGTGGCGTTCTCTTCAGCTGGAGCTTCAGGGTGGAGGGGGTCATGTGAGCGTGCTCCACTCGTACCCCGCCACAGTGGGACAGGATGTAGCGGCCATCTTGCTCAAGCCCCTGGGGGCCACCCTCAAGAACTCAGCCTCCAGCCAGCTACGCACAGACAAGGAGGTGAGGACACACACACACACACACACACACACACACACACACACACACACACACTCACTGTACACGCTCAAGAACTCAGCTTCCAGCCAGCTCAGGACTGACAAGGAGGTGAGGACACACACACACACACACACACTCAAGAACTCAGCTTCCAGCCAGCTCAGGACTGACAAGGAGGTGAGGACACACACACACACACACACACACACACACACACACACACACACACACACACACACACATATACACACTCACTCAAGAACTCAGCCTCCAGCCAGCTACGCACAGACAAGGAGGTGAGGACACACACACACACACACACACACACACACACACACACACACACACACACACACACACACTACGCACTGACGAGGAGGTTATCCCCCTACGGACTGACAAGGAGAGTTTAGGACACACACACACACAAACTCCTCATTTAGGCAGTTTCCAACTGACAGGGAGGTTAGGACACACACACACACACACACACACTTAACACACACTTACACACTCCTCTTCCACAAACACAGACATACACACACAACCAAACTGAAGAGTTAATTGCGTGTGTATTGCAGGTAAAATGGACGATGGAGGTTCTGTGTTTTGGTTTGACCCCACCGGTTGATATGGAAACGGTGAGGTTGTGTGTTGAAGTCTACACTGATTGGATGATGGTGCTCATCGCACCACACTCCTCCACCCCCCCACCACTATTGAGGGAGCCGGACCGCTACGTCCAGACCATCCTGTGTCACCTCTACAACCTGTTCCTCGCACGGTAAACACACACACACACACACACACACACACACACACAGAAACCCCAACTGAGGGAACCTGACCGCTACATGCAAACCATTTTAATACCCCCATTTTCTGTCCTCTCTCTCCCTCTCTCTCTCTCTCTCTCTCTCTCTACTCTCTTTCTCTCTCTCTCTCTCTCTCTCTCTCTCTCTCTCTCTCTCTCTCTCTCTCTCTCTCTCTCTCTCTCTCTCTCTCTCTCACACACACACTCTCTCTCTTCCTACCTTTTTCTCCCTCTTTCCCTCACTCTCTCTGTTGCTCCTTCTTCCCTCTCTCTCTCTCTCTCTCTCTCTCTCTCTCTCTCTCTCTCTCTCTCTCTCTCTCTCCCCTAGTGAGGAGGAACAGACTCTGCTGCATCTAAAGTTGTGTCAGCAGGTGTTGGATGCTGTCCTCCGATTGGCCCGTGAAGCACCTGTGATGTCACGCCAGACGTGGGAGGGGCTTCTGGTGTTCCTGCTTCGAATCTCCGACACACTGCTGGCCCCTCCAATAGTAGGAGGTGAGGCACACACACACACACACACACACACACACACACACACACACACAATCTGTGCAGTCTTTCTCAGCAGCCTTGGTGATGGCTGCTACAGTAGATAGTCTTTTGGCACACCAGCCTGCCTGCCTGTGTGTGTGTGTGTTTTGTAAGTAGCAGCCTGCTTGTGTGTGTGTGTGTGTGTGTGTGTGTGTTAGAGAGAGAGTTTTGTCCTCAACAGATTCAGCAGTGTGTGTGTGTCTGTGTGTGTTTGTGTGAGTCTGTGTGTCTGTGTCTGTGTGTGTGTGTGTGTGTGTGTGTGTGTGAGAGAGAGAGAGTCTGTCTGTCTGTCTCTCTCTCTCTCTCTCTCTCTGTGTGTGTGTGTGTGTGTGTGTTGGCTGTGCCAGATGCTTGGTGTGGTGATCACTGAGTTTCAGCTATTTATCTCTTCATCCTACATGCTGTATTTGTTGCCAAGGATACAGCAGAACACAATATCCCATTATACTCCAGATACAGAGAGGAGATTAGATAGTGTGTGTGTGTGTGTGTGTGTGTGTGTGTGTGTGTGTGTGTGTGTGCTGTGCTGTGAGGTGTGAGTGGTCCAGACTTGTGTAGTGTGTGTGCGTGTGTGTGTCTGCCTGTGTGTGTGTGTGTGTGTGTGTGTGTGTGTGTGTGTGTGTGTGTGTGTGTGTGCATGTGTGGCGTAGGCATCTGGTGCTGTTTGGGGTGTGGTGTTAGTGATGTGCTGTGTGTGTGTGTGTGTGTTTTAGACGGTGTGGCTGAGTAGTGTCCAGACTCTTTGGGATGTGTCTGCTGGTGTATTGTGTGTGTGTGTGTGTGTGTGTTTCAGGTGCCAAAGGCGTCTGGTGCTGTTTGAGGTGTGGTTTAGTAATCTGCTGTGTGTGTGTGTATTAAAGGAGGCGTAGCTGAACACCTAGCGGAGCGTCTGGTGGCAGTATTATTTGAGGTGTGGCTGCTGGCGTGCGTTCGGTCCTTCCCCACCCCTAATCTGCTGTGTGTGTGTGTGTGTGTGTGTGTGTGTGTGTGTGTGTGTGTGTGTGTGTGTGTGTGTGTGTGTGTGTATTAAAGGTGGCGTAGCTGAACACCTAGCGGAGCGTCTGGTGGCAGTATTATTCGAGGTGTGGCTGCTGGCGTGCGTGCGCTCCTTCCCCACGCCCCCCTACTGGAAGACGGCGCGGGAGATGGTGGCCAACTGGAGACATCGCCCACAAGTGGTGGAACAGTGGAGTCGCGTGGTAGCGGCCCTCACATCCAGGTGCGCACACACACATACACACACTCACACACACTCTCTCTTTCTAGACACACACACACACACACTCACTCACATACACTCTCTCTTTCTAGACACACACACACACACACACACACACACTCTCTCTTTCTAGACACACACACACACACACACACACACTCTCTCTCTCTCTCTCTCTCTCTCTCTCTCTCTCTCTCTCTCTAGACACACACACACACACACACACACACACATAGTAGCGGCCCTCACCTCCAGGTGCAAACACGCACACTCACACACTCTTTCTAGACGCACACACACACACACACTGTACGTACATGGTAGCGGCCCTCACCTCCATGTACACACATATGCTCTCTATATGAAAAATGGCGTATTAAGTGTGTGTGTGTTTTTGTGTGTGTGTGTGTGTGTGTGTGTTGTAGACTCCTGTCCTTCACCTACGGTCCGTCCTTCCCGCCATTTAAAGTCCCAGAGGAGGATGCCCAACTGGTTCCCATGGAGATGGACACCGACTGTGTGGCACAGACCTGGTTCCGCTTCCTACACATGCTCAGGTGAACACACACACACACACACACACACACACACACACACACACACACACACACACACACACGTATACAGTATATGTATACACACACACACACACACACACACACACACACACACAAAATAAAGGCCACTACATCACTCACCTGTAATGACCCCCCCCCCACCTGTCAATCAAACTTGTCTCCATAGTAACCCAGTGGACTTGAGTAACCCAGTGCTGGTGAGCACCACCCCTAAGTTCCAGGAGCAGCTTCTGAGTGCCGGGGGAATTCCACAGGAAGTGGCCATACACCCCTGTCTACGCCAGCTACCGCACGTGTTCTACAGGGCTATGAGAGCCGTCAGCAGCCTGGTGGACGCATTTATGGGTAAGACACACACACACACACACACACACACACACACACACACACACACACATATGCAGTCTCGTTAATGCTTACCTGCAGGTAATAATGCAATGCATCCAGCTGGAATTGACCTATGGCTAAGCCACGCCCCCTCCACTCACTCGGACAAACATTACATTAGGTGACAGGCGCGCTATGTCAAGTGTTACAGTCAGAGAGATTCCTCAGGAGGAAATTGATGGCTTTTGGAGACAGAAAGATAATATATCATCTCGAAGTCATCAAAAGGGCCTTAGCTATCCACTGGAGGATTATATTAATAATTTTGTCATAGAACAAGTCGATGAAAAGCTTAAGTTACATGCAACAATGTAAGGGTCCCAGTGTAAAAATGATAAACCTTATCTCGTTGCCATCGCCATTTCGGACAAGATAGACGTTAATGTTAGTTTAACAAGAGCCATTTGGACAACCACAGTACAAAAACTAGAGTATAAGAGACCAATGAACTCCCAGGAAACAAAGTTACATGATGAACAACGCAGCTAGGAGATAAAGTTGGGCAGAGACGTTGGCTAGCGCTAGCTAACTCTCGCTAACGTTAACTTTAGTTAACGTTGATGTTGATGTTGTGGTTAACGTTAGGGACGTTAAAATAACTTTCTGTTTCTTTCCAGCAAAGTGACAATATGTTGGCTCAAATACGATGTTGACTTGCCTTAGAACAGATGTAGACATCCTTGTTAATTTTGTTCACGTTCAGTTAATGTTGTGGTCTGTCTGCTGCATAACTTTATCCAGCACTTATCTCGGTTTAGATGAGGCTTGGGAAAAGGCAAAAAAACGCACCCTGTCGCCCAGCCTCTCAGGATACCTAGTGTCTGAGTGCTTGTACCCCTTGCATACCGTTTGACCATTTAAAACTTAACATGCTGTGAAAAAACATATAAAACCGAACAAAAACTGGCTAACTGCAATGTATTTCAATGGACGTGCAAGCAGAGAATGTCTGAGTGTATTGGGAGCTATGCGCACTCGGGGGCGTGGTTTAGCCATAGGTCAATTGGCTGACTAGAGAAGTGGCCACAATACTGCCATGCATTCAGATTCATCCAACATAAGCAAAATACTCACCACAAAGACTTTGGGCCACACACACACACACACACACACACACACACACACACACACACACACACACAAACATTCATTAGAAGAGCATAAAGGCTGTCTAATTAAAAGTATGAGTGTATGTGTGTATGTGTGTGTGTGTGTGTGTGTGTGTGTGTGTGTGTGTGTGTGTGTGTGTGTGTGTGTGTGTGTGTGTAGTAGTATGTGGAGTTGTAAGTGTTAGTGCTTATGATTGAGTATATCTCTCTCTATGGATGTAGAGATTAACGTGTGTGTGTGTGTGTGTGTGTGTGTGTGTGTTTGTAAAGAGAGAGAGAGAGTAAGAGAGAGAGAGAGAGAGTAAGAGAGAGAGAGAGAGAGAGAGGAGAGAGAGAGAGAGTGAGAGAGAGATCGGGTGTGTCTGCATGATTTTTGGTTTTGGAAACAATCACAGAATGTTCATCAGTGCTCTGGAGTTTGGCCATGTTTATGTTCTGAAAATGCCAGTTCTTTTGGGTGTTCGTGTGTGTGTGTGTGTGTTCAAATGGGCGTGTCAGAAAAACAGGGTTGAGAAGTTCCTTAGAGACCCTGAAGACAAACATCAGGCTTTCATTCAAGGCCTTTCAAATGAAAATATAACACACACACACACACACACACACACACACACACACACACACACACACACACACACAGTCACACAGTCACACAGTCCCTGACTTACATGTGTAAATACACACTCAGTTCCTTACTTGAGTGTGTATACACACACACACACACACACACACACACACAAAGTTCATATCAGTTGTATTTTTCCCAGGTTGGGAGCTTCCTAGTGTTCTGTATATGAGTGTGTGCATTGTAGATGTGGTGTGTGTGGATCATGGTGTCCACTAGCGTCCTGTTCTGACTCATTTAGTCTGGTTTCCACAATAAACTCTGACAGCCAGAAGAACGTACAGTAAACTATTCTAGAATGTTTCATAAACTGTTCTAGAACATTCCCCTCCATGCCCAGCCTACCTCTGCTAACATATGGAATGCTAGAACCCAAATCCCGCGGGAACAGACGGAACATTAAACAAACAGTCTACAGTCACATAGCATTGTGCAGTAGGCACCTGTTTTCATCCAGGTGATAAGATACGTCGTGATGTAGGCACCTGTATTACCCAGGTGACTTGGTGTGGTGTTGTAGGCACCTGTATTCACCAAGGTGACGTGGTGTCCTGTTAGCATCTGTTGATATGAAAACAGCAGAGGGGACTGCGGACACTACCTGTATTGATATTTAGACAGCAGTTAGAGGGGAGTCCAGTACAGTATCTGAGAGCAGACAGTCTCAGAGGTGGCTGGACTGTAGAGGAGATCTGATACTCACACAGGTGAGGAACTCAGGTGAGGTCTGCTCCGCTGATATCATGTGTGTCGATGTGGTCAGGTCTAATAAAGACCAGTGGCGAATTCAACGAGCGTAACGTTTTGTAACGTATCGTAACAGTTCCCATTCATCCCTATGGGTGATATAGGAAACGTTTTGTAACGTTACGTGTTCTTGAAAACGCCACAGGTGAGGGACTCGGATGTAGTCTGATCCGCAGGTGTGAGATGCTTCAGTGAGGTACTCATGTGATGTTATTCCCAGGTGACCAAAGTCTTCAGGTGGATGATTCATATTTCTTCCATTTTGTGCAGGTATGTCGCGTCCCCGTGCTGACAGCTCTCCCCCGACCCCCCTGAGTCGGACCAGCGTGCCCCCCCCATCCAGCGCCAGCAGCACACCCCCACACAGCCGGAAACATCGCTCCACCGTCGGCAGCAAGACCAGCAGCAAGTCCTCAAGCGTAAGTTTAAAACCTAAACTCTAAACTCAACCTACCGTACCTAACCCAGAGAGATACTTGGTTGATCAAGACTATAGGATCTAAAGTCTAAATTAGTTACCATGGCAATACGCCACGCTATGTTTCCTCTTTGAATTAGTTACCGTGGCAATAAGTTTGTTTAGTTACCATGGCAATAAGTCTCTTTCCTCTCCTCTGAAGTAGCTATCACTGCAATAAGTCTGTTTTCCTCTCCTCTGAAATAGTTACCATGGCAATAAGTCTGTTTTCCTCTCCTCTGAAATAGTTACCACGGCAATAAGTCTGTTTTCCTCTCCTCTGAATTAGTTACCATGGCAATAAGTCTGTTTAGTTACCATGGCAGTAAGTCTGTTTCCTCTCCTCTGAAATAGTTACCATGGCAATAAGTCTGTTTCCTCTCCTCTGAAATAGTTACCATGGCAATAAGTCTGTTTTCCTCTCCTCTGAATTAGTTACCATGGCAATAAGTCTGTTTAGTTACCATGGCAGTAAGTCTGTTTCCTCTCCTCAGAGTCGTTACCATGTCAATAAGTCTGTTTCCTCTTCTCTGCATTAGTTACCATGGCAATAAATCTGTTTTCTCTCCTCCTCTCCGTCCTCAGAGTAGTGGTTCCCATCCTGTGCGGAGCGCCTCCCACCCTCCCTCTGGCTCCTCCCCCTTGTCCAGCCCCAATCAGAGCAGCTGGGAACCACACCCCCTCCCTGACCCCT
>JAODXP020000018.1:27576104-27578604 GCA_027497455.2 Sardinella longiceps | reverse complement strand
GGTGTGTGTGTGTGTGTGTGTGTGTGTGTGTGTGTGTGTATGCTTATGACCTTGCAGCACTGTGACCCACACACTCATGTTTGCTACACATTTAAACCTTTCTTAAATCTACAGTACATGATGTACTCTATGTGTACAGACAACACTGATATAACACACACACACACACACACACACACACACACACACACACACACACACACACACACAGACACACGTATCCACTTGTCGACTGATTTCCTCCATCCTGTGATACCCTTCCCTCTATGTGTGTGAGTGTGTGTGTGTGTGTGTGTGTGTGTATGTGTGTGTGTGTGTGTGTGTGTGTGTGTGTATGCGTGTAGATCAGGTGCCATGTCGACAGGTTATCTCCATCCTGCGATTCTATTTCATATCAGTTTGCCCAAGAATGTTTGTCTTTCTGAAGACCGTGTTACTACCCTTTCTAAAATTATGTTGTGTGTGTATGTGTTTGTGTGTGTGCCTGTCTGTGTGTGTGCCTGTCTGTGTGTGTGCATGTGTGTGTGTGTGTGTGTGTTTGTGCCATCAGGTGCCATGTTGAATATGGTGCAGGATTCAGCACTGTTGGAGTCGATTGGAACACAAAAAGAACAGGTGGGAGCAGCTCACTTCCTGGTCATGTGACTCGATTTGTCAGCATGGTCTCCAGCCTCCTCAGTCTGTTTGAGAGGGAAGGAGAGGCTGTGTGTGTGTGTGTGTGTGTGTGTGTGTGTGTGTGTGTGTGTGTGCGTGTGCGTGTGCGTGTGTGTGTGTGTTTGTTTGTGTTAGATGAGAAAGTTATACTTGCTATTATTTTTCTACATTATTGTAGTGTTACGGTTTGTTTGTGTATGGGGTTGGAGAGTATAAGTTAATTTGTGTGTAAATGTTACTGTGTGCTCTTGTGTGTGTGATTATTGTGATGTGTGTGTGTGTGTGTGAATTTCAACTAGGCTGCTGACGGCTCTCATAGCCCTGTAGAACACGTACGGTAGCTGGCGTAGACAGGGGTGTATGTGTGTGTGTGTGTGTGTGTGTGTGTGTGTGTGTGTGTGTGTGTGTGTGTGTGTGAATTTCAACTAGGCTGCTGACGGCTCTCATAGCCCTGTAGAACACGTGCGGTAGCTGGCGTAGACAGGGGTGTGTGTGTGTGTGTGTGTGTGTGTGTGTGTGTGTGTGTTATTATTGTGTTATGTTGACCTTCCTATGTGTGTGTCTGTCCTCCTCCTATAGGGTCCCATAGCCCCGGCGCCCCATCTAGGTCACAGCCGCCACAGCAGCACTCTCAGTGCCACCAGCGGGGGCAGTGTGGAGCTCACTAGTCTAGACTCAGACCGGCCGGCACACACACTGCTCAGAGACTACGGTGAGAACTGACTGACTGCCACTACTGCACATGGGTGCCTTTCCCAAATCGCTACAGGAGCTAATCGGTTCCTGCTATGTTATAGGCACCAGTTAGCTCGTAAGTACCTCGTAGCGATTTGGGAAACGCACCCCAGAAAGTTAACTTTAATTTGCATTTGTGATTATATTTGAGTTGATAATGATTATAAATCTTAATTGCACATAACCAGTCCATTAAGAATGCTAACAGCAAATTCAAACCCTCTGTGGTAATGATGCATGATCCCACACATCATACCCAATGCTAATGGCATCTTTGCCCTTCATATCGTGTCCAATGTTAACGCTAGCATCTAACCCCATCTTTGCCATTTATATCGTATCCAATGCTAACATTAGCATCTAGCCGCATCCTTGTCCTTCGTATCGTATCCAATGCTTATGTTAACATCTAACCCCATCCTTTGCCTTCATCTCATATCCAAATACTTAAAATGCTAATGCTAGCATCTAACCCATCCTTTGCCTTCATTTTGTACCCAATGCTAATGCTAACACTGCAATGTAATCACATCTAACCCATTGCTAACACTAATGCTAACACTGCAGTGTAATCTAACCCATTGCTAACGCGAATGCTAACACTGCAGTGTAATCACATCTAACCCATTGCTAACGCTAATGCTAACACTGCAGTGTAATCACATCCAACCCATTGCTAACGCTAACACATCTGTCCTGACCACTCTGTTCTCCCCCAGCTCAGCGTGTTAAAGTGGTTTACAGGTGTAAGAAGCGCTGGGTGACCAGTATCTGTACGTCAGTCCGCTTACACACCTGCTGTGTGTTTGTGTGTGTGTGTGTGTGTGTGTGTGTGTTTGCTGTGTTGCAATGATACTCCTCAATCCTTTCTCTGATATAATTGTTTGTCTGTCATATAATCTGTAGTCTGTAGAGGAAGAGAGCTGTCCCTTGAGTGTGTGTGTGTGTGTGTGTGTGTGTGTGTGTGTGTATATTTCTTTCTCTTGATTAAAAAAGCGTTGAAGATAAGGGAGGCTCTCTCTTATCTTCAACCCAACAGCAGCGTATGGGTTTGATGTGTCTCTATACTGGTGCTGTCTTTGTGGAGTGCTGGGTGTTTTTTTTGTGTGTG
>JAODXP020000018.1:27566104-27573604 GCA_027497455.2 Sardinella longiceps | reverse complement strand
CAGCTAAGGGATAAGTAGATAT
Organism: Sardinella longiceps; assembly: GCA_027497455.2. Classification (NCBI taxonomy): domain Eukaryota; kingdom Metazoa; phylum Chordata; class Actinopteri; order Clupeiformes; family Clupeidae; genus Sardinella; species Sardinella longiceps. The sequence goes on along the minus strand of JAODXP020000018.1, from coordinate 27,573,582 downwards.
CTGTGCATTTACTAAGTTTTCAATGCCTAGTTTTAAATGTTGAAACTATCATTATACTATAAACATGGTGTGGGGCTATTTTGAGCTTTCTATGGTTTAAAACAGCGATTTAGCTACTAACACCTAGCCAGGTGCTCCTGGAAGCTACAACTAGCTAGTGGTTTTCTCCAGTCTACACAAAAATTCTGCTCTCAGCAAATGTTCCAACTTTTTATGATATTTATTGATATTTTGGGTCCTTATCACACCGAACATCTCCTTTAAAGGAGAAGTCTGGGATATCCATAATTTCTTCATCCAGTGCACTAGCTGTCAGGTCCTCACCTTCTTTACTGATTTGTTTAGTGGGAACAAAAGGACAACAGGCAACATTTTCTGCTGTTTGTTGTCTATCCCATATGATTTATCCCAAAGTACATTTCTATATGTGTTGCTTTGTATTAAGGATGTCAATCCTCTCTTTAACTGCAGACCGAGTTTACCCACGGGTACCAATAAAGTCACCTGAACCTGATAGTAACTGTACCAATAAACCACTTTGATGTTCTTGCAGTATCATGCAGGTGCTGGGGGCGTTTCCCTCCCCTAGTGGTCCCGCCTCCACATGCAGTCTTCTGAATGAGGATTGGCTGATTCGTTACTCGCGGCTGGATGCTAATGGCTCTCAACCATTCCGCTACTTCGTGCTGGACAACTCAGTCATCCTGGCCATGCTGGAGCAGCCCTTAGGCAATGAGCAAAGTGAGTATGCTGCAAGGCATGCTGGGTAGTGGTAGTTAGGTAAACCAACACAATATGTAGGGGGACTCGATCCTGGCTGAGAGCTGTTTTTACCTCCTCCGGTTCTCTCTTCAACAAATAATCCTAAATAAACTATTTAAAAAGAATAATAATAAAGATACTCTTACTCTTTTACGTGTCTGGCACTCATCCCATACCCCTTATAGTTAAGGGTATGCACTGTAATTTTGTAAGCATGCTCGAAAAAAAAATGTTTGGGAATTTACTACTTTGGTGTGTTTTGTGCACTGTGTGGATGTGTGTGTGTGTGTGTGTGTGTTTCAGATCCGTGTCCGTCGCTCACGGTGCTGGTCAGAGGGATGTCTGGTCGCCATGCGTGGACCATGCAGCTTTTCCACCAGCCCAGAGGAGCACGAACCAATCAGAAGGTGGGTCACGACCTTTCCTTCAACGACACACCTGCCAATCACAAGACTGAGTGTGTGTGGTAATAGTCCAGTATGTTACAGTCTGGATGGTTTTTTTTAAATCAGTGGTTTGTGTGTGGCTGAATACACATTGCACATCAGTATTGTCTGACAAAGGGAGAATCAGTGATATGTGTGTGTGTGTGTGTGTGTGTGTGTGTGTGTGTGTGTGTGTCTGCTTGTGTTACTTATTGTGTCTGCCCCTCTCCCCCTCAGCAGATGTTCTCCCCTGAGAGTCGCCCGCAGCCCAGAGGTGAAGTGAAATCTCGACCCAGCGTGCGGCAGCGGCCGTTCCCAGACGAGGTGGACAAGATTCCGCTGGTCAAGGCCGACTGCAGCATCCCCGACCTTCACGACCTACTCACAGCAGAGGTGAGGACAAGGTCGTCTCCGTGACGACCACTCACAGAGGCTTTTTTACAGCATTAATACATCTTTATAAAGATGTTATAACTGTTTATATTGTGCTTCTATCTTGTGTTATAACCAGAGTGGGTTGAAGCCATGTCAGTTATAACGGTCTATGTTGTAGCGGTTTCTGTACCCTTTTCAATTGGCTGAGAGAGTTGAAACTTATGAAAGAATTTGTTCTTAAATCCTATTTATGCATTTTTAAGAAGATTTGTAATCACCAACATAGGTCTTTAAATTGGAGCTTAAGAAGAAATTTAAGAAAATTCTTTGTAAGATATTAGTGAAGGAGGCCGAATGGTTAATGTTATAGCTGATTCTATACTGTTTATAAATGGCTGCTCAGACTGCATCCAGAAGAACTTCACACTCTGCACAGAAAATTAATTTAATGTCTAAATACTGTATGATCATTTGAGAAAGTTGAGATTGTCTGGTGTGTGTGTGTGTGTGTGTGTGTGTGTGTGTGTATGTGTATGTGTATGTGTATATGTATGTGTGTGTGTGTGTGTCTGTTTGAGCAGGAACCTCTGATAGACATTGCAGCCATGAGAAAGTGTAACGATCCCTATGTGAGTGTGTGTGTGGTTTTTTCCCTCTCGTTGGGTGGAGGTGTTGGATGGTGTTGATGGTGATGGCTGGTGACGGCTGAAGTGTGTGTGTGTGCGTGCGCGAGAGAGTGACGGAGAGAGGGAAAGTGTGTTTTCCCTGCGTTTTGGTGGAGGTGTTAATGGTGTTGGATGATTGCGGATGGTTGAAGCGTCATTAATAACCACTCCCTCTTTAACATGTAAGTGTGTAGAACTCCCCATAGGGTGTGTGTGTGTGTGTGTGAATGAATGATGTTTTAACGTGTGTGTGTGTGTGTGTGTGTGTGTGTGTGTGTGTGTGTGTGTGTGTGTGTGTGTGTGTGTGTGTGTGCGTATGTGAAAGAGCGAGTGTATGATGTAATGGGAGAATAAAGTGGGGAGAAATGCGTCAGCACGTCTAAATTTGATGGTGTCCTTGAAGCGTGTGTGTGTGTGTGTGTGTGTGTGTGTGTGTGTGTCGCACTGGTGTGTGACTTCATCTTCATTCCATAGGCTACTAACAGTAAAGGAAATAGCTGCTGTAATGGAACAACGTGGAGACATGTTTATTTGACTGTTCCTCTGTGTGTGTGTGTGTGTGTGTGTGCACGTGTGCATGTGTGTGTGTGTGTGTGTGTGTGTGTGTGTGTGTGTGTGCGCATGCACGCATGTGTGTGTGTGTGCGCACGTGTGTGTGTGTGCGCACGTGTGTGTGTGTGTGTGTGCGCACGTGTGTGTGTGTGTGTGTGTGTGTGTAGCTGGAGGCGCAGCACGAGCATCTGTACGCAGCGATGTCTCTGCAGCTGGAGTACGAGCAGGCGGTGGAAAAGCAGAGTGAGGAGGGGGAGGGGCCTAACCAGAAGGGGTGTGTCTTCCCAGACCCCCATCAGGAGTGCATGCCCCCCACACCCGCCCAGGACTTCCAGACCGCACGCCTGTTTCTGTCACACTTCGGATTCCTCTCGCTCGAGGCACTCAAGGTACACACACACACACACACACACACACACACACACACACACACACACACACACACACATATGTACAGGACTTCCAGACCATATGCCTGGTAATCTCAAACTCAAACACATACACACACACACACACACACACACACACACACACACACACACATAGTACAGGACTTCCAGACCATATGCCTGATCATCTCAAACTTTGAATTCTCCTCACTCAAAGTACACACACACACACACACACTGCGTGAAGATGCTTGCTGCTGTTTGCTTTAACAATGCTCCTTTTGCTCTTATGTTATGTGTGCGTGTGTGTGTGTGTGTGTGTGTGTGTGTGTGTGTGTGTGTGTGTTGACCTCTGACCCTTAGTCTCAGGACCCTGGGAACAGCCGCTTGCCGCCCCAGCTGGTGGCGCTGGACACTCAAGTGTCGGGCTTCTCTCAGGACCTGGCCTACCTGGACCTGTTGCCATGCCGACCGTTCGACACGGTGTTTGTGTTCTATGTTAGGGCGGGTCAGAAGACCTGCGAGGAGGTGAGAGAAGTGGGATGGGCCTGGATGTAGACACGCCCACTAGTTGTTTAAGATTGCAGGACACACCTCCACCTCCATTTTTTTCCCCATGCTCTTACTGTAAAGCACTTTGGTTGTAAATATGCGATACAAATAAATTTGACTTACTTACAAAGATGGCTGACACACTGACCAAGATAGAGCATCATAATTAGGGCTGTGCAATATATCGAAATTAAATCGGGATTACGATACTTGAGTCAAATGATATCCAAACTCACAGTAAACAAAGTGAAACGATTATTTGACAGCCCCATTTAATTGACAACATGGCCAGAGAAAAGTTATATTGTATAGGAATACTCATTTGAATAATCATGATTTAAATACTCACTGTACTAAAACAGTGGTAATCAGCCCTAATCATATCATAATACGTTACTATGGGAACAAACGTGAATACTTCCTGTATTGCATTCCGTCACGTTGTTTAATCTCAGTGAGTCATAAGATGATATGAATTTAATTCTGTGCACTGTTTTATATTGGCTATAATCATTTATAGTAGCTACTGATTGCTCCTAATGACAAAATGTCTTATTCCTAGTTTTAGTCTCATATTGCGTAGCTTTTTTGCCCCCTTCATGTTCCCTTTGTATTCCTTTCTGTTAAGAAACGTCTTAACCAATGTTGGATGTAATCTGGATGCCATTTTCCTCCTGATAGATTCTGCGGAATGTGGAGTCATCTGACACAGTTCACCCTCACTTCCTGGAGTTTGTGATGTCATTGGGCTGGCCCGTGGAGATTGGCCGGCACCCTGGCTGGACGGGTCATGTGGACACCAGTTGGTCCATCACTCACTGTGGAGACACAGAGAGCCAGCAGAACGGTGAGGCCTGGGCTGGGCTACTGGGAGTTAGCATTACGGCCATCTTGTAGCACCTGCTGTTCTGCTTAACATTGTTTGTGTTAGCATCTGCTAGCATCTCACACCATAGTGCTCATAGCATATCCAATAGCTTTTCTTATGCTTAGGGGATGGGATATGTGTTAGCATCTGCTAGCATCTCACACCATAGTGCTCATAGCATATCCAATAGCTTTTCTTATGCTTAGGGGATGGGATATGTGTTAGCATCTGCTAGCATCTCACACCATAGTGCTCATAGCATATCCAATAGCTTTTCTTATGCTTAGGGGATGTGTTAGCATCTGCTAGCATCTCACACCATAGTGCTCATAGCATATCCAATAGCTTTTCTTATGCTTAGGGATGGGATATGTGTTAGCATCTGCTAGCATCTCACACCATAGTGCTCATAGCATATCCAGTAGCTTTACTTATGCTTAGGGGATGGGATATGTGTTAGCATCTGCTAGCATCTCACACCATAGTGCTCATAGCATATCCAATAGCTTTACTTATGCTTAGGGGATGGGATATGGGAAATTGCATTGCAACCAACAACCAACAGCTAACTTAGTTATATTTATATTTATGTATTTAGCAGATGCTTTTATCCAAAGCGACTTACATTTGTCAATTATCAACAGGGCAAGTCTCCCCTAGAGCAATTTATGATTAAGTGCCTTGCTCAAGTTAACAACGGTGGCAGACGGGATTTGAACCCACAATATGCACACTACTAGCCCACTAGAGTTGAGGTCCTTTACCACTATGCTACCACCGGCCACAATAGTTAGCAGCTATGCTTTTGGGAACCGGAGCCCTGGCATAGCATATACATGCAAGTAATTGTGTGCCACGGGTGTGTCCTTGACCTGTTAGCATCATCTAACACCTCTCTCTCTCTCTCTCTCTCTGTGTGTGTGTGTGTGTGTGTGTGTGTGTGTGTGTGTGTGTGTGTGTGTGTGTGTGTGTGTGTGTGTTTATCAGCTGATGCGTCTCCTGAAGAGGACAGTGGAGCGGTGGGGTTTAACGGTGAAAAACGAGTGCTGTATTACGCTGATGCCATCACAGAGATTGCTTTCATTCTACCCACCTTCAGAGAACACTCAGGTAACACACACACACACACACACACACACACACACACACACACACACACACACTACACACCTTGAGAGAACACTCAGGTAACACACCCATACATACACATACACACACGCACATACACACACACGCGCGCACACATACACACGCACACACACACACACACACACACACACACAAACACAAACACATACACACACATACTACCCACCTTCAGAGAACACTCAGGTAACACACACACAGACACACACACACACACAGAGATATTAACATTGGAATGTGTTTGATAGCAGAGTCTTCTGAGGTCAGTGACCCCTCTGGGGAGGCGGAGCCTCACACTGAACTTCCTGCTGATATCAAGCCTCGCCTTACACTGGATCTTCATCCCTCCAATTCTGAGAACCTGTTTCAAAGGGTGAGCCAAACACACACACACACACACACACACACACACACACACAGTAATATAGCCACACACGATGGGTTACAGAAAAACACACACAGTTGCTTCTTACCACACTAGCATCTATATATTTTTATGTAATTCATGGTTTTATATTAATGTGTATGTGCGTGTGTGTCCGTACATCTGTGTGTGTGTGTGTGTGTGTGTATGTGTTTGCCTGTATGTGTGTGTGTGCACACTCACCCCTGTCTATGTTTGCTTTTGTGTGCACCTGTGTTTGTGTATGTTTGTGTCTGTGTGTGCACCTGTGTATGCCTGTGTGTGTGTGTGTGTGTGTGTGTGTGTGTGTGTGTGTGTGTGTGTGTGTGTGTATCAGAGCCCTGGCATGAGGGTGAGACGGACTCCCTCCTCTCGACCCCTCCACCCTCTGGGCCCCGAGACCAAGGTGCTGCTCGTCTGGGTAGAGAGCTACGACGACATCGGTGAGACACACACACACACACACACACACACACACACACACACACACACACATACAGTACACACACACACACACAAACGCGCACTCACACACATCCAAACAAACAAAAAGACATAACATTCTCTTCCTCTCCTCCCATCCGTTCTTTTCTCTCTTTTGTCTTTTTTCTTCTCCTCTCTCTATTGTGAATTATCCTCTAGCTTTTTCACATGTCTGTAATCCTCATTTACTGGATGTATTGAAACTGTGTGTGTGTGTGTGTGTGTGTGTGTGTGTGTGTGTGTGTGTGTGTGTATGTCCATTGGCAGAGAATTTCCCCATGACTGAGTTAGTGGCAGAGACGAGCACAGGTCTGGAGGCAAGTGGCAACAGCAGCACCTCTTGCAGGTACAGTACGCACATACACACACTGACACACATACACACACACACACACACACACACACACACACACACACACACACACACACACACACACACACACACACATAGAGCACATCCTCTTGCAGGTAAACATACAATAAAAACATCCTCACACACAAATGTACAGAAACATGTGTACACATGCCACACACACACACACCTGTGTTCTGGTCTCTGCAGGTCTGTGATCTATGAGAAGAATGTCCCTGTGGTGTTTATTCACCCATGTACACACACACACACACACACACACACACACACACACACACACAACACACACACACACACACACACACACACACACACACACAGAGCACATCCTCTTGCAGGTAAACACACTATAAAAACATCCTCACATACAAATGTATAGAAACATGTATACACATGCCACACACACACACCTGTGTTCTGGTCTCTGCAGGTCTGTTTTCTATGAGAAGGATGTCCCTGTGGTGTCTATTCACCCTCTTATGTCA
>JAODXP020000018.1:27556639-27566004 GCA_027497455.2 Sardinella longiceps | reverse complement strand
GTCATGTATAAATATATGGTAAAATATAGTGTTTGAGCACAATGTTGTTTCAGGGTTAAATTCTGCTTTAAAGTAGCCTATGATTTTAGGGTTCTTTTAAACTCCTGAAGTAGCCCATTTTCTCCCTTAAATAAAACTAGTAGTCAAAAAATAATAATTTAAGAGGAGAAGTCTAATTTCTCTCCCACACTGAAATATAAGCTGAATAAATAGGCCTACCAATACATAAAGGAAATTAATATTTTAACTAAAATATGATATGTTATTCTTCTATTACATAGGCCAATCAGAGAGGGGCTTTGTATGGTTTACATTGTAGCCTATGTGGCTACTGTTCGTTAGCATAATGTGACTTCAAAACGAAGTTTGTTTTGGTACACTGGTATGCCTTTCACTTCACACAAGGCTACTTGATAACATGGATTACTTCAGTGAGTTTGATTAAGGTAAGATTGCTAAATCATTCAGCTTTAATGTGTTCAGTAGGTTGCTGACCATACAAGGTAGGTAGTTTGAGCTTTGTCTGTTGTATGTTTACCTTGCTAGCGTTGTGCGCTAACATCGTTAAAATCTGTCCCTGCAGCCAGTAACGTCATGTGCACCCCTGTCAGCTGTCGTACTTTACAAGTTCAACAGTGAATAGTGTTGTTCATCAGGCCTTTCGGACTTTTCAAACAAATTACTCAGTTATTAATTACGCTTGCCCTGCATTACTAAATCAGAACATGAATCAGCTGAAAGTATCTTTGACTAGTTTCAGGCTACATGAAAAGCAAAGCCTGAGTTGCAGCAGCTAACTAGTAAACAATCAGTCAGTGCGTGCCCTTTCTGGTAGAGCGCAGCGCTCCTGTTGTAAATGCGGCCAGAGCGGAGCTAGAATCCGGCCGGGGGAAAATTTTATTCTATCGAAAGTTCTATCGAGCGCATTTTCTATTGCTATCGAGTATGTGTCTATCGCGATTCATATCGCTATCGTTTTATCGCCCAGCCCTAGGTGGCGCCCAATAAAGTGCTCCAGACAATCATAAACAACGCTTCCGCTATGAGAAAATGCATAGGTGGGTCACCAGACTAAATATCTCTTACCAAAAAGAGTGAAAAAATGTCTGTATGCCTTTGAAGTACAAAGTAAGTAGCTCACTACCCTGTGGTGTGGCCAAGCTGGCTAAATTTCGTTGTCCAGGCAACTGGCAATGACAAAAAGTCTTGAACTTGAACTTGAACACTAGCTTTACAGCAAAAACTACATGCTGTCCCTTTAAAGCTCATACTTTTTTACAATTAAGACTTGACTTGACTGTGTTTTCCTGTCCACTCCCTACTGTCCTATCGAATTAAAGGCAAAAAAGCCCTAAAAATATCTTTCTTAAAAAAAGAAAGACTTGACTTGACTGTGTATTTGGAAATCAGTAGGCATCTGTTTGTGGATCTGTGTGGATTCCTCGGAAAGAATGTCTCAAAAATACCTCATCGAGGAAAATGAAGAATGCGTTTAATTGGCGATCCACGAATGTGGAAATACAATTCACACATTCCACTTTTAAAAATGTAATTTTTTTTTCTACAAAAGCTAATTTTTATATTTGCAAATACATTATTTGTGAAGACAAAAGCAAAGTTAGAAATCTGAAATTTGCATTTGTGGATATCTGAGCACATTTGCAAACCATTACCTATTTGTAGATAACCCTCTGTGCATTAACAAATACTTTTGAGACAATTTTGACCCCATTTAATGTTAATTTATTCACCTGTAGACTGACTTGACTTGAATGTTCATCACCACTAGATGTCCTCAGTGAGCATTTGAAGCACAAGAAGCCTCATGAACAAATTGTTATGCAAAGCTTTGTGACTGGATTCAAGACTTAAACAAAACCTCATGCCATCAATAAATTGGGGCATATCAATTTATTTAATACACCATTCATTCACAAAAAAGACAATTGGTGTCCATAAAGGTTGTTTTTTCTTCATTTTTGATAAAGCATTAAGATCAAGATTTATTTATTCCTCTTTTAGTAAAATTTCAGCATTGGTACAGGTATGCAAACATCTGGTTTCAACTGCATATGACACAGTAAAGAAACAACAGAAACGAGAACAGAGAAAGAGAACAGAAACAAAGAGAAGACATAAAAAGATAAGACAAAGAAAAAAGAGACACAAGCTATAGAAGAAACTCCACATCACCCTTTTTTGTGGTAGGGGAGTGGACTAGCAGTAGACACTAACACAGAAAATGAAAATGAAAGTGTTCATTAACACCTGAAGTGAGAAATCATGGGCAAAGATTACTCAAAACTTCGTAAGTACAAACAACAAAAGACTAAGAGCCACCACATTTAATTTCAGCTTGATTAATTTTTCAACCCTGCTTTTTATGTTGTATCTTCATTTTATGGGTGTTAGTTTAGTCATAATGGACTTGTTACATTGGACAAAGCAGATTATCGGTGTAAAGGGTAAAGTAAAATGAGAATGAAGACTTAGACATCTTTATACTTAAAGCATAATTGTTATAAATACTTTGGTTTGTTTTTCCAGTTGTTTCTGGTAAAAAAAGAGGCTATTGTATAATAAAAACAGAGGCTCTATAAGAACTATTTCATCGTACAGTTTCTTGCTAACCTACATTCTGATCATTGCAAAAGCACTGGAACAAAAAGGTTTCCTAATGAGATGTACGTGTGTATACTTATGTGTGTTACCTCCGCCAATGAGGTTATGTTTTTGCTGGAATTTATCAAATTGGCAAAGGATTCCACGAAATTGTGTGTCTTTGCTCAAGAAAGAACATTTTGGTGATGATTGGGATTAGGATCTGTACTCAGATGGATTTTTTTTCAAAAGATGCCTCACTACTGACAATAACATGTCCATCTGTAAACATGGCATGAACATATTGCCTTGGCAGAGGTGTACAGAGTGCTCAGTGCATGTCTTGTTTGTATGGCCATTACTTATGTTGGAACATGAAGTGGGAAAAAGGACAAATAAAAGAACTTAACATTCAACTAAAATAAAAAGGAGAGCTGCTAAGAAAGGAGAACCAAACACAAGAAAAGAGAATCAAACCAACACAAAATTGATCTGGTAATCTGTCCACTACAGTCAATGTCTATGTATGACATTTAGTGGGTAAAGCAGAAAATCCAAAATCTGGGGATGTGATTGTGAAGTATGACAATAGCCTACTCATTTTCAGAAATCTGATGACAAAAACAACAACACAGGCTAGACTGTTAACACATATTGAAAAGTAAACTAAAACTTTGTAATGTTACATTAGCAGCCAGAACAAAATTTTCATATTTGTTCCCACCAGTGGTTAGAGTGGGATTTGGCAGGAGGAGGAACACTCATATTTTGTGCGGTGTAAGAGCAAAGGCTGTGTGCCAGTTGGTGTGTACCATGCCAAAAATACTTTTTACCTGCTCACACACTCATTTTTTTAACCTCTGACCAGTTTGCATGCTTGCAGGAAAGTAGACCTCATTTACAGTATGCCGCAGATAACCTGTTGTTGTTACGTTATAACACCACATTATGTAATTACCTGACAAAATGTAATAACTTTTTAATTACTCTGTTATGTAATCATTTTCAAATTCTGTAATAATTGCATGGTAATGTAATGAACGCAATATGTCTTACATACAAGGATTTTTGATGAAGTCCAGTCTTCTACTCAATAATCATTCCCCTCCACGACTCTGTCTGGCATGCCGGCCATTGGCATTGTTTGCAGAGATCAATTCCATAAAAAGCAAGCAGGATCAGGAGTTGTGAGAGATAACGTCAGGTTTCTGTTGTTGTAGCGTAGCTTACTTCATGACCAATCTGGTGTATAACATTGGTTATAAGGTTGGGTGAAATCAGATTGAATAGTTTTGAACTTCTACAGTTCACACCTCCAGCTTGCAATCGTTTGTCAATGGTGAAATGTCACCGCTTTTTGCTGTAAAACTAGTTAACTAATTACATAAAAGGCCTACAAACATTAAAGACATACACTACAAACCTACAAACACTACTTGAACATGCATTCCTTTCTGCGTCATTTTCTAACAGAGCAAAAGGAAGAAGAAATCCGGATTGTACTTGTAGGGAGAACTGGAGCTGGGAAGAGTGCAACAGGAAACACCATCATAGGGGAGGATGTTTTTGTGTCTAAGTTGTGTGCTGCCAATGTAACATCTAAGTGTCAGAAGGCAAAAACACACTCTTATGATCAAACTGTGTCTGTAGTTGACACTCCAGGTCTATTTGACACCCAACTGCCCAAAGAGGAGGTAGTGACCGAGATTGCAAAATGCATTTCATTAGCAGCTCCTGGGCCTCATGTATTCCTGATTGTCATTCGAGTTGACAGATTCTCAGAAGAGGAACAAAACACTGTGAAACACATTCAGGCTCTGTTTGGGGAAGAGGCAGCATGCTACACTATGGTCTTGTTCACCCGTGGAGATGAACTGGAGGCCAATAATGTCTCCATTGAAAACTTTATTTCTGAAAATGCGGCTCTCAGTATTTTCATTAGAGAGTGTGATAGCAGATATCATGTTTTTAACAACAGAAAGAAGAATGATATCTTTCAGGTTCCAGAGCTGCTCAGAAAGATCAAGTCAATGGTTCAAGAAAACAAAGGACGTTTTTACACCACTGAGATGTTCCAAGAGGCTGAGAAATCCATACAGGAAGAAGTGGAGCGTCTACAAAGAACACAACCAGGGATGAACATCGAGGAAGCCAGAAGTCAGGCTGAAAGAGACAATTCATTTATTCAGGGGATTGTAGCTACCGCTCTTGCTGTTATTGGATCTGCTGTTGGAGCCAGCATTGAAATGAAAGTGGGAGCAGTTATTGGTGGAGTGGTGGCAGGTCCAGTTGGAGCAGCAGTGGGAGCAGCAACTGGTTTTGCACTGGGAGGGGTAGCTGTGACCATACAGAAAAAAATTAAAAAAGGGGTCTGTGCCATACAGTAAGATCATGTGCTATAGATGAATTTGATAAACATCCATTCGGTGCAAGTCAACTGCTATTAATTTGTGCTGTTGAAAGAACATAAAAGGCAGAATAGTAGTTATTTGTTTCATGCAGAACTATAGTTTGTATATGAGCGAAAGTTTAATTAAATTGCTCATGATGCTAAGTACTGGTGTTTTCTTTTGTCAATATTTTTTCATATGATACAAACTCATAACAGGATAGTGAGCTGGCTTTGATTTACTGTTGCAACATGGCAAGGTTTTTTGATGCCCTTTTTTGAAGGCCACTTGCTAGTTACAGCTTGTGGGCGCACACAATGGGTCCCAGAAATATGTCATTGTTACGATTTTATTGAATTTTGATTACTTTTAATAAATATTTGGTTAACCTTTACATTTGTTGTCCGCCTCCCCCTTTATGTTGCCAGGTCGTAACACTTAGCCTACTGCTTTGTGCTTTCTGTGATACATTTTTGGGCTTTGCAGGATGCCTGAGTATGCATAAGTAAATGTAATGACATGCTAAATTAAAGGTTGAGGCGGACAACAAATGTAAAGGTTAACCAAATAAATATTTATTAAAAGTAATCAAAATTCAATAAATAACAAAGCAAATGTCTAGGGGTAAATAAGAAAAATATGTATGCTTGTGTGTGTGTGTAAGCAGGTATGCCAGAGTCAGTATGATGTCAAAAAGAGAGGGAAAGTGCAGGTGGCACTGTTAAATAGGTGATGTGATGGGGATGGAACTTAAAGGACTGTATGGAATGGATGGGAGCTATGGCAGCAATCGCCTCAGGGAGTCCAGTAAGAACCAGAAGGATGATCCAAAATGTTGTTTATTGCACACACATGCCACTCAAAGTCTTTGTCTATGTTGAAACCCGTGGTTTCTATAAAATATAAATAAACACAAAAATACAACATTAAGTGCTATATCTCTAAATCACAGTATCACACAATAACACAATAAGTGTCTAAGTGAATTAACAGTAGCAGCTGGCAATGCATTGAATGATATTAGGATAAACAAAGGCTTCTTAAATAGCCATTAAGTAAGTGACTGCATACACATAGTATGACTACTGAGGTAAAATTACTAAACAAAGTGCATTACTTCAGTGCTATAATGTAAATAAGCAAATAAAAGGAATAGTAGCAATGTCTACATAATTACTGTTACAATACTGTTACTGCTGCATGCAGCCTACATGAATTGCACAATGGCCCCTTTAAGAGCTCACGCTGCCTACATGCAGCGGTGTAACAGGACAGATGGCATGGGCCAGGTAACAGAGTAACAATGCTACTGGACTTACTGTAGCTTCAAGTACAAGGAATATGCCCACTAAGCAAGACAATTACAGATTTGGTAGTGTAAAGTGCTTAATACGGACACGCAACACCGCAAGGATAAGCTTAAACAGAGAGAGAAAACATCTGCGGTAGTTGCCGCGAGGTGAACTACTGTAGATCAGAAGGCTACTAAGTAAGCATAGATATATTGACTTAACTTCACAATACAACAAAATAACTGCTTGGAAATACACTTAACATCAAACAAGAACAATGACACAAACTTACAGTCAATGGCCGCACGGAAAGGATGATTAAATGCCCAGAAATGTCCGCCGAAACATCCAACACACTTGCTTCATCAAAAATACCGCTTCATCGCTCCAACCTGTTCAGACATGAACCTGCGAATGGCTGTTTCATGCACTGATCATGTGATCACCACACGCGCCAGCAGAGTCCCAATGAGCACTAGATAAAAGCACTGTGATCACTAGGACACTGTGTGGCCTGCGTATGGATACATTGCTGGTTGCGCTTATTCACTGTCCAATTCTGAACAGGCACAATCAGGTGTGCCCAATTAGGCCAGTAAGAAGAGCTTGGCCTAGGCATTTCCCTTGCCAGGCCTGAAGAGGGCACAGGGGGTCGTAACACCTCCCCTCCTAAAGAAGATTTCCTTCGGGAAATCTGAAAATGAAAATCGAAGACCGCCTGTGACCTGAGCTTCTACATCCTGGGCCCTAGGACGAGAAAAAGAGTACAAGCAGGATCACAGCAAATCACACAAATAATTTGTTTTAATCTGATAAAACAATTGTCTCACAGACATAAAAGCGAAAGTTGAATTAAACTCCATTGTTCAACCTGACGTTTAAGCCCAATCAACGAATGTGTTTAGGCTTTACATCTCAAACATGCCTACTGAAACAGGAAGGCAGCAATGCTGACACAACCACAAGCTGGACGAAACCGGAAACCATATAGGCCCTGCACTTACAATGGCAGAGTAAACGCAGCTGGGTAGTTTCCTGTTCAGGCAGACATAGATGTAGCCTTACAGACAAGAGAAAAGAGATGAACAGATGAGACATTGGAAATACAATACACTTATTCTGTCATTTCTGGATTTATACCTGAATCCAAAAATTCAGGGCATTTCACCTCTAGTAGCCCTATTGACGTCTTTAATGCACGTTCAATGTACATACTCAGGGGCGCCGCCAGAAATTATGGGCCCCATGAAAGATTAGAATTTAGGGCCCCCTCACCAACTACCTAGCCATTTGTGTAATAGTAAAATTTTGTGGAGATGTGGAGATTTTTGGCTGGCACTGAACGCTTGTATTGACCTGATGCCACTTACTAACTTACATCAGTAGGTATGCTACATGTGATAAACTACATTTTAACATTTTAAATCAACAACTGTGACCTGTTAACCTATAGGCTACTATAAAGAATAATCCATGATGCCACTTTCTTTCCTGTAGCCTAACTTACATCAGTAGGTATGCTGCATGTGATAAACTACATTTTAACATTTTAAATCAACAACTGTGACCTGTTAACCTATAGGCTACTATAAAGAATAATCCATGGTTTCCTTCCTTTAATGAGCAACTGTTAGAGAGCAGGGGGGGTCTGGGGGTCTCCCTGAGGAAATTTTTTGAGAACTCATAGCCGTTTCCTGCATTCTGGTGCATTTTAATATTTTGTAAGATCACATAGCCTGCTGCAATTAATTAAATGGCTTAGCTAATTCCATTGCATGTCATTACAGTGCTCCGTGAGGTAGGCTAATACTGGCTATTATACTGACACTGACCCTGACCAACTGAAGTAGTTTACATTTTCATTAATATTGATGCAATTAGCAGATGTTTTTTTAAAACAATTGAACCCAATGTGCAGTCAATTGTAAAATGTGAGACTTGTTTCACTGCACACCTCTGTAAAACGAGGCATTTATAATTACATTTTCAATTTCAGTTGTCATGTAAATTGTTTTGTGGAAAGTAGCCTATCATTGAAAGACATAGCCTATAGACCAACTTGTAATTCATTATCTTCAGGAGTAGCCTAAATAGCACAGGGAATTCTCTGACCATTTCACTTATCTGCCTACAAGCTACATCAGCTTGACTACAAAAACAGCTGTGACTGGTGCAGTGGTGTTACTAGTTGCAAAAAAAAACCTCACTATCTAGGCATACAAATGAATAGATATGCCTATGGCTTCCACAGTTTTAGAAATGTAGGTATTTGATAGCATACCTCATGATCACAATGTAGAACTGTTTCCACAATACAACTGTCTTCACAATTAATTCATTTGTAAACTGTTCATTAGGCTACAGCAACTAGTAAACACCACAGTTATGTAGCCCTTGTAAAGTACTTTAAAATGATATCTGTACAGCATTTGAGAGAGAAAAACTCTCAAAGTTATTAAATCGAGAAGTAGGCTACTGGTGAATTTGGACATATGCGCGCCCACAGCGAGATCACATCTCATTTTAAAATGGTAGCGTCCTTTGGTGTTTGGGGTAACAAGGCTTCGTAGTTCATCAACACCATAATTCTAATTTAACAACTTGTTTCCACACTTGGCAAACAATGCTCACCTGCAGTTGCAACTGACTGAACACCTTGCAGCTGAGCAGCATTGTCGGAGCAGGAGCATTTGAAGGTGTACCGCTGAACGATTCGGACCATACCATTTGGTAAAAAGGGAGAGGGGTGAAACGACTATATAAAAAATATTTGTGGGAAATATTACAGAATATCACAACAATGTTTAATTTGCTTAATTGAACAAATACAATGAAATATTTCATTTCAAAAGTCTTCTGAATACAAAACTGTTTAAATTAATACTAACAGCCCTGACAGGGCCCCTTGTCAGTGCTGGGCCCTTAGAATCGTCCTAACCTTTCCCCCCCCAGCGGCGCCTCTGTACATACTACAATGTACATGATGCCATTTCCAGATAGCAATAACTACGGCAAAGACCACTTATGTAACAGATTGCCACTAGCTTGGCTAGCAGGTGGTAGTAAGTGTAAATCTTCCCTA
>JAODXP020000018.1:27551639-27554139 GCA_027497455.2 Sardinella longiceps | reverse complement strand
CACACACACACACACACACACACACACACACACACTCACACAACATACATACATGCACTAATGGGGACAAGACCACCTGTGCCACACACACACACACACAAAATACACGTTATACCACATACACGCTAAAACATACACACACACACAAAATACATACAGTACATGGATTTCCATATGTCTGAGTTACGACTGGATTTTCAAGTAGACTTTTATGAAAGAACTATAAATTTCCTTGGTATATGTGTGTGTGTGTATGTGTGTGTGTGTGTGTGTGTGTGTGTCTGTCAGTATGTACAATATGAGTGTGTGTGTCTGTGTGAACGGTAAGGTTCTCAGCTGTGTGTGTGTGTGTGACATCTTTGTCTCAGTAATGTCTGACTAAGGGCCTCTCCAAGGGCTGTCTCTTTGCCCCTACATACAGTACACACACACACACACACACACAGAGACACACACACAGACACACACACACACACACACACACACACACACACACACACACACACACACACACACACACACACACACACACACACACACACACACACACACACACACACACACACATACACACACACACACACACACACACACTTGATGTTATCATCACAACTTCCAGAAGATACACAAACCAGCACATTCACACGCAGAGGGCTGGTGATGTCAATACACACACACACACACACACACACACACACACACACACACACACACACACACACACACACACACACACACACACACACACACACACACACACACGTGTGAAATGTGAGCTCTGTTCCAACTCACTGTACCAGGTTAACAGGGATAGCCCACTGTGACCAGGTTATGCCAGGATCCTCCCTTAATCCCACACACACACACACACACACACACACACACACACACACACACACACACACACACACACACACACACACACACACACTTCCTAGAATCCAAACCCAATGTCTGGGCCACATAGAGCACACACATTTACACAGAAGGCCTGTCTCTAACAGGGTAAATATAAGCACACTCACCAATGTAGAAGGGTGGATCTTCTTCTGAGAAAAGTAATAAATAATATGTGTGTGATTGATAGAACAGAATAAACTAGAAAAGCGCTCAGAGAGTGCAGACCTCCGCCAAGACAATGTGGTCACTGATGGTGTTCTGGATCACCGATCGCCACCAAAATCGAATAAGGTCTTACTTGTCCCAATACAAACGTTGTCCGAAAATTTAATTCAAATCCATGCAGTACTTTTTGAGTTATGTTGTACACAGACAGACGGACAGACACACACGGACACACACATGCCGGTGAAAACATAACCTCCTTGGCGGAGGTAACAATTATAGATTTCTGCTATTCCCTGCTTTAAAGTAACTGTAAGCAAATACCTCATGAGAAGTCAGGTGGAGGCCTACACAATGGCTAAAGCTTAGTGTAATATTTATGTAAAAACACACCATGCCCACTTTGTATCTAGGTGTAGGCCTACATGTAGCCTATACACAGGAGCTCAACCATCCATTATGTTTCATGCAATACCCTTTTCTTTCAGTATTGCATAGGCTCTCTAAAACATGTGTGTGTTGTTGATGTACTGTAGGCCTGCATGTAAAATGAAAATGCTTGTAACCTAAATGGGAATGTGACTTTACGGCTGTACTGCAGGTGTTTTGCTCTGTCTCAAGTATGTTTAATGACCTTTGAAATAAATATGAATTAAAGTTGCGGGGACTCTGATGACAGTTGTGATTCACCGAATACCAGGCACGCGCAATAGCCAAGCAGACTAAATATTTCCCAGGCCTTCGAAGGGCGGGATTCTGGCGATGTTTTTTTTAACAAAGACAATAGCGATGGAAAATAGAAGTAATTGGCGTGAAGTCACACCCGGACCTGTTTGATTTGTTTGGCGGACAGTCTTCTCTTCTCCTCTCTCTCGCGGCTTGTGCCGTGCCAACCACCTGTAATGATATCTGCCGGGACAGGCAGGCAGTGGAACCGTAAACGCCCATTGGTGCTCACGAGGAGCAGGGTGTGACGAATACTATGGATTGGCCACGCGACTAAACAGCGCCCTAACCTGTGAATAGATCGCCTGTCCGTGTCCTGGAACAGGGAGAATTAATTGTCATCGGAAGATTAAGAGGAAACACACAGTATCTCTTCCGTTTCATTGCGATTTATCGACGAGTTAGCAGAGCGTAAAAGGAACGGATCTGCGAGAAAGTGGTAAGTTGCACAAACTGCTGAAGCTGTGCAGGTGCGCTGCATTTTCCGCATAATGAAGTGACATTTAACGTTAAATCCTCTTTTTTGTTGTTTCGGAAACGAGAGTCGGACACACCTCTTTGGAAAATAATGCTGTTTTAAATCACCGTTTTCCGAAGTCGTTTTAGAGGAGTACAGCCTATCAAAGATCATGGAATATATACTGTAAATATTGGTGTTTAGTGCCTTTGGTTGTATTGCTGTCATTCCCTGTCATTACTTGTTCGTCTT
>JAODXP020000018.1:27534139-27541639 GCA_027497455.2 Sardinella longiceps | reverse complement strand
TGTGCTGAACAGGTGAAAACAAACACTGTACTTATTAAAAGCCGATAGCCTTTTGGCATTTCTAGTTGTTTGGTTTAGAGCTACAATAAGGAAATATCATATCACTGATTTTGACATGTTTGTCTTTGCTGAGTAGCTTTGCCACCTAACCATGCAGCACCTAAACTCAGTGCCAAATTCTGTCCAAAACATGCACCACTGAGTTTGGCTGAAACTGGAAAAGAGTTGCACCTGTTTGGTGTGTGTGTGCGTGTGTGTGTGTGTGTGTGTGTGTGTGTGTGTGTGTGTGTGTGTGTGTGTCTGTGTGTGTGTGTGTGTGTGTGTGTGTGTGTGTGGCATCTTGCATGCCTGAGTGAAATTATTAGTGTGTGCTTACATGGCTGGAGGTGGAAGGTCTGATGCTGTCAGCTTTGATGCCAAGAAATCTATTAAATGATTTAGTCAGCTGTCTCTGTTTTGGCCATGGTTTCCCCAACAAGGAATTTAGATGCAAGATGTGTAAAGGGATACAAACGCTGTCTGCTTCTTCCCTTATTTGCTAAAAAAACCCTCAACATGTTGATTACCGGTAATTGTGTTAAATAATTGTGATTTCACTATTGATCAACATAATCACAATTATAATTTTTTTCATAATCAGACAGCAATACTATACAGGTTGTGATGCAGCTGGCATACAGCATGTCTTCTCATTTTAGCCACACTGATTGATCTCCGTTTCACACTATTGATGTCAGTTTCCTAGCCTGGCGATGCCATCCTATGTACCTCCGCTAAACACTTTATCTCCATACGTAGTCTGGTCCGAGCCCCCCTCGGTTGCTCTACGGTTTAGCCAATCAGCACACAGTTTAGAAAAGTTACAAAATTTTGTAGTCCTATAGGACTTTCGAATTACATTCACAAAATTGGTACATGACATTAGCATCCATGATCTTTAGGATTTATTGCCACTACAATGTCAAAATAGATCAGAACTTGCCAGAGATCTGTTATTACTGAAAGCGAAAGTTGTAGGCGTGAGAGCCAGGTGAGAGAATACGTCATTTCCAAACGGAAACCTATTTCAATTGCATTGGGCCAGACTGTATGACATAGTCAACAGTCGTCTTTTCGCCCAGGCTATCAGTTTCCTAGCTAGCCGTCCTAATTCCTCACTCCCCATATGGGTGAGCGCTACGGAAGAGCTCATGGCGTAGCCTGATCAGGCCTGATTTAATTGAGATGTGCGTATATTAACACGTCAGTGATAGAACTCATTGCATAAGCCATTGTGCCAATCTACAGGGTGTCAACCATTGTGTTTGTTGTGGCTATTGTGCCCAAAGTGAATTAACCTTAATCTGCAATGTTAGACGCGCACACACGCGCACACACACACACACACACACACACACACACACACACACACACACACACACAAAGACACAGCTGCCACTTCCCTGATAAACAATCACCCTTGACAACACCAAACGTCCGGTCTTAATGTCACTCAGGACACTCATTGTCTCACAGACTCTATCATTTGCCAGAGCCTCAGTGAATCCCTTACCAGCGTAGGATAGCTACGCCTGAGTCTTTACAGTTGAATTGGGTTGGGACATTGCCTGGTTTTCACACTCAAGTTTCTGGAACTTAATAGGGCAATTTATTTTGTTTTTGATGCCTTTTTCATTTTTATTTTGCTTGTTTTTATTTTATAGCAATTTAGTCTACTGCTGTTGTACATAAAGTGCTTTATGAGTAAATTTGACATTGACATTGAGATTTTCAGTGCCATTCATCCAACTATAATATTTAATTCCAGAAAGACTGTTTTATTTAATTGAGTTGGCTTTTACATGTTTTTAGATGTTTTTATCCTTGGGTTTTGAGAGCTCCAGTCTCTCACACACAGACAGCCTAAAGAGCCGTAATGGGATTAATTGTGAAGCCATCTAGATGGCAGTGTCAGTGATGGCAATTTCAAGCCTTTCAAGCCTGAATAGTCTCATATATTGATTGTCTCCTATCTGTTTCGTAATGTTTAAATGTTTTTTTTCTCAATTTCTCTCTCTTTCCCTCCTTCTCTCCTTCCCTCTCTCTCTCTCTCTCTATTCCTCTCTCTCTCCACACAGAGTGATGATAGTTTGGAGGGGCTGGAGCCTGAGGTTAGGGACAGTCTGATGTTTCTGGATGAGACCATTGTGTCCTTGGAGCTGGAGGAGGACAGTGGTTTGTCCAACGACGAGCTTGACCCCCCGACAACGACTCCTACAAGCTCATCAGCTGCCCACCCTGACAAAGTCACCATTTGCCTCCCAGCACATACATGGCCAGAGGGTAAGTTCCCCAGTTATGGCACACACACACACACACACACACACACACACACACACACACACACACACACACACACACACACTATTCAATTCTGGTGTCTATGGCCGTGTTTACAAATCGCGTTCACATTCACAAACACTGCAAAACTACAGGCATCAATCTAAATGTTTGCTAGAGTTGCCGAATCTCTGCTTAGTTTTACAAATCAGTGATCCATTTGATCCAACATTTGATCGAACACAGAATGTTAAAAGTTCACATTATGGCAGCAAGTTGTCAGTGGACATGGACTAGATTGCCGTGCACTGACAGAACTGATAGAAGTGAGCAGACATGGCCCATTTCCCTAAAGCATAGTTGGTTGCAATAATTCTTCCCGTGGACAACTAACAAAGTGGCTAACTGCTTACTTAGCTACTATGTCTTTTGGAAATGAAAACCTGGTCAAGGATACCAAAAATAGAATATGCTCAAATGGAATGTAATCATTTATATTATATAAAAAAATTGCTTCTTGTCTGTCTTCATTTTTCTGACTTTTGCTTTTATTTTGATGGAATTGCAGAGAGAGGCAGGAAATGTGTGTGTGTGTGTGTGTGTGTGTGAGAGAGAGAGAGAGAGAGAGAGAGAGAGAGAGAGAGAGAGAGAGAGAGAGAGAGAGAGAGAGAGAGAGAACCAGCACCTGACCCTTGATGGTGCTGTTACTGAAGCAACTGGGTCACTATGGGCAGGATTTGTGTGTTTGTTCAACTGGGTCACTATAGATGAGATTTGTGTCTTTGTTGTGGCTGTGAATAATCTTAGGGAGTTTAGACCCTCAGTGTTCCAGAATGCCCTTATCTTGTTGTTGTTGTTGAGGCTGACAGTTTGTTTTTCTTTATTCTTGTTTTTGTCTCCCAGACGTGTCTAAATACCACGAGGACCCCAACCAGGTGATGGGTCGAGACCACAAGCCGTCGATGAGCTACATGGTGCCCACACCTTTGGTCTTGGCTAATATGGCTAACGGACCTAGCCTTCTCCGTTCCAGAACGTCCTTCTCGGCTGCAGACCGCAAGCCAAAGCCCACACCCCAGCCCCCCACCACTGACACTGGCATCCCCAAACATCCCAATGACACACTTGGCTCCAGTGCCAGCCAAAAGCCCACACCCCTGCCCCCCATCATTGACACAGGCATCCACAAACATGCCAATGACACAGTTGGCACCAGTGCTAGCCCACACAGTGGCGACCCTGTGGGAGCGTCCGGGGATAAACTCATTACTGTGCCAGCTGCTGTCTCAGCTAGCGGCCCTGTTGCTGCTGAAGTGAACACTGAGGGCAATGCATCTGATGCACCTGAGCTGACCCCTGCTAAACTGATTACTGACGCACTTGAACCACCCACAGATGAACCTGTTGGCCCCTCTGAGCCGGCCTGTGATAAACCCACTGCAGATCCAGCTGACATTGACGCTAGCAGCGCTACAAACACCAGCGATCCAGTTGAGTTAATCCCTAGCAGTCTAGCAGAGGGCCCAGTTCTAGACCAGACACTCTCAGGGCCTCAAACCCCAGAGGTGTCCAAAGACACGTCCCTCACTGATACCTCGGACCGCTCCAGTGCAGCGGGAATCACTAAAGATGCCACCAGTGCCACACCCGTGGGTGATGCCACCCCAACCCCCCAGGCTTCTGTGCCAGCCCCTGTTGAGGCGGCCATGGTGTTCATTCCACCCCCAATGGACTTTATGGATGAACCTGCAGAAGACCAAAACCCTGAGACACCTGTTCCCTCAGGGATAAACCTGGCAGACATTCCAGCTGCTGCTGAAGATGTTTCAGAAGCCTCCTTCCCAGGCTCTGATATTCCAGCTCCTGATATTCCTACTCAGAATGTCCCTGATACCACATTCCCAGCTTCTGATATCCCAGTGCCTGATATCCCTACTCAGAATGTTCCAGATACCACATTCCCAGCCTCTGATATTCCATCTCCTGATATTCCTGTACAAGAAATTCCTGATACAACTTTTCCAGCATCTGATATTCCAACTTCTGATATTCCCACTCCCACAGTCGCAGATACCACATTGCCAGCCCCTGATATTCCTACTCAGGAAGTCTCAGACAGCGCTTTTCCAGCCTCTGATATTCCAACTCCTGTGGTTCCATCCTCAGATGTTCCTGTTGTCTCCTTCCCGGCATCGGACATTCCTGCTCCTGTTATTCCTACTCCCCATGATTCTCCACCGGCTCTTCCTGAGTCTATTATCCCACCACCGGAGATTCCAGCCCAGGACATTCCAGCTCATGATATTCCAACACCAGTAATTCCGACTCCAGACATACCAGCTCCTGTTATTCCAGACATTGACATTTCCAGCCCAGAGGGAGAACCAAAGAGTGCAGAAGTCCCACCTCCCCAGAATCCTCCGAAGGAAAGCGAAGCCGCAAGCGTTCCCCCAGCCTCCCAGAGAGGCCCCCTGTCCTACAGCGAGCTGGAGAAGCTTCGAAAGAAGGCCTCCATGAAGAAAGCCCCGGGAACAGCCCCCGTGGTGCAGGTCCGTGGACCGGCCGCTCCTTCCCAGTCATCCCCCACCACCGAGGGTCTGCCAGGCCCCCCTCAGGAATACTGCGACCTCAAGAGCCCTCCTGCCGTTGCCCCCAAACCAAAGAAGCTGCCCCCCAACATCATGTTGAAACCTCACCGCCCAGCAGAACCTGTAACTGGCCCGCTCCTCCCTGGCAATCGGGTTCGGGGTGGCATGAACAAGGAAAAGGTTCACATGGAGGCGCTGCGCAAACTGGGCCTGATTAAGACCGACGAATCAGACGCTGCGGCTGGCTCTGGCTCCTCCCTCTCGCCGAGGTCACGCAGGTCGTGGGCTCCGCCTCCAAGCCCTCTGGCCTCACCTGGTGCCAACTCTTCAGGCTCCACCACACCTGAGCCCCCAGCACAGGCCCCACTGGTACGGCAACCCACTGGGCCCAAAACACACCAGCTCCCTACTGTTGCTGCTGCTGCAGACAGACACAGCCCTAAGGTCTCTCCTATGGTCTCTCCTGCCCCCAACAGGAAGATGGTAGAAGTGCGACTGGCTCCCCGACAAGAAGAGGGGGACTCCATCTCACTGAGGAGCGAGGAGGATGAGTTGGAGGTACCAGATCACCTCCCTCCCAGCCCTCCAGCGACTCAGCCACACACACACTCACACACACCCCAAAGCTTCGACAACAGCTCTGCGCCCCGCAGTCACGGCATCAGTGTGGAGATCAGCCCTCTTAGTAGCAAAGAGGACCGCAGAGAAGCTCTCAGGAAGCTGGGTCTGCTGAGAGACTAGTGTGTGTGTGTGTGTCTGTGTGTTGTGTGCGTGTGTGTGTGTGTGTGTGTGTTTGTGTGTGGAGGTCAGCCCTCTCAGCAGCAAAGAGGACCGCAGAGAAGCTCTCAGGAAGCTGGGTCTGCTGAGAGATTAGAGTGTGTGTGTGTGTGTGTGTGTGTGTGTGTGTGTGTGTGTGTGTAGCTGATGCTGCTAAAGGACAGAGCAGTAAACTGAGTCTGGATCATCCCACATCAGCATCCAGTCTGGAGTCTGTTTTCCAGAAGCAGGCTAACTAAGTTAGCAAACTTCCCCTTGCCAGCTGGCTGCCCTGGACCAACATGAATATCTGTACCAGGCACACCACACTGGACCAACATACTGTACCTATAGACCAGTGCACAGTAACACTGGGCTAACAAATGATTGCACCACTGTCTGGTGACTGACATCAGAATGCTTAGAACAGTGGTCATAAGGTGTTAGCAATGAAGCTACTAGCTCTGGAACGGTGTTAGTGGTTGCTAGTAGCCAAAAACCACTGAGAAATGAGCATTTATATGAATGAAGAATCCCAAAACAAAGGGACAGGAGAATGTGTGTGTGTGTGTGTGTGTGTGTGTGTGTGTGTGTGTGTGTGTGTGTGTGTGTGTGTGTGTGTGTGTGTGTGTGTGTGTGTGTGTGTGTTTAGAGCTCTTCCTGGGGAAATGTTATAGAAGAGCACAAACCCTGGACTGCCCGGCTCTATGAAGCAGAGAGGGAACTTCCACCTGCTCCAAAGACTATTTGGTTGACCAGCTGCAGTGGACTTGCGCTCTCCAAAGGGAACTGTATGGTTCTAGAACTCTCCCTAGGGGAACTGTAACGGTTCTAGAACTCTCCCTAGGGAAACTCTATGCTTGTAGAACCCTCCTGAACTGTAATGCTACCTGTGAGACTTGGAGGTGGAGACTTACTGATCTTCCTCTCTGGAGTAATACTGTGTGCTGTGGGACAGTTGAGAGAATGCCCAAATGTTCTAGAAATAATGTATATTAAAATAACATGAACTCTCTGTGTAAATAAACAATGGTCACACCTGTACGTTGATGTGCATTGAGTGTTTGTTTACAGGTATAGGGATTTGAACTGTTCCTTTTGTTAGGATAGTGGTGGATGTCGTAGGGTATAGTGGGGAATTTTCTTGGGATATTGGGGGGAATTGTGTTTGATCCTAGCCTAGAAATCTAGATGTACTGTAGCTATATGGCAATATACGCTCAGCCAGTACGTCTAGCAGCAAGCCATAGGGAACGCTCTATGTGTTTAGGGCGGACTTCACCAAAAACAACGGCCTTTTGAATTGGTGTTTACATCTTGTTTGAGTAAGATCATAGCATAGGCTATTCTATTGCGTGCAGAAGTAGTTTGAAAGATAACGGCCTTGTTCCACCCACAATTGAGTTCGGTCTATCTCTCGATGCCAGACTATACATTTTAATGTCATTTTAATGTCCAGCATGTGGGCTGGCATTTTGTGATCATATCTTTTTGTGGTCCTTTCAGGGTTTTCCTTCTGAGCTTTCCTTATGGATCTTTGATGCATAGTGTGTAGGGGACCCCTCCGCTAGGCCCCTGTCCCACAGTGTGTGTGTTCGATAGGATCTTTGATGTGTGTCTAGGGGACCCCTCTGTCAGGCCCTTGTTCCACAGTGTGTGTGTTCGATATGATCTTTGATGTGCGTGTGTAGGGGATCCATCAGGGGTGCCCTGTCCAACAGGTATGTTGAGTGGTTCTGAGTCAATGCGCTGGATCGTGATTGAGTGTGCGCAGGTGTGCTCACCTGTCTTAGGAATGGAATCCAGCAGGTGTTTCTCCCTTTGCAATATCAGATTA
>JAODXP020000018.1:27516639-27521639 GCA_027497455.2 Sardinella longiceps | reverse complement strand
GGGTGAAGCGATGGGATTTCCAGGGCCGTCGCAAGAGGACAGGCAAACCAGGCAATTGCCTGGGGCCCCAGTCTGCAAGGGGCCCCCAAGATTGACTGTTTAATCATTTTAGTAGTTTAGTTGGTGGTGTTTTTGTAGCAAAATATGACTTTAGGCTGGAGTTAGCCAACTGCAAGTTCAACACAAATAATGATATTAATGAAAGATGCTTGAACAATGTGGTTCATGTAGGTGAAGGGCCCTCATGTCCTGTTTGCTTAGGGCCCTTAGAGCCCTGGGGATTTCCCCTACCGCCTCTATCCTACAGACCCCCAGATCGTGCCAACTGGGCCCAGCCCCTGTGGTGCCACCCCCCCAGACCTTCAAACCGGGCCCAACCCCTATGGTGGATGTCCACCCAGCCCCCACCAACCTAGCCAACAACAGGGCCCAGCCCTCCTAATGGTGGCATCCCCCCCGCCCCCAGACCATCCAACCGGGCCCAACCCCTATGTTGGTGGTTGCCCGCCCAGCCCCCACCAACGCCCCCCCCCCTCCCCCCCAACCGTGCCAACAACAGGGCCCAGCCCTTCTAATGGTGGCACCCCTCCAGACCGTGCCAACCTGTGGTGGTGCCCGGCTCAGGAAACAACCTGCCTGCCTATCTGCCTGCCTGCCTGCCTGCCGTCCGCCTAGCTGTTTGTTTACCATGGGCGATTAGGAACGGTGCCCAAGCCCAAGCCCACGCCCACGAGACAGAGTTGTGTCTTCCTCATTCCGTGCCATGCAGGCTCTCAGGAACAAACACACAAATATGCATTTGTGTGTGTGTGTGTGTGTGTGTGTGTGTGTGTGTGTGTGTGTGTGTGTGTGTGTGTGTGTGTGAATGTGTGTGAGTGTGTGTGTGTATTGGAATAATCAGTCTCCTCCCCTACTGATAGCATCCCATGGAGTAATGATGAGCTTATCTGATGGTGTAAGCATAGGTGTATGTGTGTGTGTGTGTATGCCAATCTGATGGGGTAAGCATAGGGGGGAAGGGTGTGGGAACCACAGGATTCATGATACTGACTGCTGATGGGCACCTAGAGTTGTGTGTGTGTGTGTGTGTGTGTCTGTGTGTGTGTGTGTGTGTGTGTGTGTGTGTGTGTGTGTGTGTGTGTGTGTGTGCGCAGTGGGTGCATTACACAGTTGTGTGTGTGTTTGTTGTCTTATTGGTTTAGAGCAGATGAGTGTGTTGCTATGAGGGGTTGTATTTATGTGTGTGTGTGTGTGTGTGTGTGTTGTGGATGCAAGAGCAGATGGGTGTTTCCTGATGCCCCCTGATTTGTAGATACAGATAACAGTCTTGACTGTGTGTGTGTGTGTGTGTGTGTGTGTGTGTGTGTGTGTGTGTGTGTGTGTGTTATTTGCGGCTCAGCAGGAGTGGTGTGTGTTGACTGAAACCTGATCTCTCCAGTGGATTAGCCTGATGAGCCCTGATGGAGGATCATCTACCTCACTGCCCCTGATGGCCCGTGTGTGTGTGTGTGTGTGTGTGTGTGTGTGGTGTGTGTGTGTATGTTTGAGAGAGAGTGTATGACTCTGTGTGAGAGAGTGTGAGTGTCTGTGCTTCTGTGTATATGTGTGTGTCAATGTGTGTGTTTGTGTCTAAGTTGGTACTTTGTATGTGTATGTGTATGTGAGTGTATGCCTATTTGTGTGTGTAGGAACCTGTTTGTGTGTGTATAACTTTGTGTGTGTTTGTGTATCAGTCTCTGTGTGTGTACTGCATAAGTGTGTGTGTGTGTGTGTGTGTGTGTCTGTGTGTGTGAGATGCGCTCTATGTTTTGCAAGGATCAGCGTAGGTGCCCTCACCCCTGTCTCTGTGTGTGCGTGTGTGTGTGTGTGTGTGTGTGTGTGTGTGTGTGTGTGTGTGCGAGTGATGCGCCCTCACCGGCGTGTCAGATGGCCCCTCTGATTGGTTGTCTATCTGTGGCGGTCTAAGTGCCAGGCGAGTGATGAGTCGTTGTTTACGTGGGCGCACGAGAGACGATATCTCTGCCGCCTGCAATCAGGGGGGTGACGTAGCCATCAGGTGACGTGACTCGATGTGGATCTGCTCCCCTGGGTGGCCGTGGGATTTACTGATGCCTCTCTTTCACAACGTTACTTTTCTTACACACACACACGCACACACACACACACACACACACACACACACACACACACACAACGTTACTTTTCTTACACTGCATCTGATCACTGATGAGTGCTGACATCATGTGGCAAACCGGTAAATGGTCTTGAAACAAACAAGCAGACCGTTGTCCTCATCTCAAACCACAACTGTTTGAAATAATAACTAGAAAAGCGCTCAGAGAGCGCAGACCTCCGCCAAGGGCAATGTGGTCACAGACACAATATAAATTCCAGATCATGTTCTGGATCACTGATGGCCAACAATAATTGAATCAGTTCTTGTTTGTCCCAATATACACATTTTCCAAAAATTTCATCCAAATCCGTGCAGCACATCCTGCTGACAAACAGACAGACAGACAAACACACAGAAAAACCAACGCGACCGAAAACATAACCTACTTGGCGGAGGTAAAAATAAAGAGGAAAAGAAAGAAGAAGAAGAAATCGCCTGTGTGAAAAAACAGAACGCTAAAGCATTTATTTTGAGACCTATCACCTCCGTATTGTCCTGCTATCACACAGACTATCAAAACAGCACAGGCACAAAGAGACTGTGTGATGAACTATGGGACCTGATTCATTGGGAACTGTAAAGGCCTTGATGACTAATCTCTATAGGGACACTTCATCTTAGTGGAGATACTGCCTGAAGGACGCATCAAAGGTTAGCCTCTCTAAGGCAGAATTCTCTTTGATAGTATCACACACACACACACACACACACACACACACGGTAGTGGGTCAGAGAATAGACTGACTGGCCTGTAGATTCTTTGATAGTATCACACACACATACACACACACACTGACACACACTGACACACACACACACACACACACACACACACACACACACACACACACACACACAGTAGTGGGTCAGGGAATAGACTGACTGGCCTGTAGACTCTTTGATAGTATCACACACACACACACACACACACACACACACACACACACACACACACACACACACACACACAATAGTGGGTCAGAGAATAGACTGACTGGCCTGTAGACTCTTTGATAGTATACACACACACACACACACACACACA
This sequence comes from Sardinella longiceps, assembly GCA_027497455.2. Taxonomy (NCBI): domain Eukaryota; kingdom Metazoa; phylum Chordata; class Actinopteri; order Clupeiformes; family Clupeidae; genus Sardinella; species Sardinella longiceps. Next base: position 27,518,418 of record JAODXP020000018.1, on the reverse strand, counting down.
CACACACACACACACACACACACACACACACACACACAGTAGTGGGTCAGAGAATAGACTGACTGGCCTGTAGACTCTTTGATAGTATCACACACACACACACACACACACACACACACACACACACACACACACACACACACACACACACACACACACAGTAGTGGGTCAGAGAGTAGACTGGCTGGCCTGTAGACTGTCCCCAAACTAAGGCCACCCACTTAGAACAGAAGGGGATTGTTGACCACTGCCTGACCAGCCCTGTCCCCTCCATGTCTTCATTATTTATTTATTTATTTACTCCGGGAAGGAGATTATGCTTTCGCCACAATTTGTTTGTTTGTTAGCAACTTCACAGCAAAAGTTGTAGACAGATTTGCATTAAAGGATGGGTCCGGAGTGAATTCAAGCATAGCCCTGAACGAGCCTGCTAAACAGACTAGTTAGTGAGTGGAGCAAAATAATTTGGTACAGCACAGACCGAACGCGAGTCAACGGCACCTCAGATCTTACTTTCGGTTTTGAATAATCAGTTTCCATTGATTCAGTGTAAAGTGCTTGTTCGCAGGGCCGTTTCAAGGTATTTGGGGGCCCCAAGCAAACAGAACATGGGGGCCCTTCACTTCCCGTAAATACTTACATGAACCACGTTGTTATAATTTTCAAACATCATCAATATAATTATTTGTATTGTACACTTGTCTAACTCCATTTTAAAGTCATTTTTTGTTGAAAAACCATCAATTTAACTACTAAAATGATTAAACAGTCAATTTTGGGGGCCCCTTTCAGCTTGGGGCCCCAGGCAATTGCCTGGTTTGCCTGCCTTGTTGCGACGGCCCTGCTTGTTCGCTATCCTTTAATGTTTCACCAGACATGTGTCTTTGCCCAGGGAAGAACCAGTTACATTTAGCTGATGATCCGGATCAGGATCTGGACACAGGATTTTTTTGAAAGGATTGATTCCTCACTACTGTCAGATGTCATAGATACACTATGTCTATATCATCTCTGACTACATTCAGTACTCATACTGTTTTGTGTTAACCATGGTCAATCTATGCATCAGACTTTACGGATACTTTATTAGGCCCCAGGCAGGTAGGCTGAGTCCATGAGGCGTGGATCTGCCCAAGGTTTCTTCCTACATAACAAATTATTTACAAAGCGAGGGAGTTTTTCCTTGCCCCTGATTCTCATGGATGCTTCCCTGTACTGTCTGTAAAGCGCCGTGAGACAATGTACTGTATTTGTGCGCTATACAAATAAAATTGAATTGAATAGATGTCACATCCCTCTTCCAACACCCGGACTCTAGGGGGCGCCATTGACCATATTGCCTTGGTGGAGGTCTGCATTCTTCCAGTGCATTTCTTTATTGTTACAGTAATCAAGTAAAGCAAGACTCTGATTAAAATGGCATTGCTGCTGGACCCTCTTGTTGTGTGTGTGTGTGTGTGTGTGTGTGTGTGTGTGTGTGTGTGTGTGTGTGTGTGTGTGTGTGTGTGTGTATTTGTTTGTTTGTGTGCTGTCTGAGGAAAAAGGATGACGAAACAGACATCAGGGATGAGGGGGCTGCACTAACAGAGACAAGTCCTGAAAAAGGCAATAAATAAACAAGCAAGCAAGCAAACAATAAACAAACCAATACATTTATATTAGTATGGACTGTATCACCTGTTGGGGACATGCCGGTGAATATCCCATTAGGTCTCATTAGATTAGCTCATTACATAGGCAAGCTATAGAACAGAAGTCCTTGATAACAAAAAACAAAAA
>JAODXP020000018.1:27511639-27514139 GCA_027497455.2 Sardinella longiceps | reverse complement strand
CAGACAAGTGCGGGCTTTCCCTGTTCTCGTGGTAGGCTACAGCACGTTAATTGTCGTGAGGGGTTAACCCAAACTTGCAATGTTGAATCATTTGGGAGTTATGCAGGACGCGCAGAGACACGCGCTCTTACCGACCTGATGACATGAATACACCGCTCTTTAACAGAGGGCTTGGAGCACAATAAAAAAGAAAACAATCATGCTAAAAGACAAGCCGTAGAAGCACAATCGTTTCGACACCCCCCCCCCCTCTCAGTCTGTTTGATTTCCTGAAATATTACACTTCTTCGTGACAGACTTAACAAGAGTCCCCCTCCCGCTGGCCTCTGTAGTCCGTAGCCCCGGTGGGAACGTGTCTCTCGCCGGTATGTTGCGCACGCACAGTTCGCACAGATCCGTTGACGGCTGGTGGACCTCAAGTCTGACCTCTCACCCACGGAAGCCATCTCCATAGCAACCCCCACCAAGGTCCAACCCGCAGCTGATTGTAAATTCCTGTAGAAAGAGAAAGAGGTCCCTGCTCGACCGAAAGAGTGTCCCACGCACACACACACAGACACACACTCACACACAGAAACAGAGAGAGAGAGAGGGAGAGAAAGTGTGTATGTGTCTGTGTCTGTGTGTGTGTGTGTGTGTGTGTGTGTGTGTGTGTGTGAGAGAGAGAGAGAGAGAGAGAGAGAGAGAGAGAGAGAGAGAGAGAGAGAGAGGCAATGCGCGAATTTTAAACCTCTCCTCCTCCCTTCTCTCCCCCTTCTCTCTCATAAGCGAATAATGATGGCACGGCTCGGAGTCAGTCGGACATGATCAGAAATCCCTGCTGCGCCTGTAGTGGAGAGAAATCTCGGCCGAGTCCCCCTGGGCTGCTGGACACTTGAGCTGAATTAGGACTCGCCCCCCCTCTCGCGGAGAGCTCGGGAGTACTACTCAACCCCCCCTCGTGCGCAGAGACGCCGCTTCGCTTGCTTGGCTCGCTCACTCACTCACCCCAGAGAGCTGTTTCCACCGCGGCACCGAGTCCCAGCGGCACCACCACACCACCGAGGAGTTTTTAAACGCAGCAGCAGTTTTTAACGGGAGATGATCGTCCAGGCCGTAATGCGCACGGGCGCTGGGTTGGTGGGGGTTTGCCTGGTGCTCTTTGTCCAGCTGCCTGCTCGCGCTTCGGCCAGCAGAACCCCCCCGCAAGGTAAGCTAAGCAGCGCGTGCTTTAACGCCTTATTTATTTATCACAAACTACCGCGAACCTCTCGCCTGCAGTCAGCAAAGACTGCCATGCTGACGGCGATCTAAACGGTGAATTAAAACGCTTGTTCTCTCTATATGTCTGAAGGAAGTGTGTGTGAGAAGTATGTGCTACCGAAAGTCAGCGGCGCGTGAAGTTACATAAAAATCCTGCTTTTTACTTCCAGGCGTCCGCGCTACGAATGAGAGAGCCGTGTGTCCGTGACATGCGAATTATGCTGAGATATTATCAAATAATATTTTGGTTGAAAACTTTTTTTTCAGACGGAAAAAAATGAATTGCTTCAGGCATCTTTAGTTGTCTCGCTAAGTTAATGGGGATAGCTGCTGCTTCGACTCTGGAAAGGGAGATGGACTGTTCGCGACCCTTTTGATTTAATTCAGTTTGACCCGAGGTGTGTGTGTATGTGTGTGTGTTTATGTGAGGTTGTGTGTGAGAGCAATGTGAGTGTGTGTCCAGACTCAGACGGTTACATAAATTTCCTCATAAAACTTAAAGCTACTCGCAGTGTAAAAAACAGTCACGTCTCCTGTTCTTCCGACTTATATGATTGATGTAGTGCAAGAGTTAAACAAGTCTATTAAAAATCATAATGTTGCAGTGTAGAGCAACAATTCTAATGAGAAGGACCTTATGCTATTATTAGTTCGGCTGTGACAACTAAATAAATGTTCTTTTTTTGCGGACATCGCCGGTATAATATGGTTTGCAATTCCATTTTTGATTCGTTCAAATTGTGTCGGTTATATAGATTTAAAATAGCACACTAACTTCTGAGGCCTAGGCTATAGGCTTATACTTTTGAAGTTGGAAGCGCACATTGACAAGCTGTGGTGGAATTACGAGGGGAATATCAAAAGGCATTTGGCACCCCAAAGCCAAGTATTTGACAAGGCTATGCAACACTATCATGCCACAAGCTCTTGTCCTTTTCGGCCTTCCTCGCTCGGTCAAGCTGCACTGAGCCGAGCTCCCTTGCAGAGCTCCGGACTAAATAAAAGTTTAAAATCCCCATGAACACCTGAACACGGAATAATGAAGATCACAAGCCCCGCCCACTCCTGAAGGCTACATTCTGTATTGTTGGCAGTGAAAATAGTTCAACTATAATGATTTATTTATTTGTGTATTTAGTAAGATTTTGTTTATAGGCTATATTTTTAGCTTATTTGTGTCTGTTAGAAGCTGCTGAGTCCGTGTGAAGTTTAAATGGCATTAATCAGCAGGATTTGTGTGTGTGTGTGTGTGTGTGTG
>JAODXP020000018.1:27481639-27484139 GCA_027497455.2 Sardinella longiceps | reverse complement strand
GACGGTGAAGAGAAGAGGAAGACAAGAAGAGAGGATAAGGAGAGGAGGAGAAGAGAAAGGGAGGAAGAGGAGAGAAGACAGAAAAGAGAGAGGGAGGAGATGTGGAAGGAAGCGGGGTGAAGAGACTGTGAAGAGAAGGAGAGGAGAGGAGGAGGAGGAGAAGAGAAGAGGAAAAGGAGGAAGAGAGGAGAAGAGGAAGGCAGGAGGAGAAGATATGGTGAGGAGACGGTGAAGAGAAGGAGGGGGAAGAGAGGAGGAGGGGAGGAGAAGAGAGGAGGAGAGGAGAGGAAGAGAGAGGGAGGAGGGGAGGAGGGGAGAGAGGAGGAGGAAGAGGGTGAGGAGGAAGGAGGGGAGGAGAGGAGGAGGAGGAGGAGGAGGAGAGGAGGAGGAGGGGAGGAGGAGAGGAGGAGAGGAGGGGAGGAGAGAGGAGGAGAAGGGGGAGGAGGAGAGGAGAGGAGGAAGGAGGGGAAGAGAGGAGGAGAGGAGGGGAGGAGAGGAGGAGGTGAGGGGAAGAGAGGGGGAGGGGAGGAGGAGGAGGAGGGGAGGAGGAGAGGAGGAGAGGAGGGGAAGAGAGGAGGAGAGGAGGAGGGGAAGAGAGGGGTAGGGGTGGAGGAGAGGAGGAGAGGAGGGGAGGATGATCCTGAGCCAGGAGTGTGTGGCGGCTGCCAGACAGACACATTTCCCGCCCGCTGGGCACCCAACTCCCCACTGCCGCCTTTAAAGCATGCATGCGTCTGCCTCTGCCTCTGTGTGTGTGTGTGTGTGTGTGTGTGTGTGTGTGTGTGTGTGTGTGTGTGTGTGTGTTATTACAAAGCCTCATTTCACAATGTCATTTTTTCCTCCCATTATTAGTTTTTTATTTATGAGGCACGCGGCCGCATGTGGCTCCCTGGCGCTCAGCCTGAAGAGCACTAGAGTTACTTTCTCTCTCTTTTTCTCTCTCTCTCTCTCTCTCTCTCTCTTTCTCTCTTTCTCCCCCTTTCTGTCTCTCCCTCTCTCTCTCTCTCTTTTTCTCTCTGTCGCTCTCTCTAGTCTCTCTCTTTCTCTCTCTCTTTCTCCCCCTTTCACTCTTTCTCTCTCTCCCTCTTTGTCTCTCTCTCTCTTTCTCATTCTCTCAGCCTGAAGAGTAGAGTTGGCCTCTCTCTCTCTCTCTCTCTCTCTCTCTCTCTCTCTCTCTCTCTCTCTCTCTCTCTCTCTCTCTCCCTGTCGTACTACTATCAAAGATATGCTACAAAGGGGAGAGAGAGAGAGAGAGAGAGAGAGAAAGAGAGGGATATAAATTTAAAGAGGGAGAGGGAGACAAAAGGACATATAGAAAGAGAGAGAGAAAGAAAGGGATGAGAGAGAGAAATGTAAGCGTGAGAGTCGACATCCAACTTCTATGCGCCAGAGCCTTGGGCACAGAACAGGTATGAGAGAGAGATGTGTAGCGTGAGGTCACATCCACTTCTATGCCCAGAGCCTTGGGCACAAACAGGTATGAGAGGAGATGTTTACAGGACAGGATCCGTCACACACACACACACACACACACACACACACACACACACACACACACACACAGTGTCCAGTGCCACTTCCTCACATACATATGAGCGTGTGCATACACATACACACACACACACACACACACACACACACACACACACACACACACACACACACACATATATTAGGAGCAGTGCCTCGAAGTCTGGGACTGAGAGAGGATCCATGAGTTGCCATGCTGCACTCGCGCGCACATACACACACACACACACACACACACACACACACACACACAGACAGAATGTAGGAACAGAGAGGATCCACGAGTCGCCACGCTGGACTGTAAAACACACACACACACACACACCCACACACACACACACACACACACACACACACACACACACAGATATTAGGAACAGAGAGGATCCACGAGTCGCCATGCTGGACTGTAAAGCACACACACACACACACACACACACACACACACACACACACACACACACAGATATTAGGAACAGAGAGGATCCACGAGTCACCATGCTGGACTGTAAAGCACACACACACACACACACACACACACACACACACACACACACACACACACACACACACACACACACACACACACACACACACAGATATTAAGAACAGAGAGGATCCACGAGTCGCCATGCTGGACTGTAAAACACACACACACACACACACACACACACAGCACACACACACATACACGCACACACACACACACATACACACACACACACACACACACACACACACACACACACACACACACACACACACACACACACAGATATTAAGAACAGAGAGGATCCACGAGTCGCCATGCTGGACTGTAAAGCACATACACACACACACACACACACACACACACACACACACACACACACACACACACACACAGATATTAAGAACAGAGAGGATCCACGAGTCGCCATGCCTGACTGTAAGCCCATAAACCACACAGAGCTCTGCTAACAGTGGTCAG
>JAODXP020000018.1:27445379-27447879 GCA_027497455.2 Sardinella longiceps | reverse complement strand
CAGCACTGAAGCTCATCATATCTCATCTTATCTCAACACTGGAGCACTGGAGCACTATAGCTCATCTCAGCACTTCAGCTCATCTCATCTCATCACTTGAGCTCATCTCATCTCAGCATACTGTATCTCATCTAATTTTCTCACTGAATGCAGTAATCTCATCTCAACACTGGAGCACTGGAGCTCTATGGCTCATCTCATCACTATATCTCATCTCAACACTGGAGCTCATCTTATATAATTTCATCATGTTGCATCTCATCTCATCACTGGGGCTCGTCTCATCATATCTCATCTTCATCTCATCTCATCACATCTCATCTCATCACTAGAGCTCATTACCCTTGGAGTACCCATGCTCCTTTGCATGCTCCATTTCATTTCATTTTTGAAAAGCAGCATGGTGACCATGGTCCATCATCGGCAAAACCTGCTTTAGGTGGCCATGCCACGTTGGGTGTTCGATTTGTCATCTGCTGGCTCTGGTATTGGCTAAGAGTTATGTACTGATGCTATACGATAGACATCTGCTGGCTCTGGTATTGGCTAGAGAGTTATGTACTGATGCTATACGATAGACATCTGCTGGCTCTGGTATTGGCTAAGAGTTATGTACTGATGCTATACGATAGACATTTATGTACTGATGCTACACGATAGATATTTGTAGCACCTGATAAACAGCTCAGGACAAGCGTAAACCACACTGCCTCTACAAGAACATCAAATATAATATCAAATATCCAATTCAATTCAATTAAATTTATTTGTAGAGCACTCAAATACAGTACATTGTCTCGCGGCACTTTACAGACAGTATGGGGAGCACCCATGAGTAACAGGGGCAAGGAAAAACTCCCTTAAAAAACTTACTTATAATTAATGTTTAAGAAGAAACCTAAATATGACTTGTGATCATTTTGCTTGCCGTTAGCCAGGCTGTGAGCTGACCTCAGCACTGGAACACTGCCAGAGTTCATGATGGATAGTTAGTTTGGCGTCTACAATTATGATGGAGCAGCGGTTAGTTAGTTTGGCGTCTACAATTATGATGGAGCAGCGGTTAGTTAGTTTGGCGTCTACAATTCTGGTACTATAGGTGATGAAGCTGTCAGGGCAATGCCCAACTTTATGCAAATTAATCACTCCAATGCCAGGAGATCAGGATGGAGAGTCTGTTATGACTCAACCCCTCCATTGCATATACTGTATATACTGTATGTTCATAGACATGGCCATCGACAAACCCAGACACCTGCAACAAATGTCTTCAAAGAAGGCAGGGTGGTGGTGCACAATACTGTACTGTACATAGTGGACCAGTACTGTAGGTCAAGGAGTAAGGTACTTTTATATAAAGATAATAACAACAACAACATCAGCAATAATAATAAAGTTAAATTTTGTACGTCCGGCAAAATTAACTGATTAACTGAAGTAATTAATCCATTTTGTTTTTAACTCAGATTAAAAATAAATAACTCTGATTAATCCTGATGGATATGGTTCCACTTATTATGTTCAATTTCAGATAGAAAATGGCTTCACTATGAAGTCAAATTTTACAAAGTTTCTGGCCTAGCTCCTGAATGTCCAACAACAGCAGAGAGTTGCTGTTTGGGAAATCAGTGGGGGGTAGGGGAGGGTGTAAATTGCCCCATTGGAGAAGAACAAAGCCAGCTATTTAGCATCAGGGTCTTTCCAGGGCAAAATAAGGATCCAACATACTGTAGCATCCAAATTCTTACTGGAGGAAATGAGTTGCGATTAAAAGTGATTATTGATTAATCATTGCAAATTTTTGTGATTAATCAGATTATTGTTTTTAATCATTTGACAGCGCTAACACTTTGTTGTTTATTTATATTATGAATAATATTACTATTAATAGAAAACAGGAAACAGGAAAGTGATGTGCTGACTCACATTTGCAGTCACGAATATAAATAAACAACAAAGTGTTAGTGCTGTCAAACGATTGAAAACAATAATCTGATTAATCACAAAAATTTGCAATGATTAATCAATAATCACTCTAATCGCAACTCATTTCCTCCAGTAAGAATTTGGATGCTACAGTATGTTGGATCCTTATTTTTGCCCTGGAAAGACCCTGATGCTAAATAGCTGGCTTTGTTCTTCTCCAATGGGGCAATTTACACCCTCCCCTACCCCCCACTGATTTCCCAAACAGCAACTCTCTGCTGTTGTTGGACATTCAGGAGCTAGGCCAGAAACTTTGTAAAATTTGACTTCATAGTGAAGCCATTTTCTATCTGAAATTGAACATAATAAGTGGAACCATATCCATCAGGATTAATCAGAGTTATTTATTTTTAATCTGAGTTAAAAACAAAATGGATTAATTACTTCAGTTAATCAGTTAATTTTGCCGGCCGTACAAAATATAACTTTATTATTATTGCTGATGTTGTTGTTGTTATTATCTTTATATAAAAGTGCCTTACCCTTGACCTACAGTACTGGTCCACTATGTACA
>JAODXP020000018.1:27427879-27430379 GCA_027497455.2 Sardinella longiceps | reverse complement strand
TAGTAGATTAGTCAGGCCTGGGGCTGTGCTGGGGCCTGATCAGTAGTAGATTGATCTGGTTTAGGACTGTGCTGTGGCCTGATAAGTAGTAGCCTGATCAGTGCTAGATTAGTCTGATCTAGGGCTGTACTGTGACTTGATCAGTAGTAGATTAATCAGGTCTGGGGCTGCTTAGGCCTCATCAGTGGTAGATTGATCTGGTCTGGGGCTGTGCTATGGCCTGATCAGTTGTAGATTAGTTGTGTCTGGGGCTGTGTGTCTGGCGTACGGACTGATCAGTAATAGATTGATCATGTCTGGGGCTGTGCTGTGGTGTGATCAGTAGTGGATTAATCAGGTTTGGGGCTGTGTGTATTGCGTACGGACTGATCAGTAGTTGATTAATCAGGTCTCGGGCTGTGGCCTGATCATTAGTAGATTGATCAGGTCTGGGGCTGTGTGGCTGGCATATGGACTGATCAGTAGTAGATTAATCAGGTCTGGGGCTGTGTGGCTGGCATATGGACTGATCAGTAGTAGATTAATCAGGTCTGGGGCTGTGTGAGTGCTGATGGACTGATCAGTAGTAGATTAATCAGGTCTGGGGCTATGTGGCTGGCATATGAACTAATCAGTAGTAGATTAATCAGGTCTGGGGCTGTGTGAGTGCTGATGGACTGATCAGTAGTAGATTAATCAGGTCTGGGGCTGATCAGTAGTAGATTAATCAGGACTGGGGCTGTGTGAGTGCTGATGGACTGATCAGTAGTAGATTAATCAGGTCTGGGGCTGTGTGTCTGGCGGACTGTGGGGATCAAGGGGAAGCAGTCTGGGAATGTTATGTGCCGGACTCCGTAGACTCCGGGTTTCATTCCTGTTTTGTGATGATGTGGAAATGCAAGTATGTGAGTTTGTGTGTGTGTGTATGTGTGTGTGTGTGTGTGTGTGTGTGTGTGTGTGTGTGTGTGTGTGTGTGTGTGTGTGTGTGTGTGTGTGTTTTGTGATGATGTGGAAATGCAAGTATGTGACTTTGTGTGTGTGTGTGTGTGTGTGTGTGTGTGTGTGTGTGTGTGTGTGTGTGTGTTTTGTGATGATGTGGAAATGCAAGTATTTGAAGCCTGGGGGCTCAGTCTGCTCCCATAGCTCATAAAAATGTCCTTATCTAATATCCCCCTCCGTCCACCTCCCCCTGCTCTCTCTCTCTCTCTCTCACTCTCTCTCTCTTCTCTCTCTCTCTCTCTCTCTCTCTCTCTCTCTCTCTCTCTCTCTCTCTCTCTCTCTCTCCTTATCTAATATCCCGCTCCGTCCGCCACCCCCTGCTCTCTCTCTCTCTCTCTTACTCTCTCTCTCTTTCTCTTTCTCTCTCTATGTCTCTATCACTCACTCCCCCCCTCTCTCTCTCCCCTCACTATATCACTTTATCTCTCTTCATTTCTTCCCCTCTCTCTCCTTATCTAATATCCCTTATCCAGCCCTCCCTCTGCTCTCTCTCACTCTCACTCTCACTCTCTCTATCACTCCCCCTCACTCACTCTATCACTTTATCTCTCTTTATTACTCCCCCCTCTCTCTACGAGTCTTTATGAGTCTATCTCTCTATCTCTCCTCCTCCCTCTCTCCTCTCTTCTTTCCTTTTAATAGCAATGATGTCAAAGGTTTGTTTGAACGACTTCCTCTCTCTCTCTCTCTCTCTCTCTCTCTCTCTCTCTCTCTCTCTCTACACACACACACACACACACACACACACACACACACACACACACACACACACACAGCAGGGTGCTGTGTAAACACTGATTCAGATTTGATCAGTGTTTGTATAGTCATGCTGCATCCCAGCTGTCATCAGAATCAACCCTTTCCCTTTCACACACACACACACACACACACACACACACACACACACACACGCACACACACACACACACACATACTCAACATTTACTAGATTATCTCAGTAGATGTGGTCTCTATCCCAGAGAAATCAATCACACAGCTCTCATGTTTTGGCTTCAGAAAGTGAAGAGTGAACTCCGAGGAGGCTGTCTAAAGACTGTGTGTGTGTGTGTGTGTGTGTGTGTGTGTGTGTGTGTGTGTGTGTGTGTGTGTGTGTGTGTGTGTGTGTGTGTGTGTGTGCACTGTGGCCAATTCAATGTTAAAACTTGAAAAGGACTCAGAGAGTGCAGACCTCCGCCCAGGGCCGTTCAAGGTACTTGGGGGCCCCAAGCAAACAGGACATGGGGGCCCTTCACTCCCCATAAAATACTTACATGAACCATATTGTTATAATTTTCAAACATCATCAATATAATTATTTGTATTGTACAGTTGTCTAACTCAGTTTAAAGTCATTTTTTGTTGAAAAACACCACCAACTTAACTACTAAAATGATTAAACAGTCGATCTTGGGGCCCCTTTCAGTCTGGGGCCCCAGGCAATGCCTGGTTTGCCTGCCTTGTTGCAACGGCCCTGCCTCCGCCAAGGCAACATGGTCATAGACACAATAGAAATTCCAGATGG
>JAODXP020000018.1:27423652-27425279 GCA_027497455.2 Sardinella longiceps | reverse complement strand
ACCAGTAACATTGATATTAATGCATCAAAACATCACCAATAACATTGATATTAATGCATCTATACATCACCAATAACATTGATATTAATGCATCTAAACATCACCACTAACATTGCTATGAAACGTATAATTTTTCTATTTAATAGCAGGTTATTTTAACTAAAATATATCTATTTATCACCAGTGACATATGAAAGGTAGGCCTAATTGCTGTATGTAATATGTTACTAAAATCAGGGTATTTTTAGCTAAAATATATCTATTCATCACCAGTGACATATGAAAGGCAGGCCTAATTGCTGTATGTACGTGTAATAGGTTATTAAAAGCAGGTGATGATTATAATTTCCTGGTGTAGAGGGAAGGAATCACACGGGAGGTCTACAGCATACAGGAAAAGAAAACCGGATGCTGAGTGAAGTCTGTGTCTGATTATTTAATGAGAGTATTGGCTTGCATATGTGTGTGTGTGTGTGTGTGTGTGTGTGTGTGTGTGTGTGTGTGTTGTGTGACGGCAGAATTGAGTAACACAGACGGAATGTCTGGCTTTGTTTGATGCTGACACACACACATGTGTACACACACACACACACACACACACACACACACACACACACACACACACACACACAGATGTCACAACTATGTAATCATCCATTAATCAGAGTCAATCACAAGAACAAGCACTCTCTACTGTAATTAAAGGGAAACTTGATTTCACTGGAACCATAAAATCAACAGTTCATTTTCAGACAGTTATGGGGACTGCCTGGTAAGCCCCAAACTCTCTCTGTCTAACACACACACACACACACACACACACACACACACACACACACACACACACACACAGTACGCAAAGATAAAAATGTGTCTAATCTGTCTCCAGGCCTGTGTTTGTGATGTTGATGAAAGGATGTGTGAACAGTTAGCGTTTCTTATTTGCTGTTTGTATTGTATTGTATTGTATTGTGTGTGTGTGTGTGTGTGTGTGTGTGTGTGTGTGTGTGTGTGTGTGTGTGTGTGTGTGTGTGTGTGCATGTGTATGTGTATGTGTATGTGTATGTGTGTCTCTGTGTGTACATGTGTGCGTGTGTCTGTGTGTGTGTGTCTCTGTGTGTGTGTGTGTATGTGTGTCTGTCTGTGTACTGTATGCACGTGTGCATTTCTGTGTGTGTGTGTGTGTGTGTGTGTGTGTGTGTGTGTGTGTGTGTGTGTGTGTGTGTGTGTGTGTGTGTGTGTGTGTCTGTGTGTGCGTGTCTGTTGGTTTAACAACTGCATGTTTGTTTTCATTGTGCCACACAGATATCGATGAGTGCAGTATAAATGGCGGCGGCTGTAAGCACGGTTGTGTGAACACCTTGGGCAGCTATGAGTGCACCTGCCCCCCTGGACACAAGCTGCACTGGAACAAGAAAGACTGCATAGGTAGCCACCGTCATACTGCTAGTCATCGCTTGGGTCTCAGTTTCATTTAAAGGAATAGTCCACCTCTTTATGATAATTGGTTATTCACCTCCTTACTCAGAGTAACATATGTGGGTAAAAGCATTTTGGTCTCAGTGCTTGCATTTTCCTAGTATGGCATCCAAAGTTTTCCCAATTTTTTAGCTTTAGCATAGCATAG
>JAODXP020000018.1:27408652-27413652 GCA_027497455.2 Sardinella longiceps | reverse complement strand
TGAAGACATGATATGTAACCACTACTCCACCATGTTTGACTGCTTGTTTACAGCATTGCTCATATTGCTTTGCTTAAAGGATATGTGTTTGCCCAATAAAAGTGCATTTGACTTACTGGTCTGCTAATTTGTTTGTTTGTTTGTTTGTTTGTTTGTTTGTTTGTTTAGGATAAGAAGCTGATCAACATGTTGTTTGAGGTGCTGGCCAACCCCAATAACTACTACAACTACTCCCGGAACCACTCCAGAGAGATGCTGCCGCGCTCCTTTGTGCGGCTCATAACCAGCAAAGTCTACGACATCCTCCGACCCTACAAGTAGTCCCCGCCCGTCGCCCACCGTCCTCTCCATCGACCAGCAGCAGCCAATTACCCATCATCCCTTTCACCTGTTGCCAGGCGACATCCTTCACTACCCCAGCGCAAATGTTTTTCTTTCTTTTGGTTTCCCTCTGACGTCCTTTCTTCAAGAACACTTCAGAGTTCTGTGAGACACCCCTCCCCCATTCCACTCCGGCCTCACTCTGTCTCCAAATCTCACCCAACACCCCCCCCTCCCTAAACCCCACACTCTGGCTGCCAGTGGATATCCCCCCCCCCCCAACCCCAAACCCCCCCCTCCAAAAACAGGGTCTCCATCATCAGGGTGTTGAGCCCTGGCGCCATCATAAGGACATGCCGGGGGCCCAAGTGTTACTGTGATGGAAAAAAGAGAGAGGAGCGGTGAAAAGGAAGAGAGATAGAATGAGAGAAAGAACGAAAGAACGAAAGAAAAAGAAAGACTGAGAATGACGCTCTCACTTAGAGTGAGTGAGAGTAACTTACAGAGTGTGTGTATGCAAATGAATATGTACGTGTGTGTCTGTGTATGTGTTTTGGTGAATGTGTGCAGGGTGTGTGTGTGTGTGTGTGTGTGTGTGCATGGTGAGTGTGTGTGTGTGTGCATGGTGAGTTTGTATGTCTGTGTGTGTGTGTGTGTGTGTGTGTGTGTGCGTGTGTGTGTGACGGAAACAGAAAGAGTAATTTTGGAAGGATTGATATTTGGGTGGCATGGGAGATGAGAAGAGACTGGATGGACTCTAAAGGACAGTATGTTCCGATTGCGCCCTCTGCTGGGCAAAATAGTGTCATGTTCCTCCCAGCATCGCCATTGCCTTCCCCACCACCAGGGCGGCGCCTCTCCCCTACATTCCACACTTAAAAAGCCTAATGCTACATGAGCTCGTAGAGCAACGTCTTAATTTCTTACATTCTTACTGTTAAAACAGTACTTTCTATGTTTGTTTGGTTTCTATGTGAGATTATATTATTGTCTGTTACCTACACCTCTGCTATTTTATATCAAAGTGAACTTCAACAGGCCGGGAGAAATAGTGTGTTATTCACAACAGGAGAACAGAGAGAAGACAGAGAGGGAGCTGTGTATATGTGATAGCTGTAGAGAAGTGTGCACGTATATGTGTGTGTGTGTGTGTGTGTGTGTGTGTGTGTGTGTGTGTGTGTGTGTGTGTGTAACGTAAGGGAGGAGTATCGGGAGCATAGCTGCCTGTAGCCTGTAGTAGGCGCTAGAGGGCCACTCTGTATCTCCCTCTAAAGACTTTGTGTGTATCTGGCCTGTTTTGCCTCATATTTAGAACCTCATCATCAGGATCTCATCCTCCATTAACCCTACAGGAGTTTCTATTGGCCCAATAACGCTACAGGAGCTCCTATTGGCCCTTTTCTCCAGCCAATCATATTCATGTAAATCCTGTTTGTTTGTTTTTTTCCCTTCAGTTCTGCGCGTAACAAACAAACTCAGATGGGAGAGGATTCTGAGTGCTGGTCTTGACTGAGCCCTACAGTCTTTAGACAGTGTGTGACGTAGAAGTGATGGAACCCTTTGGAAAGTGCTTCTATGAAACACACATCCCCTACACACACACACACACACACACACAAACACACACAGTGTAGAGAAGAAATACATACTCATACATACATACTCAAAAAACATCACAAGTAGCAACAGAAATGTGCATGAAGTGAAAAAATTATATAAAATTATATAAGTTATAAACCACAATACACACACAGCAGTTACACTCAGAGAGGGGGAGGTATGTATGTGTGTGTGTGTGTGTGTGTGTGTGTGTGTGTGTGTGTGTGTGTGTGTGTGTGTGTGTGTGTGTCCTCTTGCTGGCCTGGATTTCAGAATAGTTTAATAAGTCTGAGACTAACTCAGAGTGACTTTGACTGACACTTTGAAAAGGTGTGACATACAGTAGCTACTAACCAGTCCAGTCGGCTAAAGCAGACATTGCCTCTGTGCCTCAGGTGGCTCAAGCAGAATAAACACATTATTCACAGAAGTACCACCACGTCCCAAATATGTTAAATTATGGTAACCAGGCCACCACGGTCCCTGTTTTTGGTTAAAATACTAGAAAACCCACTTGTTTTGAAGTTAAACAATAGCATATTTATTATATTAAAAATATTGAGTATTCAGACAGGAGTGTTTTAGCTTCCCAAAGAAAAATCAAGGAAATGTCCCAGCTTCCCAAGGAAAATTCAGAAGTTTGGACACCTTTATCTTAAGTATGGTGTTGCAAAATCAGCCAGCCACATATCCCTTCTCCATCCAGAGTCGTAGCGTTTACTTCAAAATGTAGTGAATATTATGGCATGACATATTTTCAGTAATAACAATTTTACAGTACATTAGTAAACAATTGTAACTACAAAATGAAGCCAGCTATGAGCTAACTCCAAAAGGAGCCCTTAACGAGTGATCTGAGAAACCTCGAGAGATGTTATCAAGCTTATTAGCTAGGCTTACCTTGGATACTTAAACTTGTATAACTACACTATACTACTAATACTACGTCTACTATCAATCTTGCCTGCCATACTTTACAAAATGCAATCTGCCGTCTCAATACTGTGACTTTTCACCGGGAATGAGTGAGCCATCTCTATGTCCTCTGTGCTTTTATTTGTGAAATGATGGCAATGCACCCACCTTCAAATGACCAATGCCCCCCAGTGTACATTCAGATCAGCACACAGACATACACACACACACACACACACACACACACACACACACACCTGACTGTTCTCTCAGCAGCAAGCAGAGAGCGTTAGATGCAGACAAGACCTTGTTTGGCTCACCAGGCTCAGATAGTGTTTCCTGCTCGTTCTCAGAAAGAAGCGCTATTGCCTGACTAGCGACCACACGGGCAAAGGCATAAATTAGTTACAGACTGCATGGAGGTCTACTAGCCTACAGACTCCAGCATCTCACAGCTTGCTGTCGTCCTTGGGGTAGTCTGATGTAGTCCAATGCCCTTCTGCATGCTTAAATAGGATTGTGAAGGCTGCACAACGCAACAGCAGTTAGCCACATCACATATGGCGGCGGTATTCTCCCACGTTCTCAAGTCCAAAAAAGTGCTTAGTGCAGGCTAAAATGTATGAAACTAAGCACTTTTTATGACTTAAACATCTGGGAGAATCCGGGCCATACAGTACCGGTACTTTCATTGGGTTCTGATCTCTGAGCCCCAGGGCTGTGGCCGGCGCCTGTCTGAGAGGGGCCTCAGTAAGTACAGTTGAGTTCAGTTCAGTTGAGTTCAGAGAGTTTCCTATGATGTCTCATAGAGTTGGTAACAGTATTTGCACTTGAAAATGTGTTATTGCTCATGTATAATGTCTGGAGTTTGTATTGTCTCTTCCAAATGAATGGAATTGGTGTTCTTAAACCTGCATTGGGTGTCCTTCTTGTTCATTTCCTCATGTCCTCCCTGTTATAACACATGTGACTCCTGTTATAACAGATATGACGTATGTTATAACAGGTCTGGCTCATGTTATAACACATCTGACTCATGTTATAACAGATATGACTGTTATATAGCCTCCCACCATAGCCATGTGATTGGGTTTTATTTGATACCAGTGCTAAATAACTTATCTGAAAAAATAAGTGTTGTTATTATTATTATTATTATTATTATTATTATTATTGTATTGTTAGACAGTATTTATTTTGTTACCTAGATCTACAACTACAATGCTTAATAATTAAATTAGACGTGTTTTTAAACGTTACATCCAGGGCCTCATTTATCAACAGTGTATAGAAAACATTGTAAATTTGATCAAACGAGAAAAGTACAAGAAAAGTCAGTATTTATCAAATGATCCAGGCTGGTCGTACGCACACAAGTAATGAAGTTAGTGCAACGATAAATCCTTCTAAATCACTGAGCTTGCGCACGCTCAGGTCCATTTGCATCCTGACACACCCTTAATTTACCATATATGGTATGAGTAATCAATCTGTCACAGGTGGAGACAATTATCATGCTCACTGAAAACATGCTACCTGTACTGATTGTGCAACAAAGCATCAGAGATAGCTAATACACCTTTACCATACATATAATGTCAATGTCCTGAGAGAACAATCCACAAACGTTCCTGGAATGATTCGATCCTTGGAATGTTCAGGATCATAAACCTAACTTCCAAGAAATTTTCCACAATAACCCTTCGTGAATGCTCCCTTTGGCTTGTGATTCTGGTTCATGGTGTAGATCAAACAGTCCAGGCCGCTGATCCTTGATTATCTCGCAGCTGTCATGTCAAATACACAATCTCAAGGTAAGAATTTAAGTACAAATAGTTTGTGCATGATTACCATTACACCATTACAGCCTAAATGTTAGAATTGCACTTCCTCAAAAAGGAAAGAAGTCTGGGTAAAATTGAGTGTAATAAATGTGGTTTATTGTGTCAGACATCATAAAGCCAAGCACAGATCCTGCTCCTGAGCAAAGAAATGGCATATTCTTTTATACATGAATTTTGGTTCAATAACAGCTGACTCTGTATAAAATAATGTAGTACAAATATATTCCATATATTACCATGGCAGTGAGCAATGGAACATCACATGGCAATGAATTTTACATGAGCCTTTGCATCAAAGCGACAAACTTTATACGAACCCTA
>JAODXP020000018.1:27373652-27406152 GCA_027497455.2 Sardinella longiceps | reverse complement strand
TGGGGGATCCTCCTTTGTGTGTGAATCGGACCCCACAGCCGTATGAGACGCTATCTCCCACTCGGAACCTCTCCTGCAGCACGTAACGCTCACGCAGCTGCATCCTATCACTCACACGAGGACGGGGACAACCTGGAGAACACACACACACACACACACACACACACTCACCACTATGATTCTTTGACAAGGGAAAAGACAACTGCGCCATCTGTGTCTGTGATGATAAGAACTTTGTGTGTGTATAGGTCAAACCAGAAACACATTTACACACTCACCTGGAACACAGGTAGGAACGGGCTGGCTCCAGGATCCGTTACTCAGACAGGTGAGAGCTCCACTTCCAGGTGTGTCAAGCACGTATCCACGGGAACAAGTCACAGTAACCTTTGTTCCAGCCTGTATCCGCTTGTTGGACAGGATTCCCTTCGAGACCTTCAGGACAGGACACGTCACAACTAAACAAGCACACACACACACACACACACACACACACACACACACACACACACACAGCGGAGACAGAGGTCAATGAGTTTCAATAGCCAAAAGTCCAGTCACCGACAGGAGAGACCAGTGACTCCCCCCAGTCTGAAACCCAGATCTCCAAAGTTGTAAATGTGTAACTTCAGCACAACGCCAAAGAGCCAGGCTCATGGGGATTCAGATCATATACTGTAGTCAACCATGGTGACAGTAGTCTGACACAGTATTGAACAATAAACAAACACACACACACACACAGTGGCTAGTAGTAGTTGTTTTACTCACTCAGACACCTAGGCCAGTAGGGACTCCACTGTCCATTGTCACTGCAGGTGATGGTTGTAGTGTTGATGTTTAGACGCCGACCCTCTGGACATCTGACGCTCACAGACTGACCAGCACTGGCCGGCCACTGCCCCACTCTCTGCACCAGGGTCTGGGACACCGTTGTGAAGGACGAAGGACACACTTGCTGAGGGACTGGCAGAAATATATCCACCGGAATAAAAAGAAATGTAAAACTGGTGTACCCCAAGGCACAGTACTAGGCCCCATACATCCTCTAAATGCTTTAGAAAACTGGTCTCTTGTTATAGAGTTAAAGAGGAAGTGTTTTAAAGATAGATTTAGATCTAATGCACAGAGGGTAAGAAAGAGGAGCTTGTTTGTGTGTGTGTGGCTGTGTGTTGTTACGTGCTTAAACGTTGTCGCCTAATGTTGGCTTGTTTCTTATCTGTTCTACATCGCAGGCTGTTGGAGTTGTGCTGGTGTCCCGGGTCACATGTTCAATCTATTTGACTCCTATATTTAAGGCCTGTCTTGCCGGGTTCCCTCTCTCCACTAGCAGCAGCGTGTCATTTTTGGCTTTTTGTTTTGGTTTACTACATATGATTGACTCACACTACATTCTTGTTTTCATACCACTGCACTGACTACTTAATATTATTGAAACTTTATTTATTTACTTTAATAAATATTATGACTCTTTAAAAATTTTCATTTAACTTGATGTCTATGAAGTAAACACACTCACCTGGAACACAGGTAGGAACGGACCGGCTCCAGGATCCGTTACTCAGACAATAAAGAGCCCCACTTCCAGGTGTGTCCAGCACGTATCCATGTGAGCAAGTGAGAGTGACGTATGTACCAGCGCCTCTCCGCTGGGTGGACAGGGTGCCATTTGAGACCTTCAGGACAGGACAAGAAACAACTACGAAAGCAAACACAAACACACACACACTTCGTCACGAATTACATTTTCTTTAATCCAGATTTGATCCAGGCTGCTCCCAGGATCCGTTACTATAGCCATCAAAATCTTACCATACACACACCTGCAATTTGTACCTATGATGTCTAAGAAGAAAACACACTCACCTGGAACACAGGTAGGGACAGGACGACTCCAGGATCCGTTACTCAGACAGGTGAGAGCTCCACTTCCAGGTGTGTCCAGCACGTATCCACGGGAACAAGTCACAATGACATTTGTTCCAGGCCGTATCCCCTTGTTGGACAGGATTCCCCTCGAGATCTTTAGGACAGGACACATCACAACTAAACAAGCAAACACACACACACACACACACACACACACACACACACACACACACACACACACACACAAACAGAGACAGAGTTTAATGGGTTTCAATGGCCATCAAATATGTGGAAAAGATCCAGAAAAGGACCCCACCCGGTCTCAAATCTGGGTCTCCAGGGTGTGAAATGGGGAATTTGACCACAAGGCCAAAAAGCCAGGCTCATTGGTATGGAAGTCAGTGCGCATAGTCAACCGTGGTGATGGTAGTCCGTCACAGTATTAAACTCAACAACAAACACACACACACACACACACACACACAAACACACACACAAACACAAACACAAACATACATATATATATATATATATATATATATATATATATATATATATATATATATATATATATATACATATACACAGTGGCCAATGATAGTTGCTGTACTCACTCAGACATCTGGGCCAGTAGGGACTCCACTGTCCGTTGTCACTGCAGGTGATGGTTGTAGTGTTGATGTTTAAACGCCGACCCTCAGGGCATCTGACGGTCACAGACTGACCAGCACTGGCAGGCCACTGACCCACTCTCTGCACCAGGGTCTGGGACGCATATCTGAAGGTCGAGGGACAAACTTGCTGAGAGACTGGTGGAAGTACAACTGCTGGAATACAAAAAATGTTCATATAATACTACCTCGGCTCATGAAATGCTGGTTTTACAGTATTTTTATTTTCTTTTGGGAACCCTTAGCTATCTCGGCTCTAGTTGTTCTGCTTGCTCTGCCTGTCTCCACACATACATGTGAGATCAGTCCATAGGAGAATTATTTCAGAATGTCCCTATTTGGCTATTTCCTAAGACAAACAACTCGTGAAAAGGACGAAAAAGAAAGGTTGCAATTTAGATGGCAGATGGCTCAAACTGAACGTCTCCAACAGTTTAGATAGCAGGTGTCTCAAAGTGAACATCTCCTGTAGGAGACAATACTCCTGAACTGTACTGTACTGATGGGGAAAGGGGGAGGCAATTTATACCTGTCATGACTATGATGTAATCACACTCACCTGGAACACAGGTAGTAACGGGCTGGCTCCAGGATCCGTTACTCAGACAGGTGAGAGACCTGTCTGAGAGACCGCTTGCAGGTGTGTTCAGGACATATCCACGGAAACAAGTCACAGTAACATTCGTTCCAATCTGGATCCGCTGGGTGGAAAGGGTTCCATTCAAGACCTTCAGGACAGGACAAGAAACAACTATGCAAGCAAACACACACACACACACACACACACACACACACACACACACACACACACACACACACACACACACAGAGTCAGAAAAAGAATCTGTGCCTTCTCTTCTGTTACTAAGTGTAGGGGAAAGGGAAATGTTAAGGTGTATCTGTTGTTGAGAATCATCACCTTCACAGATGGGGACATCATTATCCCAGCCACTGTCCACACAGGTACGTTGATTGGTCTTGCCTACCATGCGAGAGCTAGAAAGAAAAATACCACAAGTGAGAGTCATTATTTCTTTTACTGGTCAGGAAATTCTCCCCATGCTAGATCCTGCTACCTAGAGGATCCAGGGTGTAAATTTTGTGTAACACCTTAGGACCTGAACTGCCTACTTACCCATTATTGCATGTGTACTCAACCACAGCTCCAAACACAAAGTCTTCCCCCTTGACCAAATGGAAACTTCCATGTGCTGTTTCTTCAGGCGGACCACATGGTTTTTCTGGGAACAAAATCGTATTTTACTCTCCCACCTAATCCTTTTAAATTAGCTTATATTCACTAAAGAAACGTGTGTTAGAAACACAGCATACTCACTCTGACATTGCCTTCCTGTAATAACCCATTCACCATTCCTGCAAGTGGCCCATAGAGGTCCAACATGCCCCACATGGCACCGTAGTCTCACAACCTCACCATCACTGTAGCTGGAGTTCAGACCTGACATGTCCACATCTGGTGGGGCTCCAAGTGAACCGTTTCCACAGCCTGTGCAGTGCGAGGGAAGAGACAAAAATATGTTTTTGCCTCTAAATTTGAATTCAGTCAAATCAGTGAGTTTAAACATCTCCTGAAGATTACATGGCAGATGGCTCAAACTGAATGATCCCTGCAGGTTAGATGACAGATCACTCAAACTGAACGTCTCTTGAGTTTAGATGATAGATCACCCAAACTTAACTTCTCTTGAGTGGCTCAAACTGAACGTCTCCTACAGTTTAGTTGGCAAATGGCTCAAACTGAACGTCTCCTACAGTTTAGTTGGCAAATGGCTCAAATTGAACGTCTCCTACAGTTTAGATGGCAGATGGCTCAATATGAACATCTCCTGCAGTTTAGATCAGTTGGCTCAATATGAACATCTCTTGAAGATTTGATGGCAGATTGCTTCAACTGAACGTCTCCTGCAGTTCAGATAGCAGACGGCTCAAACTGAATTTGTCCTGCAGGAGACATGGCTCATGAAGCTGCAATTTGGTACTGTTGGGAGGGACAGGCTGCTTGCTGGATTCGTCACTCAGCTACACACACATCTGCAGTTGGTACCTGAGATGTCTATGAAGTAAACACACTCACCTGGAGAATAGGTAGGGGTGGATTGACTCAAAGATCTGCTACTCAGGCATAAACATGTTACCAAACACATCTGCAATTTGTGCCAGTGATGTCTACTGTATAATGTAAAACTCACCTGGAACACAGGTAGGAACGGGCTGGCTCCAGGATCCGTTACTCAGACAGGTGAGAGCCCCACTTCCAGGTGTGTCCAGCACGTATCCATGGGAACAAGTCACAGTAACATTCGTTCCAATCTGGATCCGCTGGGTGGAAAGGGTTCCATTCAAGACCTTCAGGACTGGACAAGAAACAACTATGCAAACACACACACACACACACACACACACACACACACACACACACACACACACACACACACACACACACACACACACACACACACACACACCATCATATATCCTCGTGATTAGACATAGACACGTACACAGAATCAGAAAGAGAATGTGTGCCTTCTCTTCTGTTACTAAGTATAGAGAAAAGGGAAAATGTTAAGGGATATTTGTTATTGAGAATCATCACCTTCACAGACGGGGACATCATTATCCCAGCCACTGTCCACACAGGTACGTTGATTGGTCTTGCCTACCATTCGAGAGCTAGAAAGAAAAATACCACAAGTGAGAGTAATGTTGATTTATACTGGCCGGGATATTCTCTCCATGCTAGCTCCTGCTACCTAGAGGATCCAGGGTGTACATTTTATGTAATAACGCAAGACATGAATTGTCTACTTACCCATTGTTGCATGTGTACTCAACCACAGCTCCAAACACAAAGTCTTCCCCCTTGACCAAATGGAAACTTCCATGTGCTGTTTCTTCAGGCGGACCACATGCTTTTTCTGGGAACAAAATGGAATTTTACTCTCCAACCTACTCCTTTTAAATGGGCCGATATTCATCAAAGAAAAGTGTGTTAGAAACACAGCATACTCACTCTGACATTGCCTTCCTGTAAGAACCCATTCACCATTCCTGCAAGTGGCCCATAGAGGTCCAACATGCCCCACATGGCACCGTAGTCTCACAACCTCACCATCACTGTAGCTGGAGTTCAGACCTGACATGTCCACATCTGGTGGGGCTCCAAGGGAACTTTTTTCACAGCCTGTGCAGTTCAGAGGAACACACAAAAAGATATCTTCCTTTAAATTTAATCGAATGAGTGAATTTAATTGTCTCCTTAAATTTAGATGGCCGATGGCTCAAACTGAATGTCTCCTGCAGTTTAGATGGCAGATGACTCAAACTGAACATCTCTTGAAGTTTAGATACCAGGTGGCTCAAACTGAATGTGTCCTGCAGTTAAGATGTTAGGTGGCTGAAATTGAACGTCTCCTCTATCTTACATGGCAGATGGCTCAAATTGAACGTCTCCTGCATTTTAGACAGTGGGTGTCTCAAACTGAACGTGTGCTCCAGTTTAGATGGCAGATGGATCAAACTGAATATTACTCAAACTGAGACATTACTCAAGATGTTGCAGCTTAGTACTGATGGGAGGGAAGAACAGGCTGCTTTCTGAGTGTCACTTAGCCATCAACAAATTACCACACATATCTCCAACTGGTACCTGAGATGTCTATGCAGTTAACACACTCACCTGGAGAATAGGTAGGGTTTTACTGACTCAAAGATCCGCTACTCAGACATAAAGATGTTACGACACACACATCTGCACTTTGTGCCTAGGATGTCTACTTTATGATGCAGATATACTCACCTGGAACACAGGTAGGAACGGGCTGACTCCAGGAACCGTTACTCAGACAGGTGAGAGCTCCACTTCCAGGTGTGTCCAGCACGTATCCACGGGAACAAGTCACAGTAACATTCGTTCCAATCTGGATCCGCTGGGTGGAAAGGGTTCCATTCAAGACCTTCAGGACAGGACAAGAAACAACTATGCAAGCAAACACACACACACAAACATACATCATCACATATCACATTTCCTCCTGATTAGATATACACACACACACAGAGTCAGAAAAAGAATCTGTGCCTTCTCTTCTGTTACTAAGTATAGAGAAAAGGGACAAGGTTAAGGTCTATCTGTTGTTGAGAATCATCACCTTCACAGACGGGGACATCATTATCCCAGCCACTGTCCACACAGGTACGTTGATTGGTCTTGCCTACCATGCGAGAGCTAGAAAGAAAAATTCTACAAGTGAGAGTAATGTTTATTTTTACTGGCCGGGATATTCTCTCCATGCTAGGTCATGCTATCTGGAAGATCCAGAGTACATTTTGTGTCACAACTTGAAACATGAGCGGTCACCTTACCCATTATTGCATGTGTACTCAACCACAGCTCCAAACACAAAGTCTTCCCCCTTGACCAAATGGAAACTCCCATGTGCTGTTTCTTCTGGTGGACCACATGCTTTTTCTGGGAACAAAATGGCATTTTACTCTTCAAGATCCTCCATTTAAATATGTACTGATATTCAGCAAAGAAAAGTGTGTTAGAAACACAGCATACTCACTCTGACATTGCCTTCCTGTAATAACCCATTCACCATTCCTGCAAGTGGCCCATAGAGGTCCAACATGCCCCACATGGCACCGTAGTCTCACAACCTCACCATCACTGTAGCTGGAGTTCAGACCTGACATGTCCACATCTGGTGGGGCTCCAAGGGAACTTGTTTCACAGCCTGTGCAATACAAGGGAACAGACAAAATATATAGTTTTGCCTCTAAATTTGAATTTAATCAAATCAGTGAGTTTAAACATCTCCTGAAGATTACATGGCAGATGGCTCAAACTGAACTTTTCTTGAAGTTTAGATAGCAGGTGACTGAAACTGAACGTCTCCTGCAGTTTTTATCAGGTGGCTCAAACTGAACGTCTCTTCAAGCTTGGATGGCAGGTGGCTCAACTTGAACGTCTACTGCAGTTTAGATGGCAGATGGATCAAACTGAATATTTTTCTGAGACATTACTCAAGAAGTTGCAGCTTGGTACTGATGGGAGGGAGGGAAAGGCTGCTTTCTGAGTCGGTCACTTAGCCATCAACAAATGACCACATATACTGTATCTCCAACTGGAACATCCGATGTTGATGAAGTAAAGACACAAGACACTCACTTGAAACATAGGTAGGGGTAGATTGACTCAAAGATCCGCTACTCAGACATAAACATGATACCAAACACATCTGCAATTTGTGCCTGTGATGTCTACTGTATGATGTAAATATACTCACCTGGAACACAGGTAGGAACGGGCTGGCTCCAGGATCCGTTACTCAGACAGGTGAGAGCTCCACTTCCAGGTGTGTCCAGCACGTATCCATGGGAACAAGTCACAGTAACATTCGTTCCAATCTGGATCCGCTGGGTGGAAAGGGTTCCATTCAAGACCTTCAGGACAGGACAAGAAACAACTATGCAAGCAAACACACACACACACACACACACACACACACACACACACACACACACACACACACACACACACACACAGACAGCACACACACACACACACACACACACACACACACACACACGCACACACACAAATGCAAACACATACAAACACACATCATGACCTATTACATTTTGGACTGATTACACCTGTATACACATAGAGTGAGAGAGAGAATGTGTGCCTTCTCTTCTGTAACTAAGTATAGAGAAAAGGGACAAGGTTAATGTCTATCTGTTGTTGAGAATCATCACCTTCACAGACGGGGACATCATTATCCCAGCCACTGTCCACACAGGTACGTTGATTGGTCTTGCCTACCATGCGAGAGCTAGAAAGAAAAATACCACAAGTGAGAGTAACGTTTATTTTTACTGGCTGGGAGATTCTCTCCATGCTAGGTCATGCTACCTAGAGGATCAAGCGTGTAAATATTGTGTAACAACTTAAGACATGAACTGTCTACGTACCCATTGTTGCATGTGTACTCAACCACAGCTCCAAACACAAAGTCTTCCCCCTTGACCAAATGGAAACTTCCATGTGCTGTTTCTTCGGGCGGACCACATGCTTTTTCTGGGAACAAAATAAATTTTATTCTCCAACCTAATCCCTTTAAATGGGCTGATATTCAGCAAAGAAAAGTGTGTTAGAAACACAGCATACTCACTCTGACATTGCCTTCCTGTAATAACCCATTCACCATTCCTGCAAGTGGCCCATAGAGGTCCAACATGCCCCACATGGCACCGTAGTCTCACAACCTCACCATCACTGTAGCTGGAGTTCAGACCTGACATGTCCACATCTGGTGGGGCTCCAAGGGAACTTGTTTCACAGCCTGTGCAGTACGAGGGAACATAGAAAAAATATATTTTGCCTTTAAATTAGAATTTTATCGAAACAGTGAGTTTGATGGTTTCTTGAAAAGTAGATGGTATACTGTTCAAACTGAACAATTTAGATGGCAGATGACTAAAACTGAACAATTCATGCAGTTTTGATGGTCGATGGCTCAAACTGAAAGTCTTCCACAGGTTTGATGTCCGATGGCTCAAACTGAATGTCTCCCGCAGTTTAGATGGCAGATGGATCAAACTGAATATTTCCTGAGACATGGCTCAAGAAGTTGCAGCTTGGTACTGATGGGAGGGAGGGACAGGCTGATTACTCAGTCTGTACTTAGCCATCGACAAATTACAACACACATATCTCCAACTGATACCTCTGATGTCAATGAAGTAACCACACTCACCTGGAAAATAGGTAGGGATGGACTGACTCAAAGATCTGCTACTCAGAAATAAACATGTTACCAAACACATCTGCACTTTGTGCCTGTGAGGTCTACTGTATGATGAAATACACTCACCTGGAACACAGGTAGGAACGGGCTGGCTCCAGGATCCGTTACTCAGACAGGTGAGAGCTCCACTTCCAGGTGTGTCCAGCACGTATCCATGGGAACAAGTCACAGTAACATTCGTTCCAATCTGGATCCGCTGGGTGGAAAGGGTTCCATTCAAGACCTTCAGGACAGGACAAGAAACAACTATGCAAGCACACACACACACACACACACACACACACACACACACACACACACACACACACACACACACACAACCATACATCATCATATATCCTTGTGAGGAGACATACACACGCATACAGAGTCAGAAAGAGAATGTGTGCCTTCTCTTCTCTTGCTAGAAAAGGGACAAGGTTAAGGTCTATCTGTTGTTGAGAATCATCACCTTCACAGACGGGGACATCATTATCCCAGCCACTGTCCACACAGGTACGTTGATTGGTCTTGCCTACCATGCGAGAGCTAGAAAGAGAAATACCACAAGTGAGACTATTGTTGATTTTTAATGGCCGGGAAATTCTTTCCATGCTAGATCCTGCTACCTAGAAGACCCATAGTGTACATTTTGTGTTACGACTTAAAACACGAGCGGTCACCTTACCCATTGTTGCATGTGTACTCAACCACAGCTCCAAACACAAAGTCTTCCCCCTTGACCAAATGGAAACTCCCATGCTCTGTTTCTTCGGGCGGACCACATGCTTTTTCTGGAACAAAATACATTTTAATCTTCAAGCTCCTCCATTAAATATACTGATATTCAGCCAAGAAAAGTGTGTTAGAAACACAGCATACTCACTCTGACATTGCCTTCCTGTAAGAACCCATTCACCATTCCTGCAAGTGGCCCATAGAGGTCCAACATGCCCCACATGGCACCGTAGTCTCACAACCTCACCATCACTGTAGCTGGAGTTCAGACCTGACATGTCCACATCTGGTGGGGCTCCAAGGGAACTTTTTTCACAGCCTGTGCAATACAAGGGAATAGAGAAAAAAATATATTATTGCCTCTAAATTTGAATTCACTTAAATCAGTGAGTTTAACCATCTCCTGAAGATTAGAAGGCAGATGGCTCAAACTGAACGGCTCTGTCAGTGAAGATGGCAGATGGGTCAAACTGAATATCTCCTGAGACATTACTCAAGAAGCTGCAGCTTGGTACTGATGGGAGCGAGGGACAGGCTGCTTCCTGAGTCTGTCACTTAGCCATCGACATATTACAACACTTATATCTCCAATTGGAAACATAGGTAGGGATGGACTGACTTAAGGATCCGCTACTCAGACATAAACATGTTGCCACACACATCTCTAAGTTGTGCCTGTGAGGTCTACTGTATGATGTAAATACACTCACCTGGAACACAGGTAGGAACGGGCTGGCTCCAGGAACCGTTACTCAGACAGGTGACAGTTCCACTTCCAGGTGTGTCCAGCACGTATCCATGGGAACAAGTCACAGTAACATTCGTTCCAATCTGGATCCGCTGGGCGGAAAGGGTTCCATTCAAGACCTTCAGGACAGGACAAGAAACAACTATGCAAGCAACACACACACACACACACACACACACACACACACACACACACACACACACACACACACACACACACACACCATCATCGTCAATTACATCATCTCCTGAATACACCTATATTCACCTTATTCCGCGGGTAAACATGGGCGCTGCCATGACGATTGTCATTCAACATCCGGTCTAGCAACGCATTGACTTAGCGCTGTGATATTTGGTGTTTTAACGGTCTAATATAAGTGGTCTTACTATAAAGTTGTGCTCACTATATCCATCAATAAATTTAGAACAGTTCGTCGCCAGATAAAAAATTATGTTTTCAGCAGTAAAAACAGTGTTTCTACGGCTACAATAAGGAGTTTTGTGATCGTTGTATTTCATGAAAATTACGTTGATTTGAATGAGAGGCAGCGTCTAACGCAGAGGTGGGATATTTTGTTGAGAATCATCACCTTCACAGACGGGGACATCATTATCCCAGCCACTGTCCACACAGGTACGTTGATTGGTCTTGCCTACCATGCGAGAACTATAGAAAGAAAAATACCACAAGTGGGGGTAATGTTCATTTTTACTGGCCGTGCTATCCATGCTAGATCCTGCTACCTTTAAAGATCCAAAGTGTACATATTGTGTAATAACTTTAAGCATGAACTGTCTACTTACCCATTATTGCAGGTGTACTCAACCACAGCTCCAAACACAAAGTCTTCCCCCTTGACCAAATGGAAACTCCCATGTGCCATTTCTTCAGGCGGACCACATGCTTTTTCTGGGAACAAAATGGAATTTTACTCTCCAACCTACTCCATTTAAATGGGCTGATATTCATCAAGGAAAAGAAGGTGCTACCACACACATATCTGCAATTGGTGCCTCTAATGTTGATGAAGTGAACAAACTCACTTGAAGCATAGGTAGGGATGGATTGACTCAAAGATCCTCTATTCAGACATAAACATGTTACCAAACACATCTGCACTTTGTGCCTGTGGTGTCTACTGTATGATGAAATACACTCACCTGGAACACAGGTAGGAACGGGTTGGCTCCAGGATCCGTTACTCAGACAGGTGAGCGCTCCACTTCCAGGTGTGTCCAGCACGTATCCATGGGAACAAGTCACAGTAACATTTGTTCCAATCTGGATCCGCTGGGTGGAAAGGGTTCCATTCAAGACCTTCAGGACTGGACAAGAAACAACTATGCAAGCAAACACACACACACACACACACACACACACACACACACACAAACATACATCATCACATATCACATTTCCTCCTGATTAGATATACACACACACACAGAGTCAGAAAAAGAATCTGTGCCTTCTCTTCTGTTACAAAGTATTGAGAAAAGGGAAAATTAAGGTCTATTTGTTGTTGAGAATCATCACCTTCACAGACAGGGACATCATTATCCCAGCCACTGTCCACACAGGTACGTTTATTGGTCTTGCCTACCATGCGAGAGCTAGAAAGAAAAATACCACAAGTGAGAGTAATGTTGATTTTTACTGGCCGGGATATTCTCTCCATACTAGATCCTGCTACCTAGAAGATCCAGAGTGTACATTTTGTGTAACAACTAAAACACATGAGATGTCTACTTACCCATTGTTGCATGTGTACTCAACCACAGCTCCAAACACAAAGTCTTCCCCCTTGACCAAATGGAAACTTCCATGTGCTGTTTCTTCAGGCGGACCACATTCTTTTTCTGGAACAAAATGGAATTTTACTCTCCAACCTACTCCATTTAAATGGGCTGATATTCATCAAAGAAAAGTGTGTTAGAAACACAGCATACTCACTCTGACATTGCCTTCCTGTAATAACCCATTCACCATTCCTGCAAGTGGCCCATAGAGGTCCAACATGCCCCACATGGCACCGTAGTCTCACAACCTCACCATCACTGTAGCTGGAGTTCAGACCTGACATGTCCACATCTGGTGGGGCTCCAAGGGAACTTTTTTCACAGCCTGTGCAGTACGAGGGAAGAGACAAAAAATATATTTTTGCCTCTAAATTTTAATTTAATCAAATCAGTGAGCTTATACATCTCCTGAAGGTTAGATGTCAGATGCCTCAAATTGAACGATCCCTGCAGTTTGGATGGCAGATCACTCAAACTGCACAGCTCTTGTGTTTAGATGGTAGATCACCCAAACTGAACGTCTCTTGAAGCTTAGATAGCAGGTGGCTAAAACTGAACGTCTCCTACTGTTTTGATGGCAGATAGATCTAACTGAACGTCTCCTGCAGTTAAGATGTCAGGTGAAACTGAACATCTCCTGCAGTTTATATCAGATGGCTCAAACTGAATGTCTCCTCCAGTTTATATGGCAGATGGATCAAACCTGTGCAATGGCTCAAACTGAACGATTCCTGCAGTTTAGATGGTAGATCACCCAAACTGAACATCTCCTACAATTTAGTTGACAGGTGGCTCAAGCTGAACGTCTCCTGCAGTTTATATCAGATGGCTCAAACTGAACATCTCTTGAAGATCAGATGGCAGATTGCTCCAACTGAACGTCTCCTCCAGTTTAGACGTTAGGTGGCTCAAACTGAACATCTTCTAAAGTTTAGATGGCAGATAGATCAAACTGAAGATTTTCTGAGACATTATTCAAGAAGTTGCAGCTTGGTACTGATGGGAGGGAGGGACAGGCTGCTCTCTGAGTCTGTCACTTAGCCATCGACATATTACCACACATATCTCCAACTGGAACCTCTGATGTTGATGAAGTAAAGACACAAGACACTCACTTGAAACATAGGTAGGGGTAGATTGACTCAAAGATCCGCTACTCAGACATAAACATGTTACCAAACACATCTGCACTTTGTGCCTGTGATGTCTACTGTATGATGTAAATATACTCACCTGGAACACAGGCAGGAACGGGCTGGCTCCAGGATCCGTTACTCAGACAGGTGACAGCTCCACTTCCAGGTGTGTCCAGCACGTATCCATGGGAACAAGTCACAGTAACATTCGTTCCAATCTGGATCCGCTGGGTGGAAAGGGTTCCATTCAAGACCTTCAGGACTGGACAAGAAACAACTATGCAAGTAAACACACACACACACACACACACACACACACACACACACACACACACACATACATCATCACATATCATATTTGCTCCAGATTAGCATATACTTGTGATACACACACACACACACACACACACACAGAGTCAGAAAAAGAAGCTGTGCCTTCTCTTCTGTTACGAAGTATTGAGAAAAGGGAAAATTAAGGTCTGTTTGTTGTTGAGAATCATCACCTTCACAGACGGGGACATCATTATCCCAGCCACTGTCCACACAGGTACGTTGATTGGTCTTGCCTACCATGCGAGAGCTAGACAGAAAAATACATACATAGTGAGAGTATTGTTGATTTATACTGGCTGGGAGATTCTCTCCATGCTAGATCCTGCTACCTAGAGGATCCAGGGTGTATGTTTTATGTAACAACTTAAAACATGAGCTGTTTATTACCCATTGTTGCATGTGTACTCAACCACAGCTCCAAACACAAAGTCTTCCCCCTTGACCAAATGGAAACTTCCATGTGCTGTTTCTTCAGGCGGACCACATGCTTTTTCTGGGAAAAAAATGGTATTTTACTCTCCAACCTAATCCCTTTAAATGGGCTGATATTCATCAAAGAAAAGTGTGTTAGAAACACAGCATACTCACTCTGACATTGCCTTCCTGTAATAACCCATTCACCATTCCTGCAAGTGGCCCATAGAGGTCCAACATGCCCCACATGGCACCGTAGTCTCACAACCTCACCATCACTGTAGCTGGAGTTCAGACCTGACATGTCCACATCTGGTGGGGCTCCAAGGGAACTTTTTTCACAGCCTGTGCAGTACAACAGAACATTGAAAAATATATTTTGCCTTTCAATTTGAATTTTATCAAAACAGTGAGTTTGATGGTTTCCTGAAAATTAGAAGGTATATTGTTCAAACTGAAGTCTCCTGCAATTTAGATAGCAGATTGCTAAAACTGAACATTTCATGCAGTTTTAATGACCGATGGCTCAAATTTAAAATCTTCCACAGGTTTGATGTCTGGTGGCCCAAACTGAACGTACCCTGCCGTTTGGATGGCAGATGGCTCACACTGGACGACTCTTGAAGTTTAGATACCTGGCTCAAAATGAATGTGTCCTGCAGGTTACTGTACTCAAAGATCCGCTACTCAGACATAAACATGTTACCAAACACATCTGCACTTTGTGCCTGTGATGTCTACTGTATGATGTAAATATACTCACCTGGAACACAGGCAGGAATGGGCTGACTCCAGGATCCATTATTCAGACAGGTGACAGCTCCACTTCCAGGTGTGTCCAGCACGTATCCATGGGAACATGTCACAGTAACATTTGTTCCAATCTGGATCCGCTGGGTGGAGAGGGTTCCATTCAAGACCTTCAGGACAGGACAAGAAACAACTATGCAAGCAAACACACACACACACACACACACACACACACACACACACACACACACACACACACACACACACACAGACCTATTACATTTTCTACTGATTACACCTGTATACACGTAGAGAGAGAGAATCTGTGCCTTCTCTTATGTAACTAAGTGTAGAGGAAAGGGAAATGTTAAGGACTATCTGTTGTTAAGAATCATCACCTTCACAGACGGGGACATCATTATCCCAGCCACTGTCCACACAGGTACGCTGATTGGTCTTGCCTACCATGCGAGAGCTAGAAAGAAAAATACCACAAGTGAGAGTAACGTTTATTTTTACTGGTCGTGATATTCTCTCCATGTTACATCCTGCTACGTGGAAGATCCAGAGTGTACATTTTGTGTTACAACTTAAAACTTGAGCGGTCACCTTACCCATTATTGCATGTGTACTCAACTACAGCTCCAAACACAAAGTCTTCCCCCTTGACCAAATGGAAACTTCCATGTGCTGTTTCTTCAGGCGGACCACATGCTTTTTCTAGCAACAAAATGGGATTTTATTCTCCACCCTAATCCCTTTAAATATACTGATATTCACCAAAGAAAAGTGTGTTAGAAACACAGCATACTCACTCTGACATTGCCTTCCTGTAAGAACCCATTCACCATTCCTGCAAGTGGCCCATAGAGGTCCAACATGCCCCACATGGCACCGTAGTCTCACAACCTCACCATCACTGTAGCTGGAGTTCAGACCTGACATGTCCACATCTGGTGGGGCTCCAAGGGAACTTTTTTCACAGCCTGTGCAGTACAAGGGAACATAGAAAAAATATATTTTTGCATCTAAATTTGAACTCACTCAAATCAGTTAGTTTAAACATCTTCTGAAGATTAAATGGCAGACAGCTCAAACTGAACGATTCCTGAAGTTTAGATGGAAGATCACTCAAACTGAACATCTTTTGAGTTTAGATGGTAGATCACCCAAACTGAACTTCTCTTGAAGTTTAGATAGCAGGTGACTCAAACGGAACATCTCCTACTGTTTAAATGGCAGATGGATCAAACTGAACGTCTCCTGCAGTTTATATCAGATGGATCAAACTGAACGTCTCTTGAAGCTTAGATGGCAGATGGCTCAAACTGAACAGCTCCTCCAGTGAAGATGGCAGATGGATCAAACTGAATATTGGGAGGGAGGGACAGGCTGCTCTCTGAGTCTGTCACTTAGCCATCAACATATTACAACACACATCTCCAACTGGTACCTCTAATGTTGATGAAGTAAACACACTCACTTGAAACATAGGATGGACTGACTTAAGGACCTGCTACTCAGACATAAACATGTTACCAAACACATCTGCACTTTGTGGCTGTGATGTCTACTGTATGATGTAAATATACTCACCTGGAACACAGGTAGGAACGGGCTGGCTCCAGGATCCGTTACTCAGACAGGTGACAGCCCCACTTCCAGGTGTGTCCAGCACGTATCCATGGAAACAAGTCACAGTAACATTCGTTCCAATCTGGATCCGCTGGGTGGAAAGGGTTCCATTCAAGACCTTCAGGACAGGACAACAAACAACTATGCAAGAAAACACACACACACACACACACACACACACACACACACACACACACACACACGCACACACTCCTCCTGATTAGACATACACACACACACACAGAGTCAAAAAAGAATCTGTGCCTTCTCTTCTGTGACGAAGTATAGAGAAAAGGGAAAATTAAGGTCTATTTTTTGTTGAGAATCATCACCTTCACAGACGGGGACATCATTATCCCAGCCACTGTCCACACAGGTACGTTGATTGGTCTTGCCTACCATGCGAGAGCTAGAAGGAAAAATACCACAAGTGAGAGTAATGCTGATTTTTACTGGCCGGGAGATTCTCTCCATGCTCGATCATGCTACCTAGAGCATCCGAGGTGTACATTTTTTGTAAACTCTTAAGATGTGAATTGCCCACTTACCCATTGTTGCATGTATACTCAACCACAGCTCCAAACACAAAGTCTTCCCCCTTGACCAAATGGAAACTTCCATGTGCTGTTTCTTCAGGCGGACCACATGCTTTTTCTGGGAACAAAATGGGATTTTATTCTCCATCCTAATCCCTTTAAATGGGCTGATATTCATCAAAGAAAAGTGTGTTAGAAACACAGCATACTCACTCTGACATTGCCTTCCTGTAATAACCCATTCACCATTCCTGCAAGTGGCCCATAGAGGTCCAACATGCCCCACATGGCACCGTAGTCTCACAACCTCACCATCACTATAGCTGGAGTTCAGACCTGACATGTCCACATCTGGTGGGACTCCAAGGGAACTTTTTTCACAGCCTGTGCAATACAAGGGAACATAAAAAATATAGATTTTTGCATCTAAATTTGGATTCACTCAAATCAGTGAGTTTAACCATCTCCTGAAGATTAGAAGGCAGATGGCTCAAACTAAACGGTTCCTCCAGTGAAGATGGCAGATGGGTCAAACTGAATATTGTGGTGTTGTGTTTATGTTGCAATATGATCCTTGTCAGTGGGGGGAGCTGTTGCCTGTTTATTGGGGGGCTTTATCTGTAATTGGGGGGGCCAGAGATGAAGCAGATTAAACATGGCAGTCATACAGTCAAGACTCACGCTGAGTTATTTTGTAGAACACAACATATATTTCCTGAGACATTACTCAAGAAGCTGCAGCTTGGTACTGATGGGAACGAGGGACAGGCTGCTTCCTGAGCCTGTCACCTAGCCATTGAAATATTACAACTCACATATCTCCAACGAGAAACATAGGTAGGGATGGATTGACTCAAAGATCCGCTACTCAGACATAAACATGTTACCAAACACATCTGTAAGTTGTGCCTGTGATGTCTACTGTATGATGTAAATATACTCACCTGGAACACAGGTAGGAACGGGCTGGCTCCAGGAACCGTTACTCAGACAGGTGACAGCTCCACTTCCAGGTGTGTCCAGCACGTATCCATGGGAACAAGTCACAGTAACATTCGTTCCAATCTGGATCCGCTGGGTGGAAAGGGTTCCATTCAAGACCTTCAGGACAGGACAAGAAACAACTATGCAAGCAAACACACACACACACACACACACACACACACACACACACACACACACACACACACACACACACACACATCACATTACATTTTCTCCTGATCACAACTACACATAGAGTGAGAGAGAATCTGTGCCTTCTCTTCTGTTACTAAGTGTAGAGGAAAGGGAAATGTTAAGGGATATTTGTTACTGAGAATCATCACCTTCACACACACACACACACACACACACACACACACACACACACACACACACACACACACACACACACACACAAACACACACCATCATATCCTTGTGATTAGACATACACACGCACACAGAGTCAGAAAGAGAATGTGTGCCTTCTCTTCTGTTACGAAGTATAGAGAAAAGGGAAAATGTTAAAGGATATTTGTTATTGAGAATCATCACCTTCACAGACGGGGACATCATTATCCCAGCCACTGTCCACACAGGTACGTTGATTGGTCTTGCCTACCATGCGAGAGCTAGAAAGAAAAATACCACAAGTGAGAGTAATGTTTATTTTTACTGGCCGGGATATTCTCTCCATGCTAGATCCTGCTACCTAGAGGATCCAGGGTGTAAATTTTGTGT
This sequence comes from Sardinella longiceps, assembly GCA_027497455.2. Lineage (NCBI taxonomy): Eukaryota > Metazoa > Chordata > Actinopteri > Clupeiformes > Clupeidae > Sardinella > Sardinella longiceps. The sequence goes on along the minus strand of JAODXP020000018.1, from coordinate 27,386,977 downwards.
AACACCTTAGGACCTGAACTGCCTACTTACCCATTATTGCATGTGTACTCAACCACAGCTCCAAACACAAAGTCTTCCCCCTTGACCAAATGGAAACTTCCATGTGCTGTTTCTTCAGGCGGACCACATGATTTTTCTGGGAAAAAAATGGTATTTTACTCTCCAACTTACTCCATTTACAGTTCCAAGGGAACTTCCTTCACAACCTGTGTAATACAAGGGAACATAAAAAATATATATTTTTGCCTATGAATTTAATTTTCTCATATCCGTGAGTTTGAGCGTCTTCTGAATATTAGGTGGCAGATAGATCAAACTAAACGGTTCATGCAGTTTAGATGGCAGATCACTCAAACTGAATGTCTCTTGAGTTTAGATGATTGATCACCCAAACTGAACTTCTCTTGAGTGGCTTAAACTGAACATCTCCTGCAGTGAAGATGTCAGGTGGCTCGAACTGAACATCTCTTGAAGCTTAGATGGCAGATGGCTCCAACTGAACGTCTCCTCCAGTTTACATTTTGTGTTACAACTTGAGCGGTCACCTTACCCATTATTGCATGTGTACTCAACTACAGCTCCAAACACAAAGTCTTCCCCCTTGACTAAATGGAAACTCCCATGTGCTGTTTCTTCAGGGGGACCACATGCTTTTTCTGGGAACAAAATGGAATTTTACTCTCCAACCTAATCCCTTTAAATGGGCTGATATTCAGCCAAGAAAAGTGTGTTAGAGACACAGCATACTCACTCTGACATTGCCTTCCTGTAATAACCCATTCACCATTCCTGCAAGTGGCCCATAGAGGTCCAACATGCCCCACATGGCACCGTAGTCTCACAACCTCACCATCACTGTAGCTGGAGTTCAGACCTGACATGTCCACATCTGGTGGGGCTCCAAGGGAACTTTTTCCACAGCCTGTGCAGTACGAGGGAACATAGAAAAAATATGTTTTTGCCTCTAAATTTGAATTCACTCAAATCATTGAGTTTAAACGTCTCCTGAAGATTAGATGGCAGACAGCTCAAACTGAACGGTTCCTGCAGTTTAGATGGAAGATCACTCAAACTGAACATCTTTTGAAGTTTAGATAGCAGGTGACTCAAACGGAACATCTCCTACTGCTTAAATGGCAGATGGATCAAACTGAACGTCTCCTGCAGTTTAGATATCAGATGGATCAAACTGAACGTCTCTTGAAGCTTAGATGGCAGATGGCTCAAACTGAACATGCTCCTCCAGTTAAGATAGCAGATAGCTCAAACTGAATATTTCCTGCAGGAGACATGGCTCAAGAAGCTGCAGCTTGGTACTGATGGGAGGGAGGGACAGGCTGCTCTGCTGGAGTCTATCACTTAGCCATCAACATATTACCAAACACATATCTCCAACTGGTACCTCTGATGTTGATGAAGATAACAGACACTCACTTGAAACAGGTAGGGTTGTACTGACTCAAAGATCTGTTACTCGGACATAAACATGTTACCAAACACATCTGCACTTTGTGCCTGTGATGTCTACTGTATGATGTAAATATACTCACCTGGAACACAGGTAGGAACAGGCTGACTCCAGGAACCGTTACTCAGACAGGTAAGAGCCCCACTTCCAGGTGTGTCCAGCACGTATCCATGGGAACAAGTCACAGTAACATTCGTTCCAATCTGGATCCGCTGGGTGGAAAGGGTTCCATTCAAGACCTTCAGGACAGGACAAGAAACAACTATGCAAGCAAACACACACACACACACACACACACACACACACACACACACACACACACACACACACACACACACACACACACACACACACACCATCATATATCCTCGTGATTAGACATACACACGCACACAGAGTCAGAAAGAGAATGTGTGCCTTCTCTTCTGTTACGAAGTATAGAGAAAAGGGTAAATGTTAAGGGATATTTGTTATTGAGAATCATCACCTTCACAGACGGGAACATCATTGTCCCAGCCACTGTTCACACAGGTACGTTGATTGGTCTTGCCTATCATGCGAGAGCTAGAAAGAAAAATACCACAAGTGAGAGTAACGTTTATTTTTACTGGTCGTGATATTCTCTCCATGTTACATCCTGCTACGTGGAAGATCCAGAGTGTACATTTTGTGTTACAACTTAAAACTTGAGCGGTCACCTTACCCATTATTGCATGTGTACTCAACCACAGCTCCAAACACAAAGTCTTCCCCCTTGACCAAATGGAAACTTCCATGTGCTGTTTCTTCAGGCGGACCACATGCTTTTTCTGGGAACAAAATGGAATTTTACTCTCCAACCTAATCCCTTTAAATGGGCTGATATTCAGCAAAGAAAAGTGTGTTAGAAACACAGCATACTCACTCTGACATTGCCTTCCTGTAAGAACCCATTCACCATTCCTGCAAGTGGCCCATAGAGGTCCAACATGCCCCACATGGCACCGTAGTCTCACAACCTCACCATCACTGTAGCTGGAGTTCAGACCTGACATGTCCACATCTGGTGGGGCTCCAAGGGAACTTCCTTCACAGCCTGTGTAATACGAGGGAACATAGAAAAAATATATTTTTGCATCTAAATTTGAACTCACTGAAATCAGTTAGTTTAAACATCTTCTGAAGATTAGATGGCAGACAGCTCAAACTGAACGATTCCTGAAGTTTAGATGGAAGATCACTCAAACTGAACATCTTTTGAGTTTAGATGGTAGATCACCCAAACTGAACTTCTCTTGAAGTTTAGATAGCAGGTGACTCAAACGGAACATCTCCTACTGTTTAAATGGCAGATGGATCAAACTGAACGTCTCCTGCAGTTTATATCAGATGGATCAAACTGAACGTCTCTTGAAGCTTAGATGGCAGATGGCTCAAACTGAACAGCTCCTCCAGTGAAGATGGCAGATGGATCAAACTGAATATTTCCTGAGACATTACTCAAGAAGTTGCAGCTTGGTACTGATGGGAGGGAGGGACAGGCTGCTCTCTGAGTCTGTCACTTAGCCATCAACATATTACCACACATATCTCCAACTGGTACCTCTGATGTTGATGAAGTAAACACACTCACTTGAAACATAGGTAGGGGTGGACTGACTTAAGGACCTGCTACTCAGACATAAACATGTTACCAAACACATCTGCAATTTGTGCCTGTGATGTCTACTGTATGATGTAAATACACTTACCTGGAACACAGGTAGGAACGGGCTGGCTCCAGGAACCGTTACTCAGACAGGTGACAGCTCCCACTTCCAGGTGTGTCCAGCACGTATCCATGGGAACAAGTCACAGTAACATTCGTTCCAATCTGCATCCGCTGGGTGGAAAGGGTTCCATTCAAGACCTTCAGGATAGGACAAGAAACAACTATGCAATCAAACACACACACACACACACACACACACACACACACACACACACACACACACACACACACACACACACATATCATCACATGTCACATTTCCTCCTGATTAGACATACACAAACACAGAGAATCAGAAAAAAATCTGTGCTTTCTCTTCTTTTACGATGTATGCAGAAAAAGGGAAAATTAAGGTCTATTTGTCGTTGAGAATCATCACCTTCACAGACGGGGACATCATTATCCCAGCCACTGTCCACACAGGTACGTTGATTGGTCTTGCCTATCATGCGAGAGCTAGTAAGAAAAATTCCACAAGTGAGAGTAACGTTTATTTTTACTGGTCGTGATATTCTCTCCATGTTACATCCTGCTACGTGGAAGATCCAGAGTGTACATTTTGTGTTACAACTTAAAACTGAGCGGTCACCTTACCCATTATTGCATGTGTACTCAACCACAGCTCCAAACACAAAGTCTTCCCCCTTGACCAAATGGAAACTTCCATGTGCTGTTTCTTCAGGCGGACCACATGCTTTTTCTGGGAACAAAATGGAATTTTACTCTCCAACCTAATCCCTTTAAATGGGCTGATATTCAGCAAAGAAAAGTGTGTTAGAAACACAGCATACTCACTCTGACATTGCCTTCCTGTAATAACCCATTCACCATTCCTGCAAGTGGCCCATAGAGGTCCAACATGCCCCACATGGCACCGTAGTCTCACAACCTCACCATCACTGTAGCTGGAGTTCAGACCTGACATGTCCACATCTGGTGGGGCTCCAAGGGAACTTTTTCACAGCCTGTGCATTATTGAGGAAAACACAAAGATATTTTGCCCTTAAATTTTACTCCAATCAGTGAATTTGAACATTTCCTGAAATTTAGATGGCAGATGGCTCAAATTGAACGCCTCCTGCAGTTTAAATGGCAAATGACTCAAACGGAAAGTCTCATGCAACCAAACTTCTTCTGCAGTTTATAGATGGCTCATACGAAACGTATGCTGAAGTTTTGATGGCAGAAGCCTCAAGCTGAATGTCCCATGCAGTAGCAATGGCTGTTGGCTTAAACTGAACATCAACTGCAGTTTTGATGGCCGATGGCTCAGACAGAACATATTCTGCAGTGTTAATGGCTAGTGGCTCAAACTGCAGGTTATATGGCAGACGGCTCATACAAAATGCCTGCTGGAGTTTAGATAGCAGGTGGCTCAAACTGAACAGTCTCCTACTGCTTGAGATGGCAGGTGGCTCAAACTGAAAGTCTCCTGCAGTTGAGATGGCAGGTGGCTCAAACTGAAAGTCTCCTACAGTTGAGATAGCAGGTGGCTCAAACTGAAAGTCTCCTACAGTTGAGATGGCAGGTGGCTCAAAATGAATGTGTCCAGAAGTTTAGATAGCAGATGGCTCAAACTGAACGTCTCCTGCAGTTTAGATACCAGGTTGTTTAAACTGAACGTCTCCTGCAGTTATGATGGCAGGTGGCTCAAACTGAACATCGCCTGCAGGAGACAAGGCTCATGAAGCTGCAGTTTGGTACTGTTGGGAGGGACAGACTTCTTGCTGGGTCCGTCACTCAGCCATCAACATGCTACCACACACACATCTGCAGTTGGTACCTGAGATGTCTATGCAAGTAAACACACTCACCTGGAACACAGGTAGGAACGGGCTGGCTCCAGGATCCGTTACTCAGACAGGTGACAGCTCCACTTCCAGGTGTGTCCAGCACGTATCCATGGGAACAAGTCACAGTAACATTCGTTCCAATCTGGATCCGCTGGGTGGAAAGGGTTCCATTCAAGACCTTCAGGACAGGACAAGAAACAACTATGCAAGCAAACACACACACACACACACACACACACACACACACACACACACACACATACACACACACACACACACACACACACACACAGACACAGACAGACACACACACACACACACACACACACACACACACACACACACACACGCACACACACAAATGCAAACACATACAAACACACATCATGACCTATTACATTTTGGACTGATTACACCTGTATACACATAGAGTGAGAGAGAGAATGTGTGCCTTCTCTTCTGTAACTAAGTATAGAGAAAAGGGACAAGGTTAAGGTCTATCTGTTGTTGAGAATCATCACCTTCACAGACGGGGACATCATTATCCCAGCCACTGTCCACACAGGTACGTTGATTGGTCTTGCCTACCATGCGAGAGCTAGAAAGAGAAATACCACAGGTGAGAGTAATGTTGATTTATACTGGCAGGGAAATTTTCTCCATGCTAGATCCTGCTACCTAGAGGATCCAGGGTGTATGTTTTGTGTAACAACTTGAAACATGAGCGGTCACCTTACCCATTATTGCATGTGTACTCAACCACAGCTCCAAACACAAAGTCTTCCCCCTTGACCAAATGGAAACTTCCATGTGTTGTTTCTTCGGGTGGACCACATGCTTTTTCTGGGAACAAAATGGTATTTTTTCTCTCCAACCTAATCCCTTTAAATGGGCTGATATTCCCCAAAGAAAAGTGTGTTAGAAACACAGCATACTCACTCTGACATTGCCTTCCTGTAATAACCCATTCACCATTCCTGCAAGTGGCCCATAGAGGTCCAACATGCCCCACATGGCACCGTAGTCTCACAACCTCACCATCACTGTAGCTGGAGTTCAGACCTGACATGTCCACATCTGGTGGGGCTCCAAGGGAACTTTTTTCACAGCCTGTGCAGTACAAAGGAAGACACAAAAAAGATATTTTGCCTTTAAATTTGAATTTTATTGAAACGGTGAGTTTGATGGTTTCCCGTAAATTAGAAGGTATATTGTTCAAACTGAAGTCTCCTGCAATTTAGATAGCAGATTGCTAAAACTGAACGTTTCCTGCAGTTTTAATGGCCGATGGCTCAAATTTAAAGTCTCCCACAGGTTTGATGTCTGATTGCTCAAACTGAACGTACCCTGCCGATTTGATGGCAGATGGCTCAAACTGGACGACTCTTGAAGTTTAGATACCTGGCTCAAAATGAATGTGTCCTGCAGTTTACTGTAGTCTACTGTATGATGTAAATACACTCACCTGGAACACAGGTAGGAACAGGTTGGCTCCAGGATCCATTACTCAGACAGGCGAGAGCCCCAATTCCAGGTGTGTCCAACACGTATCCACGGGAACAAGTCACAGTAACATTTGTTCCAATCTGGATCCGCTGGGTGGAAAGGGTTCCATTCAAGACCTTCAGGACAGGACAAGAAACAACTATGCAAGCAAACACACACACACACACACACACACACACACACACACACACACACACACACACACACACACCATCATATATCTTCCTGATTAGACATACACACGCACACAGAGTCAGAAAGAGAATGTGTGCCTTCTCTTCTGTTACGAAGTATAGAGAAAAGGGAAAATGTTAAGGGATATTTGTTATTGAAAATTATCACCTTCACAGACGGGGACATCATTATCCCAGCCACTGTCCACACAGGTACGTTGATTAGTCTTGCCTACCATGCGAGAGCTAGAAAGAAAAATACCACAAGTGAGAGTAATGTTGATTTTTACTGGCTGGGATATTCTCTCCATGCTAGATCCTGCTACCTAGAGGATCAAGCGTGTAAATATTGTGTAACAACTTAAGACATGAACTGTCTACGTACCCATTGTTGCATGTGTACTCAACCACAGCTCCAAACACAAAGTCTTCCCCCTTGACCAAATGGAAACTCCCATGTGCTGTTTCTTCAGGCGGACCACATGCTTTTTCTGGGAACAAAATGGAATTTTACTCTCCAACCTAATCCCTTTAAATGGGCTGATATTCAGCAAAGAAAAGTGTGTTAGAAACACAGCATACTCACTCTGACATTGCCTTCCTGTAATAACCCATTCACCATTCCTGCAAGTGGCCCATAGAGGTCCAACATGCCCCACATGGCACCGTAGTCTCACAACCTCACCATCACTGTAGCTGGAGTTCAGACCTGACATGTCCACATCTGGTGGGGCTCCAAGGGAACTTTTTTCACAGCCTGTGCAGTACAAGGGAACAGACAAAATATATAGTTTTGCCTCTAAATTTGAATTTAATCAAATCAGTGAGTTTAAACATCTCCTGAAGATTAGATGGCAGATGGCTCAAACTGAACGATTCTTGAAGTTTAGATAGCAGGTGACTGAAACTGAACGTCTCCTGCAGTTTTTATCAGGTGGCTCAAACTGAACGTCTCTTCAAGCTTGGATGGCAGGTGGCTCAACTTGAACGTCTACTGCAGTTTAGATGGCAGATGGATCAAACTGAATATTTCCTGAGACATGGCTCAAGAAGTTGCAACTTGGTACTGATGGGAGGGAGGGACAGGCTGCTTTCTGAGTCTGTCACTTAGCCATCGACATATTACCACATATACTGTATCTCCAACTGGTACCTCTAATGTTGATGAAGTAAACACACTCACTTGAAACATAGGTAGGGGTAGATTGACTCAAAGATCCGCTACTCAGACATAAACATGTTACCAAACACATCTTCACTTTGTGCCTGTGATGTCTACTGTATGATGTAAATATACTCACCTGGAACACAGGTAGGAACGGGCTGGCTCCAGGATCTGTTACTCAGACAGGTGACAGCTCCACTTCCAGGTGTGTCCAGCACGTATCCATGGGAACAAGTCACAGTAACATTCGTTCCAATCTGGATCCGCTGGGTGGAAAGGGTTCCATTCAAGACCTTCAGGACAGGACAAGAAACAACTATGCAAGCACACACACACACACACACACACACACACACACACACAAACATACATCATCATATATCCTCCAGGTTAGACATACACCCACACACAAAGAGTCAAAGAGAGAATCTGTGCCTTCTCTTCTCTTACTAAGTATAGAGAAAAGGGACAAGGTTAAGGTCTATCTGTTGTTGTGAATCATCACCTTCACAGACGGGGACATCATTATCCCAGCCACTGTCCACACAGGTACATTGATTGGTCTTGCCTACCATGCGAGAGCTAGAAGAAATACCACATGTGAGAGTATTGTTGATGATTGCTGGCTGTGAAATTCTCTCCATGCTAGATCCTGCTATCTAGAGAATCCAGGGTATACATTTTGTGTTACAACTTAAAACATGAGCTGTCTACTTACCCATTGTTGCATGTGTACTGAACCACAGCTCCAAACACAAAGTCTTCCCCCTTGACCAAATGGAAACTTCCATGTGCTGTTTCTTCAGGGGGACCACATGCTTTTTCTGCGAACAAAATGGAATTTTACTCTCCAACCTAATCCCTTTAAATGGACTGATATTCCCCAAAGAAAAGTGTGTTAGAAACACAGCATACTCACTCTGACATTGCCTTCCTGTAATAACCCATTCACCATTCCTGCAAGTGGCCCATAGAGGTCCAACATGCCCCACATGGCACCGTAGTCTCACAACCTCACCATCACTGTAGCTGGAGTTCAGACCTGACATGTCCACATCTGGTGGGGCTCCAAGGGAACTTTTTTCACAGCCTGTGCAGTTCAGAGTAACACACAAAAAATATATTTTGCCTCTAAATTTGAATTCACTCAAATCAGTGAGCTTGAACGGTTCCTGCAATTTAGATGGCACAAGGCTAAAACTGAAAGGTAAATAAAGGTCCGCAACACTGTTTGATGCTCCCAAGAATTTAATAGCACAACGTTGTACAGTCCGAAACGTCGTGCTATTAAATTCTTGGGAGCATCAAACAGTGTTGCGGACCTTTATTTTCCTTTCAGTTATCTTATGTTTGGTCCAGGACCTGTGCCACTGATGTGCGCGCATTCTCTGACTTTTTTACAAGGCTAAAACTGAACGTCTCCTGCAGTTCAGTTGATAACGGGCTCAATTTGAACGTTATAGGTATGGGTGGACTGGCTCAAGACTACTTTACTCTGACTTCAATATGTTACCAAACACACATCTGCAATGTGTGCCTGTGATATCTTCTGTATGATGAAATACACTCACCTGGAACACAGGTAGGAATGGACTGGTTCCAGGATCCATTAGAGAGACAGGTGAGATCTCCACTTCCAGGTGTGCTGAGCACATATCCAGGTGAACAAGTCACAGTAACATTCGTTCCAGCCTGTATCTGCTGGGTGGAAAGGGTTCCATTCAAGACCTTCAGGACTGGACAAGAAACAACTATGCAAGCAAACACACACACACACACACACACACACACACACACACACACACACACACACACACACACACAACCTCATTAGACATTACATGTCCTCCTTATTACATGTACACCATCAGACATTGGGGGAAAAACAACTTTGGGTGTGTGTTGGGTATGAATGCTATTTTTTCTCAGAGAAGAGAACCGTGCAATTATTGATGTATGATTCACGCCAGAGTCATGCAGGAAAACTGAAACCATCTGTAGGCTATTCACGCTGACATGGCCTTCCTCTAATAGTGCATTTAACAAATCATCACACAAGCATTTGTCAACACAGTACACTCCAGATATCCCCAAATGGCGATCAGATCAGGCCCACAAGAACGAAATTAGTGGCCTGCAGCACCAAATGACTCATGAGGTGCAAAAGAAAATGTGTCCATGTGCCCATCGGTTTTCCATCAATATTCCATTTTTGTGCCTGTAGCAGTTTGACAAATTCAGTGCTTGTATTTTGTGAGGTAACTGATGACTATAACTTCATAAAATAGTTTGAACTACTATGCAATTATGATGCACACGTCAATGTAATTTAAACATTAAAGGTGACATAGAATGAATTAACTGAGTATTGTACCTTTGTTCTCTGATATTAAAATACAATATATTCAAATGTATTTTGTCAAAAAGATCAAGTGATAATTTACAAGCCTAACTAAAACCTCATATTTGAGATGTGTATTGTGATGGGTTTTTTGCCTAAACAACACCTCACTCTGGCCACCTTTACTGAACTGCAATGGCTTTGCGCTATTTGACATCACTTGTAGGCTTTGTTCTAATTCGCCCATGTTTTATTGGCTATTTTTAAATTTAAGATTTCCATATGAAAGAGGGCAGAACCATGCCTCATGTTCATGATAGCTCTTTGACCATGCACGACCTCTCTTAATTCATCAAAGCCAATGTAAAAGTGTTTTTCTATTCTATGTCTCCTTTAAAGAAAGTAGTAGGGTTGGGCCATCAGCATGGCATGCTTGACAAAATTCGTCCCTTGAGTAAAAAATAATTGGGGACCACTGGTATACTCACTTTGACATTGCCTTCCTCTAATACCGCATTCACCATAGAAGCATTTGAAAACACAGTATATACTCAGTTTGACAAGGAATTCCTCCAATACCGCATTCACCACACAAGCATTTGTAAACACAGTATACTCACTAAGACATCAACTTCCTCCAATACCGCCTTCACCATACAAGCATTTGAAAACACAGTATACTCACTCTGACATCGTCTTCCTCTTATACTCCATTCAGCATTCAAGCAAGTGGCCAATAGCGACCCAAGATGTCCCTCACGGCAGCGTAGTCTTACAACCTCACCATCACGGTAGCTGGAGTTTAGGTCTGACAAGTCCACATTTGATGGTGCTCGAAGTGAACTTTTTTCACAGCCTGTGCAATGCAGAGTACAAAAGATCATCCAAAAAAGATATTTTTTTTACTTTTAGTTTGGATTTAATGATATCAGTTAATCTGATCTTTTTCGTGTACGTCCCTTTCGAGTCCACTTACTTGTTTGGCTCGATCCTGAGCCTAAACAGCTCATCAAAAGGACGATAAGTAAAGTTTGCATTTTAGATGGCAGCTTTCCAGATATTCCCTAGATTTATCTTTCACCTAATGTCTACAGACTCTAGCTTTGGGGTTTTAGTTAATAATTGTCTGCTTGCCCGAACTTCTTTTGTTTGTTAACCCTATGGGCCCTTAGCTATTTCAGGGTTGGAGCAGAAAATGACCATTAACCACCTACACCTGATTGCCCTACCTTCAGTGGACCCCTGGCAGTTGGGCTAGCCCCTTGTGGATCTGCTTAAGTATCCCTTATGTATTCCTTAGGTGAGGGAGGTCTTCCCTGCACCTGCTGTTCTTTGGTGCCTCTTGTGGGTTGGGGTCAAGTGCAAGACAAAACATGGGGCATCTGGTTGTAATAGTTCAATTTAAAGGAGTGATATATTAAATGCTTTTCTAAGGGCATGCAGCGAAGGGAAAGAACAGTGACCCCACCTGGTCTCGAACCCGGGTCTCCGGGGTGCTAAACTAACATGCACTAGAATCGCACCACCACGCCAAAGAGCCAAGCTCATTGGTATGGCAGTCAGAGCGCATACTCAACCGTAGTGACGGTACTCCGTCACACTGCCTTCCCCTTCGGGGAGCGCACCCATTCTCTTCACGCATCATAGCACTCAGCATAGTCACTCACGAATTCACCAGCTACTTCCGGCTCCCATCCCAGGGCACCCCATATTCTAGTGCTTCACCCATCTCTGGGGTCCCTCACACCGGGGTCAACCAATCCTGGAGGTCCCTCATACGGCTCACACATTGGGTACGCCTCCGATGGCCTCATGGTCACCATCCCACTTCTGACACCATATGTAGCGAAGGGAGAGAACAGTGACCCCACCCGGTCTCGAACCCGGGTCTCCGGGGTGCTAAACGTGCAACTTGATCGCAACGCTAAAGAGCCAGGCTCGTTGGTATGGCAGTCAGAGCGCATACTCAACCGTAGTGATGGTACTCCGTCACAGGGCATATCCCCAATATACAGTACTTGAATAGAATATATCTCATCTTCATCTTGACTTGATCTCATGTTTATGAGATGCTTTTCTGAAGGCATTTTACCAATATTCTTGACCAAGATAATAAAATCATTATTAAGAAATTATTAAGAAAGTAAACAATAGCATTGGACAATCAGGCATATGAAAAGCTTGCAGACAGGCATAAGTCCTTTTTGATTGAGACAAGCCAATTTTATTTTGTAAATGTAGATAGCCTTGTCCAGCAGAGAGGATTGTTGTTGTTTTATCTCATTCATTCATTCGTAGCCCAGGGTCTGAGATAAAACAAATCCAGCATTATTTACTTAAGCATCTGTATGACTGATCATTTACCAGCACTCTGTAGTATCAGAGAATAAACATCTCTCCCAGCTCACCCTGTGACTTTAACACAAGGGTGGCCAAACCTTTTTCACTTGCAGGATAATATAATGCTGAAAAACATAAGCTGCCAAGGACCTATGCAAAATTAAGAGCAGCAGTTTTCAACCACATTATAAGTGACTTGTAGATAACATTAATATTGATTAATATAACAACAGGCCACATTACATGTAAAAAATGTATAGACATCATGGCTGGCTGCATGAGAGATGCCAAGAGGCCACAATTGGCCCCACCAGGCCCTAGTTTGGCCACCCCTGCATGAACACATTAGAACAGCAAAAACTTGTTTCAGTAAATGAAATTATGAGAAAAATGATCCCTTACGTTTCTGGTGAGAGGCTCTTATATAGTTAATTACTGTAAACTACATTGACCTTGGCCTACATTGACTGGTGGCCTACAGTCTGTAACTACTGCTGGTTGAATAAAGTCTGGTCCACGCCTCAAACTGATGTCCACATCACAGTTTTATTTTCTTTTAGTCATGGAGCACTGTGAAAACTGACACAAACAAAAGACAGACAAACCAAACCCACATTAGAAACAAAAATACTCAAACATACTAGAATTTGTAATAAAAATAAATGAATTTAACTTCAACTACCGTGTATGGCTTGTAACCAGTGATAGAATACATTGGGGAGCGAAAAACGCTGTCTTTTCATTTCATCATTCAAGCCCTTTTTTGACACAAACACTTCCAGGTCATAT
>JAODXP020000018.1:27359760-27364760 GCA_027497455.2 Sardinella longiceps | reverse complement strand
CCTTCTCTCTCTCTCCCCCGTCTCTCTCTGCAATCTCATGCCTCCTGTCCCTTCATCTATATTTTGCTTATTTTTTCTCTCACTCTTTTTCATTTTCCTCTATCTATCATTCTCTCTTCTTCTCTTTCTCCATCATTCTCTCCATTGCTTCCACAGGCCTAGAGTTCTCTCGTTCTTTCCATCTATAGCTCTCTCTTTGTCTTCCTGTAGATCCAGGTCCCCCATCCCTCCTTACTTATACAGTCATCTTTCCCTTTCTATATCCTTCTATTTTATAGATCATTCTCTAGCCATGTATCCATCTCTCCCTTTCACCATCCTTCAATCATTTTCTGTCCATTCAGCTCTCTTTCACTATCACTCTATCATTCTCTGCCCATATAATCTTCCCCTCCCCTTTTCACTATCCTTCAATCATTTTCTGTCCATTCATCTCTCTTTCACTATCACTCTATCATTCTCTAGCCATATATTCATTTCTCCCTCTCCCTTTCACTATCCCTCTATCATTCTCTAGCCATATATTCCTCCCTCTCCCTTTCACTATCCCTCTATCTTTCTCTGCCCATATATTCATTTCTCCCTCTCCCTTTCACTATCACTCTATCATTCTCTGCCCATATATTCCTCCCTCTCCCTTTCACTATCACTCTATCATTCTCTAGCCATATATTCCTCCCTCTCCCTTTCACTATCACTCTATCATTCTCTGCCCATATATTCCTCCCTCTCCCTTTCACTATCCCTCTATCTTTCTCTGCCCATATATTTATTTCTCCCTCTCCCTTTCACTATCCCTCTATCTTTCTCTGCCCATATATTTATTTCTCCCTCTCCCTTTCACTATCCCTCTATCATTCTCTGCCCATATATTCATTTCTCCCTCTCCCTTTCACTATCCCTCTATCTTTCTCTGCCCATATATTTATTTCTCCCTCTCCCTTTCACTATCACTCTATCTTTCTCTGCCCATATATTTATTTCTCCCTCTCCCTTTCACTATCACTCTATCTTTCTCTGCCCATATATTCCTTTCTCCCTCTCCCTTTCACTATCACTCTATCTTTCTCTAGCCATATATTTATTTCTCCCTCTCCCTTTCACTATCCCTCTATCTTTCTCTGCCCATATATTTATTTCTCCCTCTCCCTTTCACTATCACTCTATCATTCTCTGCCCATATATTCCTTTCTCCCTCTCCCTTTCACTATCCCTCTATCTTTCTCTGCCCATATATTTATTTCTCCCTCTCCCTTTCACTATCACTCTATCTTTCTCTGCCCATATATTTATTTCTCCCTCTCCCTTTCACTATCACTCTATCTTTCTCTGCCCATATATTTATTTCTCCCTCTCCAACTATCATTCTCAGCCCTCATTCTCACTCCTCTTTTTCACTTTCTCTATCCCACTATCTCTGCCTGTCTAGTTCTCCTCTCTTTCTCTCCCTTTCTCTCTCCCTCTATCTCTGTCATTCTCTGCCTATAGTCTTCTCTTCCTTTGTTTCTCTCTGTCACTCCTGTCATACTGTTTACTAGATTACCTCCAGTCTTTAGCCTTCACCTCTCCCCCTCTCTCTCTCTCTCTCTCTCTCTTTCTCTCTGTCCCTCTCCACTTCACTCTCCCTCTATCTCTTTCTCGATTCATAGTCTTCTCTTCCTTTGTTTCTCTCTGTCAATCCTGTCATACTGTTTACTAGATCAACTCCAGTCTTTAACCTTCACCTCTCCCTCCCCCCCCCTCTCTCTTTCTCTCTGTCCCTCTCCATTTCTCTCTCCCTCTATCTCTGTCATTCTCTGCCTATAGTCTTCTCTTCCTTTGTTAAACTCTGTCACTCCTGTCATACTGTTAACTAGATTACCTCCAGTCTTCAACCTTCACCTCTCCCCCTCTTTCTTTCTGTCCCTTTCTCACTCTCCCTCTTTTTCCCTTCTCTCTCTCTGTCCCTCTCTCTCCCTTCCTCCTTCTCTTTCTCTATTCCTTTCTCCCCTCTCTCTCCCTCCTGCCCCTCTGTCCCTCGTTTTCCCTCCTCCTCTCTCTCTCTCTCTCTCTCTCTCTCTCTCTCTCTCTCTCTCTCTCTCTCTCTCTCTCTCTCTCTCTCTCTCTCTCTCTCTCTCCTACTGCGGTGCTCTATCTATCTCTCCTGTGCTGTCAGGTTCATTGGTCACAACATGCAATTAACCCCATTTTGCATTTCTTCTCCTTTTCAACTGGAGCCACCGTCCGCAAAACAACACCCCTCTGGAGGGATGCTATTCTCTCTCTCTCTCTCTCTCTCTCTCTCTCTCTCTCTCTCTCTCTCTCTCTCTCTCTCTTCATTCTCTCTCTCTCTCTCTCTCTCTCTCTCTCTCTCTCTCTCTCCTCCATCTCTCTCTCCCTTCATTCTCTCTCTCTCTCTCTCTCTCTCTCTCTCTCTCTCTCTCTCTCTCATTCTCTGTCTCTCCCCTCTCCCTCTCTCTCTCCCCTCTCTCTCTCTCTCTCTCTCTCTCTCTTGCTCTGTCTCCATTCAATTATATTCAAATATGGTTTATTGGCATAACAAATTGCTGCTGCTGTATTACCAAAGCATTCCCAAGGACACCAGAAAGAAAACAAAAAACAGAAACAGAAATGCCAAGTCACCTAGCATCTCTCACAACAGGCACAATGACAGCAGGTTAATTCATTTCTGTACTGTGCCACAGGGGTCTGTGTGTGTACGTGTGTGTGTGTGTGTGTGTGTGTGTGTGTGTGTGTGTGTGTGTGTGTGCTCTAATATGATAATATAATATTGTGAGACGATTTTATCCAAAGACAAACTCACAAAATGCGACTTGGAATTGACCTGGGTCACTGTATGCACATTCTAACTTCTCAACCATTCCCGCTCTTAGCATAGCAATGTAGATGGCATTACTGCTGTACCATACCCACTCATAGGGGTCTATTAGCATAGCACTGTATGTAGATGGCATTACTGCTCTACCATACCTGCTCATAGGGGTCTATTAGCATAGCACTGTATGTAGATGGCATTACTGCTGTACCATACCTGCTCATAGGGGTCTATTAGCATAGCACTGTATGTAGATGGCATTGCTGCTCTACCATACCCACTCATAGGGGTCTATTAGCATAGCACTGTATGTAGATGGCATTACTGCTGTACCATACCCACTCATAGGGGTCTATTAGCATAGCACTGTATGTAGATGCCATTACTGCTGTACCATACCTGCTCATAGGGGTCTATTAGCATAGCACTGTATGTAGATGGCATTGCTGCTCTACCATACCGGCTCATAGGGGTCTATTAGCATAGCACTGTATGTACTTGTAAATGGCATTACTGTTGTACCATACCCACTCATAGGGGTCTATTAGCATAGCACTGTATGTAGATGGCATTACTGCTTTACCATACCTGCTCATAGGGGTCTATTAGCATAGCACTGTATGTAGATGGCATTGCTGCTCTACCATACCTGCTCATAGGGGTCTATTAGCATAGCACTGTATGTAGATGGCATTACTGCTGTACCATACCGGCTCATAGGGGTCTATTAGCATAGCACTGTATGCACTTGTCGATGTCATTGCTGCTTTACCATACGTGTTCATAGGGGCCTCTTAGCATAATGTAGCACTGTATGTAGATGCATTACTGCTCTACCATACCCACTCATAGGGGCCTATTAGCATAGCACTGGATGGATGGGTGGATGGATGGATGGATGGATACTTTATTGATGGATAGATACTGTATGTAGATGGCATTACTGCTCTACCATACCCACTCATAGGGGTCTATTAGCACTGTGCCACTTCTCTTGCTATGACAGATATCTCCAGTACATAATAAGCAGCAAAAGTCATTCTTCCTTTTCCAATGCAAATGTCCATAGGAAATGTTCTTCTGGCCCGCATGACTGAGGGAATCTGGGACATCTAGTGCAGTCTGTTAAATCAAATGGACGGGAGGTGGATATTTGGACAGCTAAGAGAGAAATCTGATCCCAAATCTCTCCAGTGTGCAGGAGAGTGTTCTGGGCAAGAGTGTGTTCTGGAATGGCGACCGTTGCAGACAGAGCAAATTCTATTTGTTTGGGCCAATCATGTCTGTCTGTCTGTCTGTCTGTCAAGGCCCTGAGTGTCATTGGCTGAGCTTGTATAACCCTCTCTGGCATTGGCAAATATTTAGCCCACTTGTACTCTGTGTTTGTGCTTGTTTAAATAAAAGTGCAGCGTGCCTTTGTGCTGTTTTATTTTTAATAAGACAACCCCTCCCTCCTCTTCCGTGATGATTCAGTTTGGGCAAACGCTCTTAATTCTCAAACACAGGCCCCGGGGCATAATAGCGTGGTTTTGTTCTCACTGGAAGTCAGACTAGCTTAGCGTTTAGCGTTGTGTGGAGGCTGTGAGCTCTGCTGGCAGGGCAGGGGAGGGAGGGAGGCTGGGCTGGGTTGAGCTGGTCTATGTTCAGCTCCTAGTCCTCAGGGCAGGAAGATCATGATAAGATAGCGAGGTCACTGTTTGACATGGTTGACCTTTTCTATTTTTCCCGTAGGGGGACAGATCCTTAATCTGCCCTCCATGTGTAGAACAAGGTCATTCCGTCTCAAGCTTGACCCCCACAACCTTATAGCAACATCGGATTTCCAATAGGGGGAGTCATATTCTTAATCTGCCTTACATGTGTAACCAAGGTCATCTATCTCGAGCTTGACCCCACGACCTCATAGCAACCTCAGATTGGAAGTCGAGTGCACTAGCCAGTGGCCAGAGGGGGCCAGTTAACTGACTAGCTCTTTAAGTAGCCTTCCAGGAGGCAGGTTTTTGCTAACGATCTCCACACAAACCAAGCTAACAGGCTCTTAAAGTGGCCAATGTAGCCGAGGTCAGTTTGACCGCTCTTTGGGTCTTGAACCTGTGACCTCGTCAACTAAAACAAACCCTATACCACTAAAGCCACTGAGTCGAGTGCTATACCACTGAGCCAAAACCCCACCAGGATTCCAACC
>JAODXP020000018.1:27347260-27349760 GCA_027497455.2 Sardinella longiceps | reverse complement strand
AATGTGTTTGTTGAGAAGGTGTATCCATTTAGCATTGTACTAACTTAGCTGTCATAGATTTCTAGTGCTAATTGGTTTGTACAGTAAACTACAGCAGGGCATGTGAACATTCGTCATAGAAAAAATAATTATCTGAATGTAAAGGGATTTTTCATTTTCATAAACTAGGCTAGAAGTAACTTGCCGATTGTGTTGGGGTCCATACAATTCCTCTAGATGGAGCTAACGTCGGGTGGAGAATCTGACTGAGATGGAAGCTGGCTAACGTTAGTCAGACGGGTTCAATTGGCGCAGCTAGTTGGCATAACTGGAAGATTAATAAGCTGTTAAGCATTCGGTAGTGCTATAAACGGCACAAACCAAGTATTAACTGTCTGCTGATTTTTCTGCTTCAAGAATATCGCTCAGATGAGGGACATGACAACCATAAATCCCATACTAACAGCTGCATCCACACATTGCATCGTTGCGTAGCCTAGCCTACTTCATAGCAAAATACCAAACCATTCACTGGCTCTTACCTTTACGGTGAGCTTCAAGTTATATCCATGTTATATCCATATTTCGTGTAAAGTCCACAAATAGGGGTATTCCTGTCTTGGTTGCATGTTAGATAAGTAGGCTTGATATCATTTAACTGGTTTGGTTGGACTAGTAGCATAATTAATTCAGCTGAGTTCACTGATAGCCTTATGTTCAAAATAGCTAGCCTAATAACTCCCTTGCAACAAGCTAATAAACTTCAGCGTTGTTTTTCTCCGCTTTTCAATTTCTCTGACTTGCAACATTGTAACACTTTGAACGCTCCTACCTATGTCATTTGTTGGCCAATGGTATCGATAGTGGTATCATTTGAAAGGTTGTGCCTTTCACATGAATGCAATAACTTAATTTTGAAAAAAATGTCAATGCGACTGATTTCGCTGTGCAGGGTCACATATTTACGAAAACAATTATCATTTAAAGTGAACCAACCAGTGGTAAAATATCCATATTTTCCAGTGCAAGGAAGGGGAATATACTGCACTGTAGGTCTACCTGTTTCCAGGCACATGTTCACCTAGTTTAAGCTTTAGCAGTAAGCTATCAAACAGTAAAAGCACCAAATGCATCTCTAACATGCATGAATGCTAACTCTTCAAACCTTACTACTTGCTTAAAGCACATGAATATACAGCATACATACAGAGAGTGGCACATACACTGTTGACAGAGAAGTGTGTTCCATTAAAAACTGAATTCAGCAGCTATAGTAGATACATATTTCAGCCACTGATTTCAGCCATCTCCACGTTATCATAGATGGCTTTATCTCCACTCTGCTGCCCCTCTCTGCTCTGACGTCTAGAGGTCTGCTCTACTCTTCTGCTCTTCAGATTGAACCAGATGACAGCAGCGACCAGCCCCAGTAACCCACAGCCCATCAGTGGAGCGTACGTTCTGTAGAAAGGAGACTTCACCCCAAACGGATCCAAGTAGACAAGGCGGATGCTTCCCTCAGAACAAACATACTGGTATTTCAGCCCTTCCCTGACCCGTACATAGAGTCGCCATGTGTACAGACCACTGTCCTCTGCAGTGAGGTGGGAGATTATGGGCTGTGCATCAGTCAGTCTTTCCTGTACAGTCAGCCGGCACATCCACATCTCCCCTGCTCTCCAGGTTGTTTGCTCCCTCCAAGTCACGCGCCCCTTCAAGTCCCCTGGCAAGGACTCAGATCCCAACTTGTGGTTCCAGAGCTTTCTGACGATACCAAATGATCCCGTCCACAGAGGAAAAGTTTAGATGTGGAGGGTATTCCAGACGCACACTTTCACTTTGAGAAAACTTTACTTCTAAGCGGGAAGCTTTGGCACAAACATAGAGGTGATATGTCTGTATTGGAGCAATACCCCTTTCCAGAGTGCCCTGACATCTGTACTCCCCAGAGTGTTGTAGCGACACAGAGGGAATGACGAGGGAGTAGTTCCCAGTCTGGGCGCGGTACATTACTTCCTGTTGGCTGGTCGTGTTGAACTTGTGAGGCCCAGAGGGTAAGGTCCAGCTCCCTTTCCAACGTCCTCCTTCTGAGATGCAAGGAAGAGCAATGGCCCCTTTAACATGAGCAAAGACAAGCCTTTTACCCACAGCCATATTCTTCACCAAATATCTTTGACACTCAGCTCCTTGCCATACAGTGCAATAGAAAGAACTGTCCAGTTCCTTAACTCCTGAGAGAGTGACCAGAGAGGAGCTGAGGTCCACCTGGAGCCTGCCCCTCAGATGCTTCACCAAAGGCTCCAATGAGGAGTTGGTATCTAGCAGAAGCATGGTCTTACTCTCTAGCCTGTCAAATCCGTACACCTGGACACTGCTGTCCTTCCCCAAAGTAGAGTCCAAACGACACACCGCTGCACTCTCATCATCGCACACTGTTTCCTTCTCGTCTTGATGTCTGTCTGCACAGACGACGAGGTGAAAGTGTATGCTTCCTACCATTGATCCTCTTCTCCAGTTATCT
>JAODXP020000018.1:27334760-27337260 GCA_027497455.2 Sardinella longiceps | reverse complement strand
TGCACTCAAGAATGCAAGCCCTCCACAACAGTACAATATGTGTGTGTGTGTGTGTGTGTGTGTGTGTGCCCAAGGGCATGGGTCATTGTTGGCCCTGGCAGACACCATAGACGGCCATCAATCCAACATGGCCATCGCTGTGTCAAGGTCCATCGGGGAAGATAGCTCTCCAGAGAATGACTTGTCACCTGTTCTTAATTACAGCAGACACACACACACACACACACACACACACACACACACACACACACACAGACACACAGACACACATGCACACAAACACACCACACACACACGTGGACACACACACAGACGGACACAAACACACACACACACACACACACATACACACGGGGGCAAGCGGAGGGTGTCGATAGAAACTGATTGCCATCGACCTGGTCACAGGATGGCCAGCCACAGATAAATGGTCAGCTCAACAGCACTAGTCAAGATAACACACATGTACACACACACACACACACACACACACACACACACACACACACACACACACACATCACACACACACACACACACACACACACACACACACACACACACACACACACACACACACACACACACACACACACACAGATAGATATGGTCAGCTCATCAGCACTAGTCAAGATAACACAACGAGAGAGAGAGAGAGGTTTAACACTCCTTTATTCAATCAGCTTTTGAGTGTTTAAATGATACAAAAACGTCCAGATAAACAACACACCATCCACTACATCAGTTTAACTTAACTTCACCATTCCACCTCATATATTAAAAACCACATCCCCTCCCTCCCCAACCTTGCAAAGCAACTCCCGCACCCCCCATACATCAAGAAAACCAACAGTATCGTTGACCATTTTGTAGTATGCATATTCCATTTTTACCCTCCCTCCCACCATTCCCCTAAAAACCTCAACAGGGTCCAGAGAGCCACACCCCACAATCTTATTTTTCCTTGTCCTCCATATTGCCATTTTTGCAGTGCCCAACAGAAAATTGAGAAGGCACACTCTGCGCTTCTCCTTTGCCTTATATGGAAAGCCCCCTACAAAGAAACCAGGGACTAGCACCTCCCCAAGTTTCCCAAGCCAGCCCGCCAAAAAAAACAAAGAGCCCACTCAGCCTGTCACAATTAACAAAAAGGTGAACCACTGTCTCCTCCGCACCGCAAAAGGGACAGTTGCTGCTAGTTGCTGGAGTAAGGTGAGCCACGTGTCTGTTCGTAGCTATGGCCCCGTGGACGAGCCTCCACTGTAGGTCGGCCGTACGCTTCTCTAGGGGAGGCTTATAAAGAGACCTCCAAGAAGCCACAAACCCTGGCCCAAACACTTCTGGCCACCTCCACACCCTGGCCCGTTTCAGTACATTCTGGTGATGGACCTTTACATGTACATTGTACAATGTCCTCCTGCTGAGTTCCCGAAAGGGCCTTGTTCCCCCCGCGCCAGGGAGCATAGGCCACCCGGCCTACTCCACACCTCCTCTGTGATGTTAGGGGAGACAAGAATCAATGGACTTTGATAGTGCGTGTGAAAGGAGAGAGAGAGAGAGAGAGAGACGAGAGAGAGAGAGAGAGAGAGAGAGAGAGAGAGAGAGAGAGAGAGAGAGAGAGAGAGAGATGGAGAAAGAAAGAGGGAGAGAGAGATGGAGAGAGAGATGGGGAGAGAGACAGGTGGAGAGAGAAGCAGATGGAGAGAAAGAGGGAGAGAGAGAGATGGAGAGAGAGAGAGGGAAATGGAGAGGGGGATAGATAGAAAGAAAGAGAGAGAGAGAGTTGAGGGTTGGGCTAAAGAAGAATCTACAGATACATGATCAGCTCATCAGTGCTAGTCAAGATAAAACAACACAAGTGAAACACACACACACACACACACACACACACACACACACACACACACACACACACACATACACACACATGTACATGATCAGCTCATCAGTACTAGACAAGATAAAACAACACAAGTGAAACACACAAATGGACAGATAGAGAGAGAGAGATGGAAAGAGAAACAGAGCGAGAGAGAGAGATAGAGAGAGAGATCTGCTCTTCCCAGACCCATGTAGATGATTGGAAGCTGCAGAGGGACCAAGTGCATGGAGATGTTAAGATGTTAAGATGCTAAGATGTTTACATGTTAAGGAGATGTTAGGATGTTGAGATGTTAAGAGGCTAAAATGTTAAGATGTTGAGATGTTAAGGAGATGTTTCGATGTTTAGATGTTGAGATGTTAAGGAGATGTCAGGATGTTGAGATGTTAAGATTGAGATTTTT
Organism: Sardinella longiceps; assembly: GCA_027497455.2. Classification (NCBI taxonomy): domain Eukaryota; kingdom Metazoa; phylum Chordata; class Actinopteri; order Clupeiformes; family Clupeidae; genus Sardinella; species Sardinella longiceps. The sequence continues at coordinate 27,334,978 of JAODXP020000018.1, read as the reverse complement.
CTCTTTCAGGAGACCTGGGCCTGTAAGTCCTTCATGTGTAGATGATGTCCCAGATGCCTCTGCTGCACTGCTGCTGCTACTCCTAGCACACACACACACACACACACACACACACACACACACACACACACACACACACACACACACACACACACACACACACACACACACACACACACACACACACACACACACACACACACACACACACACACACA
>JAODXP020000018.1:27323223-27328223 GCA_027497455.2 Sardinella longiceps | reverse complement strand
TCCTCGTAGCAGCAGTCGCTGATGATCTCGGGGATGATCCCGAAGAACGCCAGCTCTTCGTCGTAGGCCGAGATGCACTCGTGACGCGGGTAATGCAGCTTGCCCGTGCGGTAGAAGTTGAGGATACTACGGAAGACGTCCGGGTCGCGGTCGAAGAAATACTCGCCCGATTCCTCATTGAAGAAGAACTCCTTCTCGGAAGAGCCCAGTAGCGTATCCGGATAGCGGTCCAGCGTGTTCCGCCAGGTCTGGAAGCGACGGCCGCTCACGTTGAGCACGATCAGCTCATCCTGCCTCTTGGCCTTGTTGTCGGCGGGCGCCACGGGCATGGGCAGGTTGGCCACGGGCATCCAACCAATCGCGGCCGCCCGCGCAAACGGAAGCCACGCTGCTACTCCCGCCGCCGCCATTCTAACTGATGCGGCTTGAGGCGAGGGCACCAGATCACACACCTTCACAACCAGCTTGGCACCAGGTCAGACTCCAGCTAGAGAGAGAGAGAGAGAGAGAGGGAGAGAGAGAGAGAGAGAGGAGATAGAAGAGAGAGGAAGAGAGACAGAGGGAGGAGAGAGAGAGAGAGAGAGAGAGGGGGGGGGAGAGAGAGAGAGAGATGGAGGTAAATAGACAGGCTTGGGGCGAGGGCACCAGATCACACACCTTCACAACCAGGTCCGACTCCAGCTAGAAAGAAAGAGAGAGAGAGAGAGAGAGAGAGAGAGAGAGAGAGAGAGAGAGAGAGAGAGAGAGAGAGAGAGAGAGAGAGAGGGGGGGGGAGATGGAGAAGAGAGATGGAGGTAAATAGACAGGCTTGGGGTGAGGGCACCAGATCAAACACCTTCAAAACCAGCGTGGCACCAGGTCAGACTCCAGCTAGAGAGGGGGAGAGAGGGAGAGAGAGTGAGGGGGGGGGGGGTTGAGAAGGAGAGGAAGCGAGATGGAGAGGTGTCGGTAAATAGACAGACAGACAGAGAGAGAGAGAGAGAGAGAGAGAGAGAGGGGAGGAGAGAGATGGAGAAGGAAAACAAGAGAGATGGAGAAGTGGAGGTCAACAGAAAGAGAGAGATGCAAGACAGAGAGAGAGAAGGAAGCAGTGAGAGAGAGTGAAAGAGAGCGAAAAAGAGAGAGGAGAGAAAAAGGAGAAAGGAGGAGAGAGATGGAGAGGTGCAGATAGACAGAAAGGGAGAGAGACACAAGAGATAGAACGAGAGAGAGAGAAGGAGAAGGAGAGACAGAGAGGGAGAGAGAGAAGGAGAGAGATTGAGAAGGAGAAGAAGAGAGATGGAGAGGTAGACAAATAGATATAGAGAGATGGGGAAGAGAGGAATACAAGAGAGGTAAGAGAGAGAGAGAGAGAGAGAGAGAGAGAGAGAGAGAGAGAGAAAGCAGGTAGAGACAGCAAGACAAAGAGAGAGAGATGAGGTAGAAAGAAATATAGAGAGAAAGAGGGAGTGAGGAAAAGAGAGAGATAGAGAAAATGAGATAGAGGGAGGGAGGGATGGATGGACAACAGAACAGGTGGAGGCAAGAATGAAAGAATGAGGGAGTGAAGAAGGGAGAGGGAAAGAGTGCAGTAGAAGAGTGATAGAAGAGATAGCACACAATGATGAAGAGAGGAGAGAGGGAAAAGGAGAGAAGGAGAGAACAGAGGAGAAGTGAGTGAAAGATGTGATTAGGGGAAGAGAGTGAGAGATGTGATGTGAGAAAAGAGAGAAGGAGGAAAATGAACAACAGCATAAGAAAGAAAAAAAGAGAAGGAATAATAAAACAGGTAGACAGAGTGAAAAGGGTGAAAAAGAGAGATAGAGAGAAATAGGAAGAGAGAAAGTAACAGAGTGAGATCCCAGAGGAAGAAAGAGAAAAGGAGGGAGGAGAAGAAAAAGAGAGGAAAACGAATGAGTGCAAATCACAGAAGCACACAGCAGAGACGTATCACAGCACAAATGAGGATTGTAATGGGAAAACAGGAGGAAAGAAAGGGGAAATGAAAGAAAAGCAAGAAAAAGAAAAAGATGAAAAGAATAATCAATAGAAAATAATTCACTGGCCTGCACTGGACTATATGCTCATTAACCTACACAGCCTTAAGAGAAGTGTGTGTGTGTGTGTGTGTGTGTGTGTGTGTGTGTGTGTGTGTGTGTGTGTGTGTGTGTCTGTCTGTCTGTCTGTCTGTGTGTCTCAGAGTGAGGGGGTGTGTGCTTGTGTGCATGTGTGTGTGTGTGTGAGGGAGAGAGAGAGTGTGTGTGTGTTTGTGTGTGTGTGTGTGTGTGTGAGTGAGTGAGAGAGAGAGAGAGAGAGAGAGAGAGAGAGAGAGAGAGAGAGAGTGTGTGTGTGTGTGTGTGTGTGTGTGTGTGAGAGAGAGAGAGAGAGAGAGAGAGAGAGAGTGTGTGTGTGTGTGTGTGTGTGTGTGTGTGTGTGTGTGAGAGAGAGAGAGAGAGAGAGAGAGAGAGAGAGAGAGAGAGAGTGTGTGTGTGTGTGTGTGTGTGTGTGTGTGTGTGTGTGTGTGTGTGTGTGTGTGTGTGTGTGTGTGTGTCTGTATGTGTGTCTGTGTATGTGGCTGCCTGCCCCTGATTGAGCACCATTAATATAAACCTGAACTCATGTGTGAAATCAAGAGAATGCACCCCCTATACATGCAAAAGAGGCACACTGCCTACATACACAAGCAGGAGCGCACAAACACACTCTGTCTCTTACACACACACACACACACACACACACACACACACACACACACGCAGTTAGTTCTGTGACCCAGTCTAAAGCGCTGTCTTTGGTTTCACTCCGCTGCAAATGGCTGGCGATATGCGGTTAGAGTGGAAATCATGCTTGCCCACCCATTGCGATCTTCCCAAACTCATTTGCATTAAAATGTAGTAACCTACGGACTGAATATTGCCGCTTTATATAACATCCAGCGAGAATTATGACACTTCGAGGAGCTATTACATAAACAAAACATTATGCTTTAGCCCATAAACTCCGCTAAGGAAGGAGAGCTAGGTCGATTCTGCGTAAGAGCAGTTGACATTTTAATCGCCTTGGATAGCGTTGTGATCACTTCGACAGACCTTCAAGTTTGTCGTTATGTGTTAAGAGTAAAAAGTTAATGGTATAGCCGACTACATATGGACGCCAGAGGTTCGGAACCTGTTGATGGGCTAACAAACTACCAAAGTAGAAGAGCCTTCTGAAAAATTGGGATGTTTTATGCATTAAACAGCATCGCACAAATTTATCCAAATGTGTTCTAAGGTTTAAATCAGTGTGCTAATCCATATCCGCATTCGTTTTCAAAGACAATAAATCGAGATGTCGTTGAAAGCATTCACCCACGAATCCAACCACTGCCCGACTTAGTAGTCTAAACGACCGACACAATTTGAAACGCAATATTTAGTCAGTTCACAGAGCATTAACAAATTTCGCTGCATATTGAACGTGTCGACTTAAAATGTTGGGTTATGGTCAACTGCACAGATTGCTTGTAAGTGTAGTTCATTCAGGCTATCAACACTGTGCGTTTAACCTTGAACTAAAGGCATGTATTCTGTTTAATGTTGTGTAAAACAAATTGTAAGTCACTTACCCATATGAAATAAACCTGTTCAGAGCAACGAAGGGATGCTGTAGTCCTGAATAAAACCCCAGACGTGAAGTTAAAAATACAGAAATAAAACTGCAGTTGACGAATAGGTTTTCCTCAAACCGCCGCCACAAATGTCAAAAATAGGTAAAAGGATTTCACACTTTTAGTTTTCCATCCTGGAGATTCGCAGCTCGCGCGGAAAGGTGAGAATGTAGCCTACAGCCTGCGCTCGTTCGCTCCCCGCGCGCAGAATGGCTCAGGGAAACGGAGCTCGAGCCCTTTCAGCGGTGTCCCTCGCGCAGGATGCTCGGATGACGGACGGAGGTGAGAGTCCTGCACCGTATCTCACGATGCGTCTCTTTCTCTCTCCCTCTCTCTCGCTCGCTCTCAACACACTCCCTCCTCCCACTCTCTTTAGCTCATCTGGTTCGCCCAGCTGCTTCCCACATCTCTCTCTCTCTCTCTCTCTCTCTCTCTCTCTCTCTCTCTCTCTCTCTCTCCCTCACACACACACACACACACACACACACACACCGGCGCAAAGCGAGACGCCACGAGCCAGTGTTGGCTTATCTGCAAACCTTAAACGAGAACGTGTCACTGTTCCCTCTTAAGAATACTACTGAAAACTATTGAAATAGAACAGACCTACTTAATTGCAAATAACTGGTTTTATTTTTAGTTTACTGTCTCCCTGCCCACTTCCTGGCTATTCTTTATTTAGGACACATTATGTCATCAAAAACACAATTAGGCTTCTAGATATTGGGCTACATTATAATAACCATTATTAATAAAACACCATGACATGAAATGTTATTAAAATCTTGTAGCCTACGCATTCTTCTGCACCTGAGCAGGCTGTAGCCTACAACATCACCCATCATGTCTGCTTCTACATGGACTCATATGTGACTTCGATGAAAATAATCTCACTAATGACTGCACACTTACGCGTGATTAATAGGCGCCTTGTGACTGGCGGGGCGCTTAAGCACCTCGAGAGGAACGAACGGATCATTTGAATGAAGGATCACCTGAGCGCGGGAAACGCGCGCAAGCTGACCTATCTCATGGCGGCAAAGCCCGCCAGCAGCGCGAGGAGAAATGGCAGGTAGTCAGTCAGTCAGACGAGGGTTCGTTCGGCGGTAATCATAAATAGGGCCAGCTGAAAGGAGAGCAATCTCATGCCTTAACCCCAGAATAAGGAAGGAGGGTTGGCGAAACACTGATCCACTTATCTGTGATGAAAGATTTAAAAGTCTTTTATAATGTATCTAGCAGAGGACTGATTGAAATTTAATGCGCTCATTTTACTCTGACCCTACCTTGTTGTCAGGCCATAACACTCACTCCCCTGGTTGCCCATGGCAGCCGCTGAGCTAGAGAGTAGCCCAGTGGGAGGGAGGAGGTG
>JAODXP020000018.1:27308223-27318223 GCA_027497455.2 Sardinella longiceps | reverse complement strand
GCTGTATCTAGTGCTTCAGTTAGTCATGTTTATGTCTATCTGCCCCACAGACTAGAGCAGAGCGGTATCCAGTGCTTCAGTTTGTCATGTTTATGTGTCTGCCCATGCTGGTTAGTGTTAGCTAAGAGAGTAGCTTACCAGAAATTACCAGCAGAGCAGAGCCGTATCCAGTGCCTCAGTTAGCCATATTTATTTCTCTGCTCAGCAGAGTAGAGTAGAGCAGAATCCAACGTTTCAGTTTTTCATTTTTATGTCTCTTCCCATGATGGTTAGCGTTACCTTAGAGAGTAGCTTACCAGAAATGACCAGGAGAGCAGTAGCAGTATCCAGTGCTTCAGTTAGTCATGTTTATGTGTCTGCCCATGATGGTTAGCGTTACCTTAGAGAGTAGCTTACCAGATATTACCAGGAGAGCAGTAGCAGTATCCAGCGCTTCAGTTAGTCATGTTTATGTGTCTGCCCATGATGGTTAGCGTTACCTTAGAGAGTAGCTTACCAGATATTACCAGGAGAGCAGTAGCAGTATCCAGCGCTTCAGTTAGTCATGTTTATATGTCTGCCCTGCAGGCGAAACGCCAAACTAGAGCGGTATCCAGTGCTTCAGTTACGTTTATGTCTCTGCCCTGCAGGCCAAACTAGAGCGGTATCTAGTGATTCAGTTTGTCATGTTTATGTCTCTGCCCATGCTGGTTAGTGTTAGCTAAGAGAGTAGCTTACCAGAAATGACCAATAGAGTGGAGCAGCTAGTGATGTCAGTCATGTTAGTCATGATTGTCTTATTCTTCGCCGTTCTATTCTTTGTCTTTCTTTTGCCAACACAATGTGTAATTTTGGGCAAAGTGCATCTACTGTATGTAAGTCTCTGTGTTAACTGTTTTCAAAATGTGGGTTTTGAAGTGACTGCAGTAGGCTATCAAAGCCAGAAGAGAGAATATCCTGAGAACTAGAAATAAGCAGCCTTCCTTCAGTAGGTCTACTCATTTATTTGGATGGATGGATGGATGGATTTTTAGACACCATCTTTACCAGAGGAAGAGAATGAGAGTTGTAGAGCCAGTCCTGTGTTATGCTGTGGTGTATTGTGTAGTATTGTGATTTTGCTGTTCTGTGTTCTATTGTCTTGTGTTCCAGTGTGTTCTACTGTTCTATTGTGCTGTGTGGTGTTCTTGTGTGTTTAAGTGTTCTGTCATGTTGTGTTCTAGTTTTGTTGTGTTCTGTTTTTTCTGTGTTGTATTCTAGTGTGTTCTCTGTTCTGTTCCCTGTTCTGTTCTGTTGTGTTGTGTTCTAGTGTGATTTGTTGTTCTGTGTTGTGTTTGTGCTGTGCTGTGCTGTGCTGGTTGTGGTCATCCCCAGCGTGTGTATTCCTGTTACAGTAGGAGAGGCATTGAGCTCTCCCCATACTACTACTACTACACACACACATCACACATTACCAACAGTCAGGCCAATTAGGTACAGCAGCACAGCAAAGCAATTCAAGGTGTTATGGACATCAGCAACACACTCTGGAGTCAGTCAGCCCGCAAGTCCTGAGGCCATACAAGTGTGTGTGTGTGTGTGTGTGTGTGTGTGTGTGTGTGTGTGTGTGTGTGTGTGTGTGTGTGTGTGTTTGCATGTGTGTATAGAGTGAGTGTGTGTGTGTGTGTGTGTGTGTGTGTGTGTGTGTGTATAGAATGTGTGTTCAGTTACTGTGATAAGCAAGCAGAAATATGGTATACAGATGCTGCTCCCACTGCTCCTGTCCATGTCTCTCTCTCTCTCTGTGTGTGTGCAGGGGCGGTCCTACCCTCTTTGGTGCCCTGGGCGAACACCTTATCTGCCCCCCCCCCCAAAAAAAAACAACAACAACAACAACATAATAATAATGATAATTAATATTATTATAATTATTATAATTAATAATAAGCACACCTCATCGTATTATCATGGCCTAGAACAAGAGGATAGAAATAACAAAACAAAGTTAAATAGCCATTGCTGCTAATTTCCATTTTTTTGTATTTTTTGCAAAACTCTTATGGTACTTATGGTAGCTATTAGTTACTCTACTATATGCATGTCTAGCTTCTACAGCAAAGGAGAAGATCTGAACCCCAAACTCCTCCGCTTTCTTGTGTGTGAGACTTCAGCACTGAAGTCTGAAAGCAGGCAAACCTTAAGGGATTTGGGTTGTTCATTTTCTACAAATGGGTGATAGAAAACTCTTCTGTTCAAATTATAGGTCTATATCATAATGTGTAGTGATTGTTTTGGTTTAGTTTTATTTTTTGAGCTCTTGATTATTAGATGGAACTTCAGCAACCAAGTTTATAACACCAGATAGATATTTAAAAATGGGGGGCGATCTTTACACCGAAATTGAACGCCCTCATTCTCAAGCAAATACATTACAAGTGGCACCAATGCGTCTGGATGTCTACTTTAATTTGATACCAAATACTTCTATTTTAGGCGGAGATATACCAGTACCAAAGCTTCCAAAAGACAATGAAGCAAAACCGGATCACCCGCGATTAAAAAAAAACTTTGGAGTGCCCGTGATGCCGCCCTCCCGACGATGGCGCCCTGGGCGACCGCCAATATTGCCCATGCCAGAAACCGCTCCGTGTGTGTGTGTGTGTGTGTGTGTGTGTGTGTGTGTGTGTGTGTCTGTTGTATGTGTGTGTCGTGTTACTGTGGTGTGGGAGTGGAGACATGTTATACAGAGCCCTACTCCTGCTGTGCTTGCTGTTTTCACTGTGTGTGTGTGTGTGTGTGTGTGTGTGTGTGTGTGTGTGTGTGTGTGTGTGTGTGTGTGTGTGTGTGTGTGTGTGTGTGTGTGAGTGTAAGAGAAACAGAGAGAGAGAGAGTGTGCGTATGTGTGCGTAAGAGAGAGAGAAAGAAAAAGAGAGAGAGAGTGTGTGTGTGTGTGTGTGGGCACTGCAGTGTGTGGGAGGTGAAATGTGGTTTACTGCAGCCCACTGTACGCTCACTACAAGACGACCCATAAGGTAAATTATTCATTGTCTCTGACAGGTAAATGTATGTGTGTGTGTATGTGTGTGTGTGTGTGTGTGTGTGTGTGTGTGTGTGTGTGACAGGTAAATGTATAGGCCTGATGCTCTCCAGCAACAAGCTCTGTGTTCACTGCTTACCTTAACTTCTCTCAGGTGTGCCCAGGTGTATGGAGACAAGCTCAGGTGTGCCCAGGTGTATGGAGACAAGCTCAAGTGTGTCCAGGTGTATGGAGACACGCTCAGGTGTGTGAAAATACACTCATTTCAGGTTAGCTATCTCAGGTTAGCGATTCTTACCTGTGCTCAGGTACTGTATGTTCAGGTGTGTAGGACAGGTGTGCTGACAGGTAAGTTCAAGTGTATGCTGCTCCTGACCCCACTGGTCCCAGCCTCTTTGTCATTGGATATTAAGGGCAGTACAGTAGAGTAGGTCATAGGATACAGGATATGTGCCATTAGGTTAGTAGGTGTTTACCTGGCGGGGAAGAAAGGCAAGGCAAGTTTATTATTTATAGGACAAGTCATACACACAGGTAGCCTAGAAATCTACACATACGCTACGCTAGCGATAGCAAATTGAGTTGCCCAGCAAGTATGCCTAGTGTGTGTGTGTGTGTGTGTGTGTGTGTTTGTGTGTATGTGTGTGTGGCATGTGTGTGCGCACGTGAACGTGTGTGTGTATGTGTGTGTGAGTGTGAATGTGTGCGTGTGTCAGTGTGACGGTACCTGTCCACTAACCACGTCAACGATCTAGCAAAACGCGAGTCCCCTGCGTTGTTTACAGGAGGCGTGTCATTTCAAATTTCAGTTGGCTGCTCTTTCCTGCTCCTGTTTGGTTGATTCCAACGGTTCAAACACGACGCTGTGCTGGCATTGGCTAATAAGGCTGCGTTTGACGTCTTCATTTGCATAATGTTCAGCCAAGCCCAACTTTTGACGTGACGGATGAACGCGCTGCCTTCCCACAATGCTTTGCGGGACGATTTGACGTGCTCCATTGAAAATGAACTGAAATCGCGACGCCGGTTATACTTGACGTGACCAGTGGATCTCCACGGTGAGTGTGTGTGTGTGTGTGTGTGTGTGTGTGTGTATGTCTAGTATGTCTAGCCATCAGCCATTGTGAAATGCATAGAGAAATCCTGTGGCCTTGGCAATGATTTAGCTTTAGTTTGCCATTCACTTTCCTTATTTGGAGTTTGACCAAGTTGAGACGCTCATCCGCACGCAGTAACAGAATGGCCTCTCTCCTGTCTGACCTTGAGAGTGAACGTCTGGCAACAGAGACCAGCCAGTCTGATCTTATTAAAAGCACAGCAGCGGCACATTAGCTAGCTAGCGCTTCACCACAGAGCTTCATCATCACATAAACAACACAGCAGTCTGACTCAATCACAACTCACACAGATATTATTAGCATGTATCTCCCTTCAGAATGCCATTCTCTTTCCTGATTGGCTGATGGTGTGGTCATTAACTTAGCATAACTGGCTACCTGAGACGATTGTCTCTGAGCATTTCTCAAAGTCGAGGAAGCATGCTTGGAAGGGTGCTTTTTCAAGCATTCCACGTCATTGTCAGTCGCAAAGTACTGTTCCAAAGTCAAGCATCCTTCTAAATTCTAGCGAGGACAGAGGCCTTTGTTCATAGATTTTTTTAAGGATGCACTGATGGATCCTCGTTTTTTAAGTGTACGGCTTCCAAGGCTAGTCTGCTACCAAGGAAGCATTCTCGACTTTGAGAAACACTGTTAAAAAGTTTCACCTCCGTTCCACATCAATGCTTTTTAGAATGGTAACTATAACAACAGTATAAGCAGCCTTTGAGATCTACTTTGTCATCGCCATTATTTCTATCGAACTGGTCACCTTGTTGACCATTAACCCTTATGTGGTTTGGCTTGGAGACTGTTGGGAACCCATTTGATCTAGTTCATTTAGTTTTAGACCAATCAAGTGCCTTTTACAAACTCTTTGGAGTTTTAGACGTATCAATTGCCTCTCACAAACTCAGACTTAGTTTTAGACCATAGGTTCTCAAAGTGTGACCCGGGGGCCAATGATGAGCTGCAGAAACATTTTTGGCAGCCCGCGATTACATCTGATAATATCTAAAACTGGTAAAACTGTATTGCTTCGACAGAATGATTCTCCCTTAGTGGTGTTTATAGACATCTATAGGCGTTTATTTATTGCAATAAATTTAAACTGTAGCAATATGCAATATGGTCATTAAAAGGATTACAATGATTTATTTATTTATTTTATTTTATTTTATTTTTTTCATTTATGTTTCTCCCACCGTCCCTTTGGGTTGGGTCCCTAAATTGGTCATAACTTTGAGAACCCCTGTTTTAGACCAATCAAATGCCTTTAACAAACTCTAGCTTTGGAGTTTTAGACCAATCAAATGCCTCTAAAACTCTAGCTTTGAAGTTTTATACCAATCAACTTTTAAGACTAACTAAGTCCCTCTCACAAACTACCTTTCGAGATTGTGACCAATTCAGTGCCACTCACAAACTCTAAACTAAACTAACTGGTTTAGACCTACACAGAAATATTTGACAGCAAAAATAACTCAGATCAGATTTTATTCAAATCAAAGTCTAGGTGCATTTGGTTTGGGTCGGCAGCTAGGATGAAGAGATTTAATTTCGTCCAGATTGGCTCTTCCATTTTATCTGGTCCCGATATCCCTCCCAATTGCAATGATACCAGATTGATGTTTGGAGATAACAAACTCTGTCTTTGAAGTTTTCGACCAACCAATGCCTCTCGCAAACTACCTTTCAAGTTTGTGACCAATTCAGTGCCAATCACAAACTCTACTTTGGAATTTTAGACCTAGCCTACACAGAAATATTTGGCAGCAGAATTCAATCAGGTATTATTCAAACCAAAGCCTAACACACACACACACACACACACACACACACACACACACACACACACACACACACACACACACACACATACACAAAGCCTACTAGGTGTATTCGGTTTGGGTTTGTGGCTGGAATGAAGAGGTTTCATGTGGAGCAATGCTCTCTCACACACACACACACACACACACACACACACACACACACACACACACACACACACACACACACACACACACACACACACACACACACTACACACACACACACACACACACACACACACACACACACACACCCTGCCTCTCTCACACAAACTCTACTGTCAGAGCTTAAGACACACACACACACACACTGCCTCTACACTCCCACAGGGGATGCTTTTGGACTTGTACTCCACATGAGCATTTTGAGGAGTGTAAAAATCAGTCTAATAATGAGATGCCAACAAGAGAGATGGCAGTGTGTGTGTGTGTGTGTGTGTGTGTGTGTGTGTGTGTGTGTGTGTGTGTGTGTGTGTGTGTGTGTGTGTGTGTGTGTGTGTGTGATGTGGCCTGCGTGACCAGCCTTGGTAATTATACAGTGAATATTTCCCCAGTGCCCTCAGCCAATCAGAAGAGAGTTTGGCTCTAATCATTTAGTCAGGCAGCATAGACTAGTGCATGAGACAAATCTGTACAGTGTGTGTGTGTGTGTGTGTGTGTGTGTGTGTGTGTGTGTGTGTTGTTTGTGTGTGTATGTGTGTGTGAGTGTGTGTGGGTGTGTGTGTGTATACAGTAGATGTGTGTGAGTGAGTGTGTGTGTGTGTGTGTGTGTGTGTGTGTGAGTGAGTGAGTGAGTGAGTGAGTGTGTGTGTGTGTGTGTGTGTGTGTGTGTGTGTGTGTGTGTGTGTGTGTGTGTGTGTGTGTGTGTGTGTGTGTGTGTGTGTTTGTTTGTGTGTGTATGTGTGTGTGAGTGGGTGTGTGTGTGTATACAGTAGATGTGTGTGAGTGTGTGTGTGTGTGTGTGTGTGTGTGTGTGTGAGTGAGTGAGTGAGTGAGTGAGTGTGTGTGTGTGTGTGTGTGTGTGTGTGTGTGTGTGTGTGTGTGTGTGTGTGTGTGTGTGTGTGTGTGTGTGTGTGTGTGTGTGTGTGTGTGTGTGACTGTGTGTGTTTCCTGTCATGACAGTGATGTCACAAAGAGAGGCACTTGTGTTGTCATGGTGTCACCATGCTGTCATGGCTGTGTCCCACTCATGGAATAATATGGCCACTATGCAGGACACATTCATGCTGATGTCAATGTCACAACACAATCAGAGTTGACCTTTCCAAAGGTGAAACCTGTACGGAGCTCCGCAGGCTACAATACACACTAGCCATTCGGAAAGACTGTCTGTGTCTGTGTGTGTCTTATAAATATATTATGAGTTATTTATGAATATATTATTATTATTATTATGTCTATATATTTAATTTTATTCTATTTCAGTCAGTAATACGTGCTAAACTCAAGCCACTGCTTGTATAGTATTAGTTATCCACAGCGGAATACTGTGCTGAGAAAGCTAAGATCACTTACATCTAGCTTTTGGATATGTGTGTGCAATTGTGCATTTCCTTCTGAGTGCAATCGTGTATTTTGGTCTGTGTGTGTGTGTGTGTGTGTGTGTGTGTGTGTGTGTGTGTGTGTGTGTGTGTGTGACAGAGAGGGGGGGGGCAGATAAAAAGAGAGTGACTGTGCATGAATGATAGAGGGAAAGAGTGTGTGATGATGAGAGTGTGTGTGTATGTGTGTGTGTGTGTGTGCTCAATTATTCATAAAGTTCAGTCAGTGTCTATCCTCGAGGTGAGTGACTGAGTGTGTTTGTAAGTGTGTGTGTGTGTGTGTGTGTGTGTGTGTGTGTGTGTGTGTGTTAGTGTCAGGGGGTTGAGAGAGCGATTCTATCTCCTGGGGCATTGTGTGCAGTGAGCATCTCTGTCTCTGTGCCAGCGAAGTGACCGCGCGCGCGTGTGTGTGTGTGTGTGTGTGTGTGTGTGTGTGTGTGTGTGTGTGTGTGTGTGTGTGTGTGTGTGTGTGTGTGGCAATGGCAGTGACCGTGGGGGAAGGTTGTGTGTGTAAGTGTGTGTGTGTGTGTGTGTGTGTGTGTGTGTGCGCGTGTGTGTAAGGTTGCCACTCTCTCATGACAGCCCAGTCATACATGAGACTGATGATGAGACACTCGCTCTCGCTGATTCTCACACACCCGCTCTCACTCACACACACACACACACACACACACACACACACACACACACATTGGCTCACACTCTTGCTCCTGGGGGCTCGTTGCTCGCTGCTGAATCTTCTCCAAAACCTTCCTCACCGCTCAGCTCAGCTCCAGCTCAGCTCAGCTCCACTCCGCTCAGACGTGCTGCTGCATCCTTAGTGCCTGCCAGAGAAGGACAGGGGAGAGGGGAGGAGAGGAGAGAGAGAAGAGGGGAGAAGAGGAGAAGAGAGGAGGAAGACACGTAGGGATGGAGAGAAGAGGGGAGGAAGAGGAGAAAGAGGAAAGAAGAGGAAAGAGAGAAGAGGGGAGGAGAGGAAGGGATAGAGAGAAAGAGGGAGGGAAGAAGAGAGAGAAGAGAGGATGGAAAAGAGAGAGAGGGAGAGGAGAGAAGGAGGAGAGAGAGAGGGAGAGGAGAGGAAGGGATAGGGAGAAGAGGGAGAGGGGAGGAGAGGAGAAGAGAGGGGAGGAGAGGAAGGGAAAGAGAGAAGAGGGAAGAGGAGAGGGGAGGAGAGGAAGGGATAGGGAGAAGAGGAGGGAGAGGGGAAGAGAGGGGAGGAGAGGAAGGGATAGAGAGAAGAGGGGATGGAAGAAGAGGAGTGGAAAGAAAGAAGAGGGGAGGGGAGAAGAGGGGAAGGGGAGGAAGGGAAAGAGAGAGAGGAGAGGAATGGGAAAGAGTGAAGAGGGGGAGGGAAAAAGAGGAGAGAGAGAGGAAGGGATAGAGAGGAGAGGAAAGGAAGGGCTAGAGAGAGAAGAGGGGAGAGGAAGAGTGGAGAGGAGAGGGGAGGAGAGGAGAAGAGTGGGGAAAAGACGGGAGGAGAGGAGATAGGGGGGAAGAGGGGAGGAGAGGAGAGGAGAGTGGGTAGGAGAGGGTTAGTCAATTAGAGTTCTGAAATGTCAGTCTTTGTGTGAAGTCACGCGTCTGATTGAGACATTTTCCTCTTTCTCTTCTCCCCTGCCCTCAGCTGACCGCAGCTGACCGACTCAGCGACACTCGGTTAGGACATCATGATCATCATCATCCTCCTCCTTTCAGTCGGAAATATAAAGTCTCCTGAAAAGTGTGTGTGTGTGTGAGTGTGTGTGTGTGTGTGTGTGTGTGTGTGTGTGTGTGTGTGTGTGTGTGTGTGTGTGTGTGTGTGCACTCGCGTGAGTGCATGCATTTTTGTGTGTGTGTGTGTGTGGTTTTTTTATAGAATTGATTTCAAGCATCCTTTTCAGTGCCCCCCCCCCCATACTTCCTTTCACTGCAGCTTAGAAAGAGTTTGTCCAATCTAGCAGGTTTTGTGCAGGAGCGTTGAAGGCCAGCATGCCCTTGGGCTAAGAATGCCTAACTGACTCCCTAACTCTCTGCCTAACTTCACTTCAGTACATTACATGACATTACATTACACACCTCCATATTCCAGAACTTTCAGTTCCAGAACTTTCAGTCCAGAACTTCCATATTCCAATACTAAGTTCAACTCTGAGCTTCTGATGCCATAGAGATTCACATGTAGTTAGCGTTAGTGTTTGAGTTATTACCAAGGTCTGCGCTGAATGTGTGTGTGTGTGTGTGTGTGTGTGTGTGTGTGTGTGTGTGTGTGTGTGTGTGTGTGTGTGTGTGTGTGTTAGATTACATATACCTCCATATTCCTGAGCACAGCTCAGTTCACAGCAGGTGCCTCTAAAGGTGTCCACACACAACAAAGTGAGGAGCACTCCATTTCCAACATTCCATTCCATTGGTTTCAATACGACCCAACCGCCGATGTATGGAGGTCAATAAAAATACTCAATGCTGTTGGAATGCTGGTGTGTGACTGCCTTAATGCCTTCGACATTCACATGCAGTGTTAAGAGTTTGTGTCAAGGTCTGCGCTCAATGTATGCG
>JAODXP020000018.1:27298223-27300723 GCA_027497455.2 Sardinella longiceps | reverse complement strand
CTCTAAAGATACCATCATCCTCATCATCTTCCTCCGTGTTTGACCCCGAGCTCATTCTCTATCTAAATGAAGTGCTGACCTTTTGCCCTGACATCGAGGCACAAGCCTAAGAAGGCTGTCTGATTGATCAGTGATATTGGCTATTGATTCGAGTGTAAATTGCTGGCGGTGTTGGTGTGTTGAGGGCCACACACACACACACACACACACACACACACACACACACACACACACACACACACACACACGTCTCAGCTCTTGGGGCTTGTGACAGACAGATACAGATAGTTCTAGACTCCAAGTGCCGTCTCCAAGTGCACTGCATAGTTTACTCTATAAGGACTGAGAAACTGCTGCCATATGAATCTATCATAAACCACTCAAACACACACACACACACACACACACACACACACACACACACACACACACACACACACACAGAAGCTCTCTTGTCCTCTAGCTCTCTGGCTCTCTCTCTTTCTTAGACTTACACACACACAAACGCTTACACATACGCACCCTTCTCTCTCTTACACACACACACACACACACACACACACACACACACACACACACACACAGAGACCCCCACACACACACACACACTTTTTCCAAACCTGCAGTAAGAGGGGAGGATGTCACCATGGCAAATTCTGACCTCACCCAACCCTAGCCATATGAGGCTACACAGGAGTGTGTGTGTGTGTGTGTGTGTGTGTGTGTGTGTGTGTGTGTGTATCTTAGAGTGGGCGTATGTTGTGAGTGTGTTTGTGTGTGTCTTAGTGTTTGACAGTGTGTGTGTATGTTTGTGTTTCTTAGTGAGTGTGTGTGTGTGTGTGTGTGTGTGTGTGTGTGTGTGTTTCCGGGAACACCACAACACTCTTCATAGCAGGTTTAGTTAGTTTACTGCTGTATGGGACTATGCCAACCTCTGAAGAGTCTGCAGCAGGGTGTGTGTGTGTGTGTGTGTGTGTGTGTGTGTGTGTGTGTGTGTGTGTGTAGGAGAGAGATTCTCATTCTAAAAGGTGTATAAGGCTCACATACACACTCGAATAAAAGATTAATCTCTCTGTTCTGCATAACTCAGTTTTAATGATCCGTTCATTTAATAAAGCATTATTAAATTGGAATTGCAAACGATTAAAATAATGAAGTATAATATGAAGTATTATTATTAGATAGGAATTACAGTAGAGCTGACCAAACTGCCATCAGATAATTGAATCTAAAGTGTTAACTGACAGTTAGCCAGTTTCACAATGACCCTTAAAGTGAAGGTTTGGTGTAATTCTGCTGCAACACCCCACCATGCTGACCCTGTGGACACACACACACACACACACACACACACTGTTATAGTTTGTTGTTCTTAGTCAGGACTCATATCTTTAGTTGTGTTTATTAGGCACTTTCTAGTATCACACAAGTAGCCTCACGCATAACTCATAACGTATAACACTTAGCAGTGTGTCCCTTCACAAGTCATATATATCAGGTCTGTATTAGTGCGCGGCACTATATACTACACACACACACACACACACACACACACACACACACACACACACACACACACACACACACGTGCGCGCGTCTTGGGTGAGACTCTGTTGCACAAGCCTGCTGACTGCACTACATAGCCTTGAGTGGAATGAGAGTATTTGAACAACACTAAATTCTGCTCTCCAGCAAACGTTCAAACTTTTCATGACGTTGCAATATACTTGCATGTATTTTAGAACTGTTCATTCATTTTCTTTAACCTGATGGTCACAAGACAAGCTGTCCTAGTGTAGCCGGTAGCGGTCCGCACCGCACACGGGTCTCGAACACGCCATCACGCAAGCTACAAACTCCCGGCGTGGGAGTGGGGTGATCTAACCAACTGAGCTAAAAACCCGAGCTTCTAACTCAGCCGTTAGAAGCGCCCATGGAATTGGGTGATGAGGATTTACACATACTGCCGCCAAGTTAGCTAGCTGGCCTCCATTACACTTCCTCATCTAATGTGCATAAATTTGTCACTAAACGACAACAACTCAACAAAGCCAGCTTTGAATTTTACTCCACTGATAGAGGATTACAGAAATCCGTTTATTAGGTCTCACAAAATCTAACTAATGCTTCCATTATGTTTCTATGCAACTCCAGTGAAGGATGTCGAAATCTGGAATGTCAACAATGGGGGTGTGGCTTTGTTGTAGACCAATTAGCTTTGACACAGCAGCAGAGCTGCTAGCGTCATTGCTATGCATTGCTATTGCTGATGAGCTTTTTGCCACAGCCAGAGAGCTAGCGTCATTGCTATGCAGCTAATGAGCTTTTTGCCACAGCCAGAGAGTTAGCACCTTATGCAGTTAATTAGCTTTGTCAGAGCCAGGGAGCTAGTGCCTTCGCTACACAGCTAATTAGCTTCCCCATATAAATGTGCCTGAAGTGTGCTGCTGGCTAGCTAGCGGTTTGAGGCTACCTAGTGTGACGGTGCTAATTGCTCCAG
>JAODXP020000018.1:27270761-27275761 GCA_027497455.2 Sardinella longiceps | reverse complement strand
AGAGAGAGAGAAGGAGAAGAAGAGAGATGGAGAGGGAGAGAGAGAAGGAGAGAGATTGAGAAGGAGAAGAAGAGAGATGGAGAGGTAGACAAATAGATATAGAGAGATGGGGAAGAGAGGAATACAAGAGAGGTAGAGAGAGAGAGAGAGAGAGAGAGAGAGAGAGAGAGAGAGAGAGAGAGAGAGAAAGCAGGTAGAGACAGCAAGACAAAGAGAGAGAGATGAGGTAGAAAGAAATATAGAGAGAAAGAGGGAGTGAGGAAAAGAGAGAGATAGAGAAAATGAGATAGGGAGGGAGGGATGGATGGACAAACAGAACAGGTGGAGGCAAGAATGAAAGAATGAGGGAGTGAAGAAGGGAGAGGGGAAAGAGTGCAGTAGAAGAGTGATAGAAGAGATAGCACACAATGATGAAGAGAGGAGAGAGGGAAAAGGAGAGAAGGAGAGAACAGAGGAGAAGTGAGTGAAAGATGTGATTAGGGGAAGAGAGTGAGAGATGTGATGTGAGAAAAGAGAGAAGGAGGAAAATGAACAACAGCATAAGAAAGAAAAAAAGAGAAGGAATAATAAAACAGGTAGACAGAGTGAAAAGGGTGAAAAAGAGAGATAGAGAGAAATAGGAAGAGAGAAAGTAACAGAGTGAGATCCCAGAGGAAGAAAGAGAAAAGGAGGGAGGAGAAGAAAAAGAGAGGAAAACGAATGAGTGCAAATCACAGAAGCACACAGCAGAGACGTATCACAGCACAAATGAGGATTGTAATGGGAAAACAGGAGGAAAGAAAGGGGAAATGAAAGAAAAGCAAGAAAAAGAAAAAGATGAAAAGAATAATCAATAGAAAATAATTCACTGGCCTGCACTGGACTATATGCTCATTAACCTACACAGCCTTAAGAGAAGTGTGTGTGTGTGTGTGTGTGTGTGTGTGTGTGTGTGTGTGTGTGTGTGTGTGTGTGTGTGTCGTGTCTGTCTGTCTGTCTGTGTGTCTCAGAGTGAGGGGGTGTGTGCTTGTGTGCATGTGTGTGTGTGTGTGAGGGAGAGAGAGAGTGTGTGTGTGTTTGTGTGTGTGTGTGTGTGTGTGAGTGAGTGAGAGAGAAGAGAGAGAGAGAGAGAGAGAGAGAGAGAGAGGAGGTGTGTGTGTGTGTGTGTGTGTGTGTGAGAGAGAGAGAGAGAGAGAAAGAGAGAGTGTGTGTGTGTGTGTGTGTGTGTGTGTGTGTGTGTGTGTGAGAGAGAGAGAGAGAGAGAGAGAGAGAGAGAGAGAGAGAGTGTGTGTGTGTGTGTGTGTGTGTGTGTGTGTGTGTGTGTGTGTGTGTGTGTGTGTGTGTGTGTGTGTGTCTGTATGTGTGTCTGTGTATGTGGCTGCCTGCCCCTGATTGAGCACCATTAATATAAACCTGAACTCATGTGTGAAATCAAGAGAATGCACCCCTATACATGCAAAACAGGCACACTGCCTACATACACAAGCAGGAGCGCACAAACACACTCTGTCTCTTACACACACACACACACACACACACACACACACACACACGCAGTTAGTTCTGTGACCCAGTCTAAAGCGCTGTCTTTGGTTTCACTCCGCTGCAAATGGCTGGCGATATGCGGTTAGAGTGGAAATCATGCTTGCCCACCCATTGCGATCTTCCCAAACTCATTTGCATTAAAATGTAGTAACCTACGGACTGAATATTGCCGCTTTATATAACATCCAGCGAGAATTATGACACTTCGAGGAGCTATTACATAAACAAAACATTATGCTTTAGCCCATAAACTCCGCTAAGGAAGGAGAGCTAGGTCGATTCTGCGTAAGAGCAGTTGACATTTTAATCGCCTTGGATAGCGTTGTGATCACTTCGACAGACCTTCAAGTTTGTCGTTATGTGTTAAGAGTAAAAAGTTAATGGTATAGCCGACTACATATGGACGCCAGAGGTTCGGAACCTGTTGATGGGCTAACAAACTACCAAAGTAGAAGAGCCTTCTGAAAAATTGGGATGTTTTATGCATTAAACAGCATCGCACAAATTTATCCAAATGTGTTCTAAGGTTTAAATCAGTGTGCTAATCCATATCCGCATTCGTTTTCAAAGACAATAAATCGAGATGTCGTTGAAAGCATTCACCCACGAATCCAACCACTGCCCGACTTAGTAGTCTAAACGACCGACACAATTTGAAACGCAATATTTAGTCAGTTCACAGAGCATTAACAAATTTCGCTGCATATTGAACGTGTCGACTTAAAATGTTGGGTTATGGTCAACTGCACAGATTGCTTGTAAGTGTAGTTCATTCAGGCTATCAACACTGTGCGTTTAACCTTGAACTAAAGGCATGTATTCTGTTTAATGTTGTGTAAAACAAATTGTAAGTCACTTACCCATATGAAATAAACCTGTTCAGAGCAACGAAGGGATGCTGTAGTCCTGAATAAAACCCCAGACGTGAAGTTAAAAATACAGAAATAAAACTGCAGTTGACGAATAGGTTTTCCTCAAACCGCCGCCACAAATGTCAAAAATAGGTAAAAGGATTTCACACTTTTAGTTTTCCATCCTGGAGATTCGCAGCTCGCGCGGAAAGGTGAGAATGTAGCCTACAGCCTGCGCTCGTTCGCTCCCCGCGCGCAGAATGGCTCAGGGAAACGGAGCTCGAGCCCTTTCAGCGGTGTCCCTCGCGCAGGATGCTCGGATGACGGACGGAGGTGAGAGTCCTGCACCGTATCTCACGATGCGTCTCTTTCTCTCTCCCTCTCTCTCGCTCGCTCTCAACACACTCCCTCCTCCCACTCTCTTTAGCTCATCTGGTTCGCTCAGCTGCTTCCCACATCTCTCTCTCTCTCTCTCTCTCTCTCTCTCTCTCTCTCTCTCTCTCTCTCCCTCACACACACACACACACACACACACACACACACCGGCGCAAAGCGAGACGCCACGAGCCAGTGTTGGCTTATCTGCAAACCTTAAACGAGAACGTGTCACTGTTCCCTCTTAAGAATACTACTGAAAACTATTGAAATAGAACAGACCTACTTAATTGCAAATAACTGGTTTTATTTTTAGTTTACTGTCTCCCTGCCCACTTCCTGGCTATTCTTTATTTAGGACACATTATGTCATCAAAAACACAATTAGGCTTCTAGATATTGGGCTACATTATAATAACCATTATTAATAAAACACCATGACATGAAATGTTATTAAAATCTTGTAGCCTACGCATTCTTCTGCACCTGAGCAGGCTGTAGCCTACAACATCACCCATCATGTCTGCTTCTACATGGACTCATATGTGACTTCGATGAAAATAATCTCACTAATGACTGCACACTTACGCGTGATTAATAGGCGCCTTGTGACTGGCGGGGCGCTTAAGCACCTCGAGAGGAACGAACGGATCATTTGAATGAAGGATCACCTGAGCGCGGGAAACGCGCGCAAGCTGACCTATCTCATGGCGGCAAAGCCCGCCAGCAGCGCGAGGAGAAATGGCAGGTAGTCAGTCAGTCAGACGAGGGTTCGTTCGGCGGTAATCATAAATAGGGCCAGCTGAAAGGAGAGCAATCTCATGCCTTAACCCCAGAATAAGGAAGGAGGGTTGGCGAAACACTGATCCACTTATCTGTGATGAAAGATTTAAAAGTCTTTTATAATGTATCTAGCAGAGGACTGATTGAAATTTAATGCGCTCATTTTACTCTGACCCTACCTTGTTGTCAGGCCATAACACTCACTCCCCTGGTTGCCCATGGCAGCCGCTGAGCTAGAGAGTAGCCCAGTGGGAGGGAGGAGGTGGACCCTGTGTGTGTGTGTGTGTGTGTGTGTGTGTGTGTGTGGATGGATAGGATACCGGTAGGGTAGGCTACAGGCAGATAAGGCCCACTCTTTCTGCTTGTCAAAAGGCACACATGCAGGGAACACATCTTGGTAGCCTAGGTTACAATTGGACCTCCTCTGCCAGACAAAGGCCTGTATTTGCACTAGAATGGGTTGGATTAGGTAGAAGAAGGTGTTTGGGAAAACATGACTGGATAGAAACCTATCCTGCTTAAAGAGCCATACCACAGCCTATAATAAAACCCACTATAAGAGCAGCAGAATTATTGAATTGTGGCCTATACTTTCCTGCTATAAAAGCAACAGCAGATAGCCTGGCACATCCTGCTGGAAGAGCAACAGTGGGTAGTATATCCAAACTAGAAAAGCGCTCTGAGAGCGCAGAGCTCCGCCAAGGCAATGTGGTCACAGATAGTGTTCTGCATCACCGATCGCCACCAAAATCGAAACAGTTCTTACTCATCCCAATACACACTTTGTCCGAAAATGTCATCCAAATCCATGCTGTACTTTTGAGTTATGTTGTACACACAGAGACACACATACGCCGCCGAAAACATAACCTTCTTGGCGGAGGTAGTAATAATTAATAGAAGCAACGGTTGGCAGAAACAGTAGCTGTAAGAAGCAACAGTAGGTAGCTTATCCTTCTATAGTAGCAACAGTAGGTAGCATATCTTGCTAAAGGAGCAACAGGAACAGCTGACAGAGCAACGCTCACTATTGGAGCAGCAGGAACCAATCCTGCTAAGGAGCAACAGTGGGTAGCATACAGTATCTCACTATTGGAGTAGCAGGAACATATCCTGAGCAACAGTGGGTAGCATATCTCACTGTAAGACAGTGGTTCTCAAATGTTTCTGTCATTCCCCACTTTGGAAGGCAGAGAATTTCCACGCCCTGCCTGCCACCTGCCCTGAGATATTTCACTGAATGGTAGGCCTGTAGATGGATGTTAGAATGTTCATGTTACAAATTCTAAGCGACGAGTCCACAATTCCACGAGTAATCTGACAGAGGTGATGGGTGAATTCGGGGGCATGGTGCAGCTGTCGGTCGATCACAAAGAGAGACGTCTCGCGCCCCACAGTTTGAGAAAGGCTGCTATAGGAGTAGCAGGAACATATCCTGCTGGAAGACTGACAGTGCATTGACACATG
>JAODXP020000018.1:27263926-27268926 GCA_027497455.2 Sardinella longiceps | reverse complement strand
GTGTTTGGGGTTAGTGTTTAGGACGGTGGGTGTGTATTGTAATGTATTATTGTAATGCAGTAGATGTAGGATCTTTCACAATGTTTGTAAACGAGAGACACCAAGACACTTCCAGGTGGCAGAACGCAAGCAAGCGGCCCTCCATTGACAAGAGAGCCTTACATTAATAAATTTGCCTCTACGACTTATTTTTAAAAACGACATGAGAAATGTTGACTGTTAGATCAAAAAACGTAGGTTTTTATAACCAAAAAATGCACCTGTTGTGATGTATGATGGCCTTACCTGTCATCACACAAGTACTACAGAGGTAGGCTAACAGACTGGCAGTGTTGGGAGTAATGAGCTACAAAAGTAACAAATTACTGTAATGCATTGCTTTTTTTGGTAACTTGGTAATTAAGGCATTACAGAAAAGAAATGGTAATATTTTCCTCGTTACAATTGTCAGTAACTCAAGTTACAATGCGTTTTTAACTTGGAATGAAACTTCATACAAAATCGAGACTGCCAAATACAAATTCGCCAAAAATCACTGAGAGGTCAGCAAGGGTAAAATGTTTGCTGTGCCGGACTTAATCTAGAAATTTACAGTCTCCGCATGTCATTCTCAACATTGATAACGGACTAATGAAGGTCATAGGCTACCGGGGGCCCGAAGAGTAACTTAAATGTAATGCAACAGTAATGTAACGCCTTACTTTTTCAAAACACTAATATTGTAATGTAAGGGACTACCATAAAATGTCAGTAACAAGTAATAAATAACGCATTACAGTTTTGCAGTAACTTGCCCAACACTGCAGACTGGCACGGGTCTACCATGCTTGCTATATGGCCAGTTTAGGAAGAAATTCAGGCAGTAAAGTTGGTCAAAAATTAGTTTGCCGTTTATGAATTGTTTTTTAGCCTAGAACTCTAGCTGTAGCAAATTGAATTGACTCAGCGAGTACTTCTAGCCATCAGCCATAGGTTGTACTCAGCCATAGGTTAAACATAGCTGTTTAAATCCAAACGCAATGCTCTAGGTTTTATAGTATATCACAATGCTCTTTCTGGATAGGGTTGTGATTGGGCAGGCTTAGCGATGTTTGAATCGTCTTGTTAGTTGCGCTGAGGTTTAACCCGTCTTGTTTGTTTCATTGAGAGCTTTGGGTTTTTACCGCCCGGAAGAACGTGAATCACTGCTGTGACGTAAGTTGCCATATAGCGGGAAATAAACACTGTCCCCTGTGCCGGCCAGTCTGTTTCAACTCTGATCTGACTTACAGTACAGTACAGTTACTGTAAGTGTATTGGTTGTGGCATCATTAGACACAAACATTAATGATTTTGAACTGTAAAGTGTTTATAGAGAGACATCATTTGTGCTTAACATGGAATTGTCTTCATCTTCTGCCTTGTTTTAGCCTGGGAGTTCCCATGCTCCTTTGCGCGCTTATTTCATTTCACTTGGCAAAGCAGCATGGTGACCATGGCCGATTTTCTCGCCTGCTTTCGGTATCCTATCACAGAACAAAAAGGTACTAGCAAGGCCCTCGATTGCATTTTACGTCACGTGGTGGCTCTGGTATTGGCTCCGAGGTATGTACAGACCCTATGATAGACATTTGTACCGCCCAATAAACGGCTCTGGACAATCGTAAACGATGCTTCCGCTACGAGAGATGCAATAGGTAGGTCTCCAGACTAAATATCACTTGTGATTTTAGTTTGGCATTTGCCAGGCTAGCCTTGTTTGGTTTCATAATAAGATTAAGAATGCGGAATATGAGTGTGGGTTTAGGGGTGACTGTGCTAGGGGTGAGAGTGTGTGTGTGTGTGTTTCAGGGTGAGGGTGTGTGTGTTTAGAGGTGAGAGAGTGTGTGTCTGTCTGTGTGTTTCGGGGTGAGAGAGTGTGTGTGCATTTGCGGTTGAGAGAGTGTGTGTTTGCTGGTGAGAGAGTGTTTGCGATTGAAAGAGTGTTTTTGTTTAGGTGTGTGTGTGTGTGTTTGATGGTGAGTGTGTGTGTGTGTGTGTTTGCGGGTGAGAGAGTGTGTGTGTGTGTGTTTGTGGGTGAGAGTGTGTGTGTGTGTGTTTGCGGGTGAGAGAGTGTGTGTGTGTTTGATGGTGAGCATGTGTGTGTGTGTTTGCGGGTGAGAGAGAGTGTGTGTGTGTGTGTGTGTGTGTGTGTGTGTGTGTGTGTGTGTGTGTGTGTGTGTTTGCGGGTGAGAGAGTGTGTGTGTGTGTTTGATGGTGAGCATGTGTGTGTGTTTGCGGGTGAGAGTGTGTGTGTGTGTGTGTGTTTGCGGGTGAGAGATTGTGTGTGTGAATTTGATGGTGAGCATGTGTGTGTGTTTGCGGGTGAGAGATTGTGTGTGTGAATTTGATGGTGAGCATGTGTGTGTGTTTGCGGGTGAGAGAGAGTGTGTGTGTGTGTGTGTGTGTGTGTTGTGCGGGTGAGAGAGAGTGTGTGTGTTTGCGGGGTGAGAGAGTGTGTGTGTGTGTTTGGTATGTGTGTATGCATGTGTGTGTGTTTGCGGGTGAGAGAGATGTCTTGATAGGGACTGGTGGTGAAAAGCAGGTCAGCTCAACTTTAATGTTCCAGAACTAATCGAGCTGGACATGGGGAGTATCCACTGGACTCTTCCACTGAAGGAGAGAACACACACACACACACACACACACACACACACACACACACACACACACACACACACACACACACACACATGCATGTAAGCACATATGCACACACACACTGTACACATACACACACACACTGTACACACAAAGACGCACACACACAGAAATGCATACATGCACATATGCATGCACGCATACTGTACACACACACACACACACAAAGTGTATGCATGCATGCATGCATGCACGTATGCACACACACACACACACACAAACTGTTCACTCACAGACACACACACAATATTTTCTATGTTCAAGTCAATGTGTCCCATTCTGCACGCACACACACACACACACACACACACACACACTGTGTAAATCTGGGAGCAACAGTGTGGGGAGCATCTCTCCTTTATTCTGATATTCAACTTGCTTCAGCACCTGTCATATCTGGATATACTGTACACCTCCACAACTTCAGCTTCGCTTTTCCTCTCTTCAGGCCTCTGGTCTTCCAGCACACACACACACACACACACACACACACACACACACACACACACACACACACACACTCCATATCTGTTAACGTTTCTAATCCTTAAACTTACAGTAATTCCTTTTCCTGCTCTCCCTTGTTCTCCTTCATGCTCTCACTTTATCTTCTCCTCCATCATCCCTCGCTCCTCTCCTGTTCCATTGGAATCGCTAGTTTGGTGGAATCGGAGGTGTGTGTGTGTGTGTGTGTGTGTGAGTGTGTGTGTGTGTGTGTGTGTGTGTGTGTGTGTGTGTGTGTGTGTGTGTGTGTGTGTGAGGATGGAGAGGTGGTGAGCGCGGGTTTGGTGGAATCCGAGGTGTGTGTGTGTGTGTGTGTGTGTGTGTGTGTGTGTGTGTGAGGATGGAGGGGCAGTAAGTGTTTGTCCCACCGTTATAACGGCCGATTCAGACCAAAAGCTGAGCGTGAGCGGGGCATAAGCGGCGTGGGCGCGGTTTTGGTCCGTTTTCGTTTAGAATGCATGTTAACAGGTTAGGTCATTCAGACTGCACGCGTGTTCTGTGCGGCTCCTGTCCGGTTTCTGAGCGGTGACCGCGGAGCTTTTTTGAAATAGAAGTTTTTTCCAAGCATTTTCAGCGCAGTAAGCGGGACTTGCGTGGTGTCCATAGATTTTGAATGCAGAGCTCGGGCGGCCGGTTCGCGCAGGACACCGCAGTGACAAATTCTGGAGTGAATACCCACGCCCACAAGTACCGCTCGCAGACAGCCCGGCTCCCGCAACGCGAACACATGGTTTGGTCCAGAGAGGCCTGCCTGATGTGTGTGTTGTGTGTGTGTGTGTGTGTGTGTGTGTGTGTGTGTGTGTGTGTGTGTGTGTGTGTGTGGACGGGTGAGTGTGTGTCCCACCATCATGGTGCTGGTTTAGCGGAATCAGAGAAGTGGGTGTGTTGGAGTTGAATGGAGGGGTTAGTGACTGTGATGTGTGTGTTAAAGGGTGGAGTGTCTGTGTGTGTGTGTGTGTGTGTGTGTGTGTGTGTGTGTGTGTGTGTGTCGGCAGGTGAAGTGTGTGTTGGAGAGTGGTGTGTGTGTGTGTGAGTGTGTGTGTGTGTGTGCCGGAGTGTGTGTGTCGGAGGGTGGAGTGCGTGCTGGAGAGCAGGAGGGTGTTGAGAGGAGAGGCTTAGTCAACGCTGTTGTGACGCACAGCAGAGCGAGACAGTAGCCAGACAGACACTACGGGATTAGATAGTACACTCGTCAGATGACTTAGTGTACACTCTGCTCTTTCCTCTGCTCTTTGAGACACACACACACACACACACACACACACACACACACACACACACACACTCTGCTCTTCTTTCAGCTCCAGTTTCTCACTCATCATCAGCTGACATTTTAGTTGAGATTGGTGAGAGAGCTTGCTTCTTCTCTCTGTTCCCTCCTCTCACCTTAGAACCAGAGGTGACAGAGCCTTCTCTGTTTCTGCTCCCCAGCTCTGGAATAGTCTCCCCTCCCACATTAGGTCCATTCATACCATTGATCTTTTTAAGTCTAAGTTAAA
Source organism: Sardinella longiceps (assembly GCA_027497455.2). Classification (NCBI taxonomy): domain Eukaryota; kingdom Metazoa; phylum Chordata; class Actinopteri; order Clupeiformes; family Clupeidae; genus Sardinella; species Sardinella longiceps. The sequence goes on along the minus strand of JAODXP020000018.1, from coordinate 27,264,244 downwards.
AACACATCTTTTTTCTCTAGCCTTTAATTCTCCCTAAACCCTTTTCCACTTTTATTTTGTCATTATTTGTCATTATTTGTCATTATATGTTTGTTTGTTTTATTTGGTCATTTGCATATTATTATTATTATTATTATTATTATTTGTTTATTATTATTTTTATCATTATTATTTTTAAAGCACTTTGGATCAACTATGTTGTGTGAAATGTGCTATATAAATAAAAGTGACTTGACTTGACTTTGCTTTGTCGTTTATTCTGACTCTCCTACCTCCAGTCAGATAATAGAATGTAAGAATCATCACAGTAAACACAGA
>JAODXP020000018.1:27235741-27241326 GCA_027497455.2 Sardinella longiceps | reverse complement strand
CCATGGTTAGTTCAGCAGAAAGTGTGTAGAGGTGAACCCAGTTTGGCTGTATGGAGGTGAGCATCTGGCCGAGTGTCCAGCGTCTTTGCTGCCTCTGCAGCCTTCAGCACAGCATGGGCCCTCTGACAAGCGTACACACACACACACACACACACACACACACACACACACACACACACACACACACACACACACACACACACAGAGATCCATCCATGGGCCTTCAGCACAGCATGGGCCCTCTGACAAGCGTGATAAATATGAATCATTTTTTATCCTCTCTCTCTCTCGCTCACTCACATGCTCAATAGAAATTCCTTGACTTCCTGTGACGATTTCACGCTCCGTACCGCAGTATGGGAGCGATGGGAGAGTCTGTCTGTCTGTCCGTCTGTCTCTCTGTCTGTCTGCGTCTGTCTGTCTGTCTGTGTGTTAGCCCACGGGTAATGGAGAAACTAGCACAGGAGAGCAAGGAGAGAACAGAGGGAGAGGAGGAGAGAAACAGAGGAGAGAGAGAGAGAGAGAGAGAGGAGAGAGAGAGAGGAGAGAGAGAGAGAGAGAGAGAGAGAGAGAGAGAGAGGAGTAGAGAGAGAGAGAGGAGGAGAGAGAGAGAGAGAAGAGAGGAGGAGAGAGGAGAGAGAGAGAGAGAAGAGAGGAGGAGAGAGAGAAAAAGGAGGAGAGAGAGAGGAGGAGGACAAGAGAGAGGGAGAGAGAGAGATCTTGGAGGAGTAGTTGAGAGAGTGAGGAGGAGAGGAGAGAGAGAGAGAGAGAGAGAGAGGAGGAGAAGAGAGAGGAGAGGAGAGGGGAGAGAGAGAGATCTTGGAGGAGTAGTTGAGAGAGAGAGGAGGAGAGAGAGAGAGAGATCTGTGAGGAACACATAGACATGATAGAGATGAAAATGGAGGAGGGAGAGGGAGAGAGAAAGAGAGAGATCATGGAGGAACGGATAAACATAAAGAACAGGGGAGGAGAGGGGAGGAACAAGGAGGAAATAAAAGAGAGAGAAATAGGAAGAACAAGGAGGCGATAGAGGGCGCTAGAGATCTAGGAGGAGGAGAGAAAGAGTGATGGAGGAACAAGGAGGAGAGAAAAAAAGAGAGATAGAGAAGGAGGTGAGGGAGAGAGAGAAAGATATGTAGGAGTGTGTGTGTGTGTGTGTGTGTGTGTGTGTGTGTGTGTGTGTGTGGTGTGGCTCAATGGTGTTTTTTGCCCCCCATGGCACCTTCCAGGCAACACAGCCGAAAAGGCACTGCCTTGACCCTATTTCTAACCCTAACCCCCTCAACCCTCATCCTAACCCTAAACTGAGTGGAGTAGTGCCTTGAAGGCAGCGCTGCCTGGAAGACACCGTTTAGGGCAGACAGTACCAAAGACCGGGTGTGTGTGTGTAGGTAGAGAGTATGTGTTTAGGTGAGAGAATGTGTGTGTGTTTATAGGAGACAGTGTGTGTGTGTTTAGGGGAGAGTATGCGTTTAGGGGTCAGAGTGTGTGTGTGTGTGTGTGTGTGTGTGTGTGTGTGTGTGTGTGTGTGTGTGTGTGTGTGTGTGTTTGTGTGTGTTTAGGAGAGAGGGTGTGTTTAGGGGTCAGGGTGTGTGTTTAGGGGAAAGTGTGTGTTTAGGGGTGAGAGTGTGTGTGTGTTTAGGAGAGAGTGTGTGTTTAGGGGTCAGGGTGTGTGTTTAGGGGTCAGAATGTGTGTGTGTGTGTGTGTGTGTGTGTTTAGGGGAAAGTGTGTGTTTAGGAGAGAGTGTGTGTTTAGGAGGAAGAGTTTATGTTTGTGTTTTTGTGTGAGTGTGTTTGGGGTTAGTGTTTAGGACGGTGGGTGTGTATTGTAATGTATTATTGTAATGCAGTAGATGTAGGATCTTTCACAATGTTTGTAAACGAGAGACACCAAGACACTTCCAGGTGGCAGAACGCAAGCAAGCGGCCCTCCATTGACAAGAGAGCCTTACATTAATAAATTTGCCTCTACGACTTATTTTTAAAAACGACATGAGAAATGTTGACTGTTAGATCTAAAAACGTAGGTTTTTATAACCAGAAAATGCACCTGTTGTGATGTATGATGTCCTTACCTGTCATCACACAAGTACTACAGAGGTAGGCTAACAGACTGGCAGTGTTGGGAGTAATGAGCTACAAAAGTAACAAATTACTGTAATGCATTGCTTTTTGTGGTAACTTGGTAATTAAGGCATTACAGAAAAGAACTGGTGATATTTTCCTCGTTACAATTGTCAGTAACTCAAGTTACAATGCGTTTTTAACTTGGAATGAAACTTCATACAAAATCGAGACTGCCAAATACAAATTCGCCAAAAATCACTGAGAGGTCAGCAAGGGTAAAATGTTTGCTGTGCCGGACTTAATCTAGAAATTTACAGTCTCCGCATGTCATTCTCAACATTGATAACGGACTAATGAAGGTCATAGGCTACCGGGGGGCCTGAAGAGTAACTTAAATGTAATGCAGCAGTAATGTAACGCCTTACTTTTTCAAAACACTAATATTGTAATGTAAGGGACTACCATAAAATGTCAGTAACAAGTAATAAATATACCGCATTACAGTTTTGCAGTAACTTGCCCAACACTGCAGACTGGCACGGGTCTACCATGCTTGCTATATGGCCAGTTTAGGAAGAAATTCAGGCAGTAAAGTTGGTAACAAATTAGTTTGCCGTTTATGAATTGTTTTTTAGCCTAGAACTCTAGCTGTAGCAAATTGAATTGACTCAGCGAGTACTTCTAGCCATCAGCCATAGGTTGTACTCAGCCATAGGTTAAACATAGCTGTTTAAATCCAAACGCAATGCTCTAGGTTTTATAGTATATCACAATGCTCTTTCTGGACAGGGTTGTGATTGGGCAGGCTTAGCGATGTTTGAATCGTCTTGTTAGTTGCGCTGAGGTTTAACCCGTCTTGTCCGTTTCATTGAGAGCTTTGGGTTTTTACCACCCGGAAGAACGTGAATCACTGCTGTGACGTAAGTTGCCATATAGCGGGAAATAAACACTGTCCCCTGTGCCGGCCAGTCTGTTTCAACTCTGATCTGACTTACAGTACAGTTACTGTAAGTGTATTGGTTGTGGCATCATTAGACACAAACGTTATTGATTTTGAACTGTAAAGTGTTTATAGAGAGACATCATTTGTGCTTAACATGGAATTGTCTTCATCTTCTGCCTTGTTTTAGCCTGGGAGTTCCCATGCTCCTTTGCGCGCTTATTTCATTTCACTTGGCAAAGCAGCATGGTGACCATGGCCGATTTTCTCGCCTGCTTTCGGTATCCTATCACAGAACAAAAGGTACTAGCAAGGCCCTCGATTGCATTTTACGTCACGTGGTGGCTCTGGTATTGGCTCCGAGGTATGTACAGACCCTATGATAGGCATTTGTAGCGCCCAATAAACGGCTCTGGACAATCGTAAACGATGCTTCCGCTACGAGAGATGCAATAGGTAGGTCTCCAGACTAAATATCACTTGTGATTTTTAGTTTGGCATTCGCCAGGCTAGCCTTGTTTGGTTTCATAATAAGATTAAGAATGCGGAATATGAGTGTGGGTTTAAGGGTGACTGTGCTAGGGGTGAGAGTGTGTGTGTGTGTGTTTCAGGGTGAGGGTGTGTGTGTTTAGAGGTGAGAGAGTGTGTGTCTGTCTGTGTGTTTCGGGGTGAGAGAGTGTGTGTGCATTTGCGGTTGGGAGAGTGTGTGTTTGCGGGTGAGAGAGTGTTTGCGATTGAAAGAGTGTTTTTGTTTAGGTGTGTGTGTGTGTGTTTGCGGGTGAGAGAGTGTGTGTGTGTTTGATGGTGAGCATGTGTGTGTGTGCGGGTGAGAGAGAGAGTGTGTGTGTGTGTGTGTGTGTGTGTGCGTGTGTGTGTGTGTGTGTGTGTGTTTGCGGGTGAGAGAGTGTGTGTGTGTTTGATGGTGAGCATGTGTGTGTGTTTGCGGGTGAGAGAGAGTGTGTGTGTGTGTGTGTTTGCGGGTGAGAGATTGTGTGTGTGTATTTGATGGTGAGCATGTGTGTGTGTTTGTGGGTGAGAGTGTGTGTGTGTGTGTTTGCGGGTGAGAGAGAGTGTGTGTGTTTGATGGTGAGCATGTGTGTGTGTGTGTTTGCGGGTGAGAGAGATGTCTTGATAGGGACTGGTGGTGAAAAGCAGGTCAGCTCAACTTTAATGTTCCAGAACTAATCGAGCTGGACATGGGGAGTATCCACTGGACTCTTCCACTGAAGGAGAGAACACACACACACACACACACACACACACACACACACACACACACACACACACACACACACACACACACACACACACACACACACACACACACACACACACACACACACATGCATGTATGCACATATGCACACACACACTGTACACATACACACACACACTGTACACACAAAGACGCACACACACACAGAAATGCATGCATGCACATATGCATGCATGCATACTGTACACACACACACACACACACACAAAGTGTATGCATGCATGCATGCATGCACGTATGCACACACACACACACACACACAAACTGTTCACTCACAGACACACACACACAATATTTTCTATGTTCAAGTCAATGTGTCCCATTCTGCACGCACGCACACACACACACACACACACACACACACACACACACACACACACTGTGTAAATCTGGGAGCAACAGTGTGGGGAGCATCTCTCCTTTATTCTGATATTCAACTTGCTTCAGCACCTGTCATATCTGGATATACACCTCCACAACTTCAGCTTCGCTTTTCCTCTCTTCAGGCCTCTGGTCTTCCAGCACACACACACACACACACACACACACACACACACACACACTCCATATCTGTTAACGTTTCTAATCCTTAAACTTACAGTAATTCCTTTTCCTGCTCTCCCTTGTTCTCCTTCATGCTCTCACTTTATCTTCTCCTCCATCATCCCTCGCTCCTCTCCTGTTCCATTGGAATCGCTAGTTTGGTGGAATCGGAGGTGTGTGTGTGTGTGTGAGTGTGTGTGTGTGTGTGTGTGTGTGTGTGTGTGTGTGAGGATGGAGAGGTGGTGAGCGCGGGTTTGGTGGAATCCGAGGTGTGTGTGTGTGTGTGTGTGTGTGTGTGTGTGTGTGAGGATGGAGGGGCAGTAAGTGTTTGTCCCACCGTTATAACGGCCGATTCAGACCAAAAGCTGAGCGTGAGCGGGGCGTAAGCGGCGTGGGCGCGGTTTTGGTCCGTTTTCGTTTAGAATGCATGTTAACAGGTTAGGTCATTCAGACTGCACGCGTGTTCTGTGCGGCTCCTGTCCGGTTTCTGAGCGGTGACCGCGGAGCTTTTTTGAAATAGAAACAAGTTCTGTTTTTTCCAAGCATTTTCAGCGCAGTAAGCGGGACTTGCGTGGTGTCCATAGATTTTGAATGCAGAGCTCGGGCGGCCGGTTCTCGCAGGACACCGCAGAGACAAATTCTGGAGTGAATACCCACGCCCACAAGTACCGCTCGCAGACAGCCCGGCTCCCGCAACGCGAACACATGGTTTGGTCCAGAGAGGCCTGCCTGATGTGTGTGTTTGTGTGTGTGTGTGTG
>JAODXP020000018.1:27215741-27218241 GCA_027497455.2 Sardinella longiceps | reverse complement strand
CGAGAACCGCAGAATCTTCCGTAGAACCATAGAGCCTCGTGTCACGACACAAACACACAGGGAGCTCCACCAGCAGTGCCCTCCAACGTTGAAAATCAAGTGTGTACACACACACGCACACACACACACACACTAACACACACACACACACACACACTCACACATCACATGCATAGTCTGGCAAAGATGAGTGCAAGGCTCAGAGCAGAGTTCAATTCTTCGGGAAAATTCCTTAAAGGCACACGAAAAAGCATCTCATCTCCGGACACACACACACACACACACACACACACACACACACACACACACACACACACGTTATGTAAAATGACCTAGCATATTGTTCACAGTTATAACTCTTGCTCTTGTCTCTCCTCTGTCTGTGTGTCTCTGGCAAGTCCAGTCAGTCAAGCGCGTCCCATGAGCCCATGAGATCCAGAGGAGAACTCAGAACTCAGAACACGGAACACAGAACACGGAACACAGCACTGGCTGGCTGGCTGGGGTGTGTGTGCAAGGACTCATGGGAAATGGAGTTTTTTAAATGTTTTTTGAAGCTGTAGTGCTTTGGCAGAGGCAGTTCATAAAAAGGATACACAGAATACAAGTAAGCCATGCAACAAGGAATGGGGGGGGGGGGGGGGGTGATATCCCAGAACTCTCAAGCCCCCAGAGAGTGTGGGGGTGAGTGGGTGGGTGGGTGGGGAGGGAGAGAGGTGGGGTTGGATGTTGGAGGGGACGGGGACGGGGGGGGAATTTGGTCAGGAAGTGTGTGTGTGTGTGTGTGTGTGTGTGTGCTCAGGTCTGGTCTAGCCATTCGGCACGCTTGGGAGCCTTGCATGTGTGTATGTCTACGGCCTCCTCGCAGTCCTTGCACTCCACGGCGCAGCACCACTTAAACTTGCACTCGCACTTGGTGATGCGCTTCACGCGCGTCGTATCGTAGCCCCGCCCACAACACATCACCTCGCAGCCGTCCGTCCCGCGCGACGACTTGTTACACACTCGCCCCGCTGTCCCTAGGGAACCTACACACACACACAAAGACACACACAGTTTTAGTGTAAAGTCATAATGTCATATGTCATAATGCACAGTGTAATCTAGCTCAGACACTCCATGCTAGATGCTTTTTTATATAAGACACTTTCATGGAATAGCAAATACACACACAGACCCTCACTTATGAGACGAACGTACGACAGAAAACTGTGCATACGCTCATTCTTGCACAGAACTGGTATTTATCAATCGGATTGTGAGCGGTGTTTACTGTCGTAGTGCCGTACGCAAGGTTTCAAATTAAAAGATTGAAACACAGCGCAACATTACTGGCAGAGAATTAAGAATCTATGCTTTTATTTCATGAAATAAAGACTATAGGCTATTAGACACAGTTACACCTGTGCATTTACGGCTTTTCCTAAATACCCTACTATTATTAATTATCTTTATGTCGCTTGGCAGATACCGTACATAAATCATTTATTTTTCATGAGTGCAAAGAAAGGGAAGAGGGAAAGAGAAAGAAAGAGAGAGAGTGAGAGAGTGAAAGAGAGAAAGAGCAAGAGAGAAAGTGAGAGGGACAGAGAGAGAGAAAGAGACAGAGAGTAAGAGTGAAAGAGTGAAAGAGAGAAAGAGCAAGAGAGAGAGAGAGAGAGAACGAATGAGAGAGTGAAAGAGAAAGAGAGAGAGAAAGAGAGAAAGAGCAAGAGAGAAAGAGAGAGTGGAAGAGAGAAAGAGAGAAAGAGCAAGAGAGAAAGAGCAAGAGAGAGAGAGAGAAAGAATGAGAGAGTGAAAGAGAGAAAGAGAGAGAGAGAGAGAGAGAAAGAGAGAAAGAGAGAAAGTGAGAGGGTCACACAGGAGGGCAGTAATGAGGGATTTGAAAAACGAGCCGCTTGTGTCCTTAGGGTGCAAATTCCTCTGGGAGAATAGAGAGAACACACACACACACACACACACACACACACACACACACACACACACACACACACACACACACACACACACCAGAGTCACAACAGAAGCCAAGAGCTTGTTTGTGTGTGTGTGGGTCACTAAGGTTAGTGTTGAGAGAAAAGTCTAGTCTCAGAGGTACACAAGCAGAGGATAATATCCTGACAATAGATGAAGCTTATGTATCCGTCTGTATGTGTGTGTGAGCGGGCGGTGTGTGTGTGTGTGTGTGTGTGTGTGTGTGTGTGTGTGTGTGTGTGTGTGTGTGTGTGTATTCTTTGTATATGTATTGCCATACCAGAGCCAATGGCCTTAAGCTGGATAGTCTAAGCAACCATGTGTGAGAATGAGCTTGTCTGCTTCCCACACACACACACACACACACACACACACACACACACACACACACACACACACATACACACACACACACACACACACACACACACACACACACATACACACACACATACACACACACACACACACACAGAGGGAGAGTAAAAACACTCTCACTGCCACCACAGTGAAGCTATTCAAGTGT
>JAODXP020000018.1:27208241-27210741 GCA_027497455.2 Sardinella longiceps | reverse complement strand
ATGTAATACCAGATTGCGCGTGTGTGTGTGTGTGTGTGTGTGTGTGTGTGTGTGAGCTATATTCAGTAGCCCACTAAAGGCCAGATTGCATGTGTGTGTATAATATTAAGTAGTTTGCTAAAGACCAGACTAGGGCCCTGTCTATGTGTGTGAGCGTGTGTGTGTGTATGTGTGTGGGTTGGTGTGTGGGTGTGTGTGTGTGTATGTGTGGGTTGGTGTGTGGGTGTGTGGGTGTGTATGTGTGTGTGTGTGTGTGTGTGTGTGTGTGTGTGTGTGTGTGTGTGTGTGTATATTCAATTGTGGTCCCAGGACCAGACTGGGCCACACAGTCAGACAGACCAGAATAGAGCGACCACAGCTGTCTGCCACCAGCTCCAAACACACACACACACACACACACACACACACACAGACATACTCACACACACAAGAGAGAGAGAGAAAGTAGCAATGTTAAACAATCGCACAGATTAATCAAGCGAGATTAAACATGTCTGATTAATCTTAGTAAACACACACACAATGGCAGCTCACACACACACAATGGCAGCTCACAACCAAAACCATGTCTAGAGAACTGTCACACACACAGATAAGGAATGCTCAGTGAGAACTCCCTCCTCCAAGAACTCTCTCTCTCTCTCTCTCTCTCTCTCTCTGTGTGTGTGTGTGTGTGTGCATTCGTGTGAGTGGAGAGAGAAAGAGAGAGAGTGAGAGGAGAACGGAAGAGAGAGAGAGAGAGTAGTCAGAGAGAGAGAGAGAGGATTACAGAATGAGATGAGAAAAAGTACACACTTCACTCTTCATCTTATCAAGTCCAACACACACACACACACACACACACACACACACACACACACACACACACACACACACACATCTCTCACACACACACATACACACACAAATGACTTTCAGATAACTCAATGTATTAATATTTAATTGCCTATGTCACACACACTCTTCTGATATATCTCAGCCTGGACATTTTCATGACATCTCCAACTTGTGGTTGTGTTTTGTGTGTGTGTGTGTGTGTGTGTGTGTGTGTGTGTGTGTGTGAATATAAAAGACTCTCACATCAGTCATCCTTTAAGAAAGCATAATACATGTATGTGTGTGTGTGTGTGTGTGTGTGTGTGTGTGTGAGAGAGAGAGAGAGAGAGGGGGGGTAGACAACCACATTCAGTCCGGGAGGTGAGAGAAAAACATGAAGTGTAGGCGTGTGTGTGTGTGTGTGTGTGTGTGTGGTGGTGTGGTGCACATTAATGATGTGGTAGGTCTCTGCAGTTTTATTCTTGTAAATATTTACATCTTGCCTTTCTGTTTGTGCTGGTACTCTCTCTCTCTCTCTCTTCTCTCTCTCTCTCTCTCTCTTTCTCTCTCACACACACAAACACACTTTCTCTCATACACACACACTGACTGTTTGTGCTCGTATTGTGGTATTGTGTGCATGGGTTAGAGTGTGTTGTTGGCTACTTGTTGTCTGAAACTTTCCCTCTCTCTCTCTCTCTCTCTCTCTCTCTCTCTCTCTCTCTCTCTCTCTCTCTTTCTATCACTATCTCAGACACACACACATACACACACACACACAAGTCTAAGGTAACATGGTATGTTAGTAACTCTCTGGTAAGTGTGTGTGTGTGTGTGTGTGTGTGTAGCCGCCTTCACACTACCAAATAACCTTTAACAAAGCAATTGCGTGCTCCCGTTGTTCCCTGACCACTGCCGGGTTGGGTTGTTGGGTTGCCGAGTTGCCTGACCCGCCTCGAGAGGTAGTATTATTGCCAAGCCAAGTTCAGTGTGTAAGCGGTCGACATGCGACGCGAATAATTAAGCCCCCAAGACTTCAAACAAAGTCAGAACTGGCGTGTCAAAACCGGTAACTGGATAAGCCATTAGACCATAAAAGTTAAAGGCATTGGTATTAAAGGATCGCTCCGGAGTGAATTCAAGCATAGCCTTGATGAACGAACAGCATAGACTGAACTTGAATGCGAAGCACTTTAGATTGAGTCAAAGGTACCTCAGATCTTATTTTCGGTTTCGAATAATGAGGTTCTATTGATTCAGTGTAAAGTGCTTGTTCGCTTCTGCGTTCGTATTCGGTCTATGCTGTTCCAAATTATTTTGTTCCACTCGCTAACTAGTGCATTTAGCAGGCTCGTTCAACAGGGCTATGCTTGAAATCTCTCTGGAGCTGTCCTTTAAACACAGAAGAGAAAAAGCGTTGGGTTGTAGACTATTGTTTTAGACAGGTAGCTGCAAGACTGGCTACATTATCCAAGCAGGCTTTGAACTTGCATTGCGGTATAAACTCATTGGTCCTTTTGCATTGAAATTTACAAGGAAAGGTAGGTTTGTGGATTTCTACTACTACTTCTGCTACGATTAAGAATTTCTAAAGCTAAATTGATGGATGTGTTTGGCTAAAGTAGGTGTAGCCGGTGGCGGTCCGCACCGCACACGGGTCTCAAACCCGCCACCTCACAGGCTA
>JAODXP020000018.1:27195741-27198241 GCA_027497455.2 Sardinella longiceps | reverse complement strand
TGTGAGTCCGTCCGTAGGCAATCAGCTATGGCATGGCAACACTGTATTCCGCCTCGTCTTGTCTTGAGTTGGCAAGTGCTGCTGAAATAATCCAAGCCAGACGGCGCTTGCTCAGTCAGACAGGAGAAGAGAGAAGCTTTGGGGATGTCCAGAGTCGCCTAGGAGGAGAAATCCATTTCTCAGAAACAAACAAACACTGCCTGCGGTTCCGACCCAAAGGCTGGCTGGATGGATGAACTTTGCAATAATAATTCCGTGATAGCAAACCACGTCGCTCCTCCGGTTGAGAAACAAGGCGTCGCGCTCACTCTCTCGGTCGTCCGCTGGGATCTGTGTCAGCGCGCGCAGAGGTTCCGCGTGAGAGAGAGAGAGCAGTGGTGGTGGATGGAGGGGAGGGAGACTTTGGGAACGGGGCCGACCGACGGACTGGCGCTTCGCTTCTCAGCGCTCATTGGGCAGAGTCGGTCGGTCGGGTTGTGTGTGTGTGTGTGTGTGTGTGTGTGTGTGTGTGTGTGTGTGTGTGTGTGTGTGTGTATGGATGGGGGGGGGTATAGCGGGGGAGACGGAGTGATGCCGCTGTTTGTGTAAAGCGCGCTCTCTCCTCTCCGTTATCCTCTTCTTCCCCTGTTCTCTCCTCGAGGGCCTCGGCCCGGGGGAGTGTTCAGGTCTGTCGGACTGAGCATCACTCTCTCTCTACGCGACCGCAACAGATACAGAGAGCCGCAAGAGACACTTAGAAAACTATTAACATTCAGGCGAAGGGCTAAATATTTATCCATAAACCAGTCCTGGAGACCAGGTTGCATGCAAAGAATCCGACGGTCATTTAAAGCAGAGAATGGGATCTGATTCCATACTTCAAACACAAAATACCCGCTAACCGAAACGCCAAGCTTCTGACTGTCCAAGGTGTGGGCATCTTGAAGTGGAGGCAGAGCCTTACCTCTCAGCTTAGCAAGTTCCACAAGTGAACCTCTCAATAGCACAACAATCGGACCGACTGGATAACTCCGTGAAGTGTAGATTCATCTTCAAATTCGTCTCATTTTGCGGTTTTATTTGCATAGGCATCTTTAATTAACTCCAATAACTTGCCACAGGTGCCGAATCACTAGTTTACAACACCTCTCTATACTGCTGTGATTCCGTGGAGAAACACACACTCTCTCTCTCTCTCTCTCTCTCTCTCTCTCTCTCACGGCTGGTGCACGGCGGTGGAGGGCAACAAGACCACAATCCCTTTCGGAATTGAAACTGTTGAAGCTGGCCAACATAAAGGCTGTTTTCCCGAGAGAAGGAACAAACACAATGTTTATTCTTTAATCCCAAATTAGTCTAATCAGATTTCTCTGAGACTTCCGTTTAATCTTAAGCTTCTAGATTTTGCCTACACTTGATCCTGCTTCCCCGCTGTATATTATGATAGCGCAGAAGGGATTTAAATGCCAATAACTCTGCGCATTAAACTGAAGTCACTATCAGGCCATCATACATGCATTCTCCTCTCTCATATCATACATGTCGGCTCTGTCTAACTAACTCCTTGAGTTAGTTTAATTGGTTGTATGAAATTACACTTTATAATAACGTAAAATTGTAAACTTCTTCCACAATATCATTATTCTCTGCCCACAATCACACACACACACACACACACACACACACACACACACACAGTGACCAGCAAACATCATCAAAACCAGTCACTTTCTCTCCAATAGGACACACACAACACACACACACACACACACACACACACACACACACACGCACACACATGTACATGCACACACACTGCCACTGAAGCACAGACTCATCACCAAATTGTGTGGGACTCTATGGAATGTCCCAAACACTCACAATGGTAGTGATAACAGATAGACTGTGAATGTGTGTGTGTATGTTTGTGTGTGTGTGTGTGTGTGTGTGTGTGTGTGTGTGTATGTGGTGATGGGTGGGGCAGAGGTGATCTGGTTTGAGGGAGTAAGGAGACTGTCTGAGCATGTCAAAACACACACACACACACACACACACACACACACACACACACAGCCCAAGGTCAGCATGAGTGGGGGCAAGTGAGTTGGGGAGGTCGAACACCCCTTAAGCAAATGATTTCAGCAGTTATTTCCACTTCATTGGGCACACACACACACACACACACACACACACACACACACACACACACACACACACACACACACACAGGATAAGTCCACCGGTGAGCTGCTGGTCAGACGTCTGATGTCATGGAGCCCATTAGTGTGTGTATATGGTTCAAATGAGCACACACACACACACACACACACACACACACACACACACACACACACACACACACACACACACACACACATATTCTCTCTCTTTCTCTCTATCTCTCTCTCTTTCACACACACACACACACACACACACATACACACACACACCAGTGGTTGGTATGTGGAGCTACACTGATATAGTCAGCCCTCTGCTAGTCTCCATGAAGACTCTCTCTCTC
>JAODXP020000018.1:27193957-27195641 GCA_027497455.2 Sardinella longiceps | reverse complement strand
ATCAGGAACATTGCATGTGTTCTCTCTCTTTCTTCTCTTTAAATAAGTTCTCTTCTTCTCTCTCTCTCTCTCGCTCTCTTTCTCTCCTCTTGTCCGTGGCAGCTGGGGAACGTTCCGTGGGGCAGAACCCTGTGTGTGGCGGGGAAAGTGCTCAGTGCTGTTCCACCCGAGAACCGCAGAATCTTCCGTAGAACCATAGAGCCTCGTGTCACGACACAAACACACAGGGAGCTCCACCAGCAGTGCCCTCCAACGTTGAAAATCAAGTGTGTACACACACACGCACACACACACACACACTAACACACACACACACACACACACACTCACACATCACATGCATAGTCTGGCAAAGATGAGTGCAAGGCTCAGAGCAGAGTTCAATTCTTCGGGAAAATTCCTTAAAGGCACACGAAAAAGCATCTCATCTCCGGACACACACACACACACACACACACACACACACACACACACACACACACACACACACACAGTTATGTAAAATGACCTAGCATATTGTTCACAGTTATAACTCTTGCTCTTGTCTCTCCTCTGTCTGTGTGTCTCTGGCAAGTCCAGTCAGTCAAGCGCGTCCCATGAGCCCATGAGATCCAGAGGAGAACTCAGAACTCAGAACACGGAACACAGAACACGGAACACAGCACTGGCTGGCTGGCTGGGGTGTGTGTGCAAGGACTCATGGGAAATGGAGTTTTTTAAATGTTTTTTGAAGCTGTAGTGCTTTGGCAGAGGCAGTTCATAAAAAAGGATACACAGAATACAAGTAAGCCATGCAACAAGGAATGGGGGGGGGGGGGGGGATATCCCAGAACTCTCAAGCCCCCAGAGAGTGTGGGGGTGAGTGGGTGGGTGGGTGGGGAGGGAGAGAGGGGGGTTGGATGTTGGAGGGGACGGGGACGGGGGGGAATTTGGTCAGGAAGTGTGTGTGTGTGTGTGTGTGTGTGTGCTCAGGTCTGGTCTAGCCATTCGGCACGCTTGGGAGCCTTGCATGTGTGTATGTCTACGGCCTCCTCGCAGTCCTTGCACTCCACGGCGCAGCACCACTTAAACTTGCACTCGCACTTGGTGATGCGCTTCACACGCGTCGTATCGTAGCCCCGCCCACAACACATCACCTCGCAGCCGTCCGTCCCGCGCGACGACTTGTTACACACTCGCCCCGCTGTCCCTAGGGAACCTACACACACACACAAAGACACACACAGTTTTAGTGTAAAGTCATAATGTCATATGTCATAATGCACAGTGTAATCTAGCTCAGACACTCCATGCTAGATGCTTTTTTTATATAAGACACTTTCATGGAATAGCAAATACACACACAGACCCTCACTTATGAGACGAACGTACGACAGAAAACTGTGCATACGCTCATTCTTGCACAGAACTGGTATTTATCAATCGGATTGTGAGCGGTGTTTACTGTCGTAGTGCCGTACGCAAGGTTTCAAATTAAAAGATTGAAACACAGCGCAACATTACTGGCAGAGAATTAAGAATTTATGCTTTTATTTCATGAAATAAAGACTATAGGCTATTAGACACAGTTACACCTGTGCATTTACGGCTTTTCCTAAATACCCTACTATTATTAATTATCTTTATGTCGCTTGGATAGCAGATACCGTACATAAATCATTTATTTTTCATGAGTGCAAAGAAA
>JAODXP020000018.1:27178957-27181457 GCA_027497455.2 Sardinella longiceps | reverse complement strand
ATCTTTTTCCCACTCCCTATGACATATTCAGCACCAGAGTGTTCACACACAGATACACAACAGAATCTAGATTAAAGAGGCTATGTGAGGCTGTCTGGCCATGTGTGTGTGTGTGTGTGTGTGTGTGTGTGTGTGTGTGTGTGTGTGTGTGTGTGTGTGTGAGAGAGAGAGAGAGAGAGAGAGAGAGAGAGAGAGAGAGAGAGAGAGAGAGGAGAGAGTGAGGGTGTGTGTGAGTGATGTGTGTGTGTGTGTGTGTGTGTGTGTGTGTGTGTGTGTCTGCTGCTAATCTTAAACATCAACTTTAGGGCAGACCACCTCACAACCATCAAGTAACAACACACACATACACACACACACACACACACACACACACACACACACACACACACACACACACACACACACACACACACACACTCAAACCATGGCCATTACCATAAATATGACCTGTGGAAGAAGAGAGACAGTAAGCCCCTGCATAAACTCTGTCTCCTCCACTTCCTCACTCACACACACACACACACACACACACACACACACACAGAGAGAGAGAGAGAGAGAGAGAGAGAGAGAGAGAGAGAGAGAGAGAGAGAGAGAGAGAGAATAAGGGCAGACCTGAACCCATCTTTGAGGTGAAAGCACTTTTATGAGGTGGGTGAAATCCGTCTACTCTTTCCCACTCCCCACCCCCACCATACTCACACACACACACACACACACACACACACACACACACACGTGTCCCTCTCTGATGTCTACTTTGACATCTGGCACCATCACCTCATGTTATGCAGAATTTTAGCTGCGTGGTTGGCATTACTGTCACACACGACGCACACACACAAATAGTTTGACCGCAACTTTAAAAAGGTGTTTACGTGTGTGTGTGTGTGTGTGTGTGTGTGTGTGTGTGAGAGAGAGAGAGAGAGAGAGAGAGAGAGAGAGAGAGAGAGAGAGAGAGAGTCAGTGTGTGTGTGTGTGTGTGTGTGTGTGTGTGTGTGTGTGTGTGTGTGTGTGTGTGTGTGTGTGAGCATGGTATTACTGTAATGAGGTTTCTTCCACAGGAGTGGAGGAGGACAAAGTGTTAATCAAAGCTAGCCTCTCCTACATACCTGCACACACACACACACACACACACACACACACACACACACACACACACACACACACACACACACATACACACACACACACATGCAGGGATATACACATAGGTCTATTGTCTCTACTGTTATACTGTACATATGACACATTTAAACTCTCTCACACACACACCACACACACGCGCACATACACACACACACACACACACACACACACACACACACACACACACACAATCAAGGGCTGTTTTTTATGGTCTCTGTAAATCATTAGCCGCAGGGCTACAACAACACGCTATAAAAGCAGCTCTATTAGCTCAGCCTCCAGCAGAGCTGAAGCTAGCAGACAGACAGATAGACAAGCAATAACACAGACAGACAGACAGACAGACAGACAGACAGACAGACAGACAGACAGACAGACAGGCAATAACAAAGGCTAACAGACAGACAGGCAATAATACAGGCTAGCACACAGACAGACAGGCTAACAGACAGACAGGCTAGCAGACAGACAAACAGACAGACAATAACACAGACTAACCAACAGACAGACAGACAGACAGACAGACAGACAGGCAGGTAACACAGACAGACAGACAGGTAACAATACACAGACAGGCAATAACACAGGCTAACAGACAGACAGATCAACAGACAGGCAATCAGACAGACAGGCTAACAGTCAATAACCCAGGGCAGGCTAACAGACAGACGGACAGGCTAACACAGAGATGGGCAGGCTAGCAGACAGACTGGCTAGCAGACAAAAAGACATGCTAACAAACAGACAGACTAGAAGATAAACTAACAGACAGACAGGCAACAGCACAGGCAGCAGACAGACAGGCTAGCAGACAGACAGACAGTCAACAACAGGCAGCAGACAGACAGACAGGCAACTGCACAGGCTAAGAGACAGACAGGCTAGCAGACAGACAGACAAGCAACACAGACTAAGAGACAGACAGGCTAGGCTAGCAGACAGACAGGCTAAGAGACAGTCAACCACACAGGGTAGCAGACAGACAGGCTAGCAGACAGTCAACCACACAGGCAGCAGACAGACAGGTTAGCAGACAGACAGGCTAAGAGACAATTTGTCACACAGGGTAGCAGACAGACAGGTTAACAGGCAGACAGACAAAAAGACAGGCTTACACAGACAGGCTAACAGACAAACAGGTTAACAGACAGACAGGCTAATAGACAGACAGACAGGCAACAACACAGGCTAGCAGACAGACATACTAAAGGCCCAGCAGGAGCCCCTACGTTGTCCCAAAAGAGTCTTGTGCAGACTCGATTGCTGGGAAACAGACAGGCTTGCAGACAGGCTGACGGAAAGACAGACAGAAAACAACAAAGACTCAGATAAGCAGGCAAACAGGCAGTTA
>JAODXP020000018.1:27173957-27176457 GCA_027497455.2 Sardinella longiceps | reverse complement strand
CGGCAGTCCTCGCTCATTTACCGTCCTCTAGTTACTTTGGTGTCTGGTTTATCTCATTTGAAAACATGCAATTACCAGAAGAAAGCTCGCGTGAAATTAGCCCCGCGAGCTGCCAAGAAACCTTTCGCCAAATTCCAGATGTGAGCGCGAATCGAATTCTTAGTTCTGATCATTTTATGCCTCGTTCTTTCCTGTACCATTAAAACAGTAAAAGTTTGGACAGTGGGTTTGGGGTAATTTAACTATAATTGTTTCAAGAGTTTCAAAGACAGACGATTCCCACTAAACAGACAACATAATGAAATACTGTAGGCATCGGGTTCTTACAGAATACTTGAGAGAACATATGCAAAGATAATATCTTCCAGTAAACTTCTCTACCGCGCCAATGGTGCTGAAAAACCTCTTACGATTTATGACAGGCATGTAGACTACTTTATTGGGAATATTTAATTCCAAAAACGTGTAATTAATGAAATACATAAAAATTAATATCTTCTGAATGAAATAATGTAATTATTGCATCTCTGAAACGAATTTAAAACAAAATTAAATGCCGACCCTAAAGGAAGACTTTTCACCAGACTTTAATGATCCATATTACCGGTCCAAAGCCTTGTGTTCTTGCTCTCATGGAAATCTGTCTTGGCCCGGTGTGAACGATATGGCCTGCAAAAAAATCCCCGGTAGGGTAAGTTATGGGATGTAAAGATGGCTTACCACCAGGACGAGTCCACGCGCGGGGTGAGTGTGAGGAGCAGCAAGATGAGGGCCAGGTAGAGGCGCGTGCGGGCGTGCGATGATCCGTCAGGTGAGGACGATGCGCTTCTGTGGTAATTCCGCCGTAATCCCGATACACTCATTTTACCTAGAGTCCGGCCCGAGCGCTGAACTTTACTGAGACCAAACATCATCAGAATCGCCTCGTGATCAACGATTAAAACCTGTGGGAACCGTGAATAGGAAAAGTAGATAGCGTATATGCCACGCGTTATGAAGAAGAGCTGGTATCACCAACTCCATTCATCGCTCAGAGACGGACAGTGTGTGTGTTCTCCCCGTCCTACAGAGCGGTATCACACCGACTGACTGCGGACTTTATATGTGAGTCCGTCCGTAGGCAATCAGCTATGGCATGGCAACACTGTATTCCGCCTCGTCTTGTCTTGAGTTGGCAAGTGCTGCTGAAATAATCCAAGCCAGACGGCGCTTGCTCAGTCAGACAGGAGAAGAGAAGAGAGAAGCTTTGGGGATGTCCAGAGTCGCCTAGGAGGAGAAATCCATTTCTCAGAAACAAACAAACACTGCCTGCGGTTCCGACCCAAAGGCTGGCTGGATGGATGAACTTTGCAATAATAATTCCGTGATAGCAAACCACGTCGCTCCTCCGGTTGAGAAACAAGGCGTCGCGCTCACTCTCTCGGTCGTCCGCTGGGATCTGTGTCAGCGCGCGCAGAGGTTCCGCGTGAGAGAGAGAGCGGTGGTGGTGGATGGAGGGAGGGAGACTTTGGGAACGGGGCCGACCGACGGACTGGCGCTTCGCTTCTCAGCGCTCATTGGGCAGAGTCGGTCGGTCGGGTTGTGTGTGTGTGTGTGTGTGTGTGTGTGTGTGTGTGTGTGTGTGTGTGTGTGTGTGTGTGTGTGTGTAGTGGAGGGGGGGGTATAGCGGGGGAGACGGAGTGATGCCGCTGTTTGTGTAAAGCGCGCTCTCTCCTCTCCGTTATCCTCTTCTTCCCCTGTTCTCTCCTCGAGGGCCTCGGCCCGGGGGAGTGTTCAGGTCTGTCGGACTGAGCATCACTCTCTCTCTGCGCGACCGCAACAGATACAGAGAGCCGCAAGAGACACTTAGAAAACTATTAACATTCAGGCGAAGGGCTAAATATTTATCCATAAACCAGTCCTGGAGACCAGGTTGCATGCAAAGAATCCGACGGTCATTTAAAGCAGAGAATGGGATCTGATTCCATACTTCAAACACAAAATACCCGCTAACCGAAACGCCAAGCTTCTGACTCTGTCCAAGGTGTGGGCATCTTGAAGTGGAGGCAGAGCCTTACCTCTCAGCTTAGCAAGTTCCACAAGTGAACCTCTCAATAGCACAACAATCGGACCGACTGGATAACTCCGTGAAGTGTAGATTCATCTTCAAATTCGTCTCATTTTGCGGTTTTATTTGCATAGGCATCTTTAATTAACTCCAATAACTTGCCACAGGTGCCGAATCACTAGTTTACAACACCTCTCTATACTGCTGTGATTCCGTGGAGAAACACTCTCTCTCTCTCTCTCTCTCTCTCTCTCTCTCTCTCTCTCACGGCTGGTGCACGGCGGTGGAGGGCAACAAGACCACAATCCCTTTCGGAATTGAAACTGTTGAAGCTGGCCAACATAAAGGCTGTTTTCCCGAGAGAAGGAACAAACACAATGTTTATTCTTTAATCCCAAATTAGTCTAATCAGATTTCTCTGAGACTTCCGTTTAATCTTAAGCTTCTAGATTT
>JAODXP020000018.1:27163957-27166457 GCA_027497455.2 Sardinella longiceps | reverse complement strand
TTTTAAAGTAATGACATGTCATTTCAGCTGCAACCATTCCCAAGACAACTTCTTATTGCACTGATAAATAATCTGTATATAAACAAATAAAGAAACAATATCTGAATATCTCTCTCTCACACACACACACAAACACACACATACACACATATGTTGCTACACAAACTGGCTAGTGTTGTCATTCTGGAATCATTCAGGTGTATTGTAGGTTGTCCTCTTATAGCCGCCGGCCGTCTTTGTGTGTCTTTGAGCAGCTTTGTAGAAGTTTGAGAGGTTTGAGAAGCGCGGCAGACATCGGGCGACATCTGCAGACTGATACTGACTGAGTGGAGAGTGAAGTCCTGTTTGTTATACGCTTCAGCTGGCCTCAGGCACGGTACACACGCAGTGTGATTGCAAACCCTAGTCCAGCATAGGGAATTATACGATATGGCTTGCAAAGAGAATCATCAGCCTGAACTTTGGAGTAAAACTGCGCTGGTTTTAATATTTGTTATCATACGGGTCTCTAGAATGTTGAGGGAGGCTCCTTTCACTTTCAATGGGACTACTCAACGTTCGCAGGTCAGTTATTTTTGTATAATGACCGCTGAAAAACTATAATGACCGCTGTCAATGGCAACAGGTTTTTTGCTTGGGATTCACGTCTCTGTATCATTCCGCGCATAGAGATCAACAATGAAACGTCATTGAAAGTGATAGGACATCAGCTGCATTCTATAGAATGTTTCAAGTTGAAGTGTCTTTGCGAAGTGTCGCTGCGCGTCGGTCTACTAAGTGTCGCTGCACGAGGTTCTTCCTCTCGGGAAATATTTTACTATAATGACCGGCGGACAATACAATATCCCTTACTTAACGAGTGTCCGATGTTGATTTCACCCGATATCAGAACTAGCTTGTTAGCTAACTATCAGCGATTAGAATACGTTGTTACGGTAGCAAAAAGACGATCCTGAGCAAAGATTCTAGAACACAGTGTGGAGGTGTGTGGGAGCGCAGTGGAAGAGAATGGTGTGGGAGAGTTCAAATTTGACACTTTTCCAAGAAAACTGTAGACGACAATTGTGCAGTCGGTGTTGTGGGCAGTCTTGTTGGTGTGCGCTGGCTACTACGTGTCTTATTCAAGTATTTTATCAGTCTCATAATTCTGTCTTTAGTCCCATTCAGTTCATTTTGGTCTTTGGTTTGTCAGGGGCAGTGGTTAAAGTGGGATCTGTGTCGGCACAAACAAAGATAAATATAAAGAAGAAGAATGGGATGATATTGTTCATTTATCTGAGGTGCCGGTACTGCGTACCCTCGCGTCCCCCCCACTTTAACCCCTGGTCAGGGGCCAGTTAGGCTGTGTTTGGGGTTGTTTAGGGGCTAGTTGGTTAGGCTGTGTTTGTGGTTGTTTAGGGGCTAGTTAGGCTGTGTTTGTGGTTGTTTAGGGGCTAGTTAGGTTGTGTTTGTGGTTGTTTAGTGGCTAGTTAGGCTGTGTTTGGGGTTGTTTAGGGGTGGGTTAGGCTGTGTTTGTGGTTGTTTAGGGGCTAGTTAGGCTGTGTTTGTGGTTGTTTAGGGGTCGGTTAGGCTGTGTGTGTGGTTGTTTAGGGGTTGGTTAGGCTGTGTTTGGGGTTGTTTAGAGGTCGGTTAGGCTGTGTTTGGGGTTTGTTTAGAGGCTAGTTAGGCTGTGTTTGTGGTTGTTTAGGGGCTAGTTAGGCTGTGTTTGTGGTTGTTTAGAGGCTAGTTAGGCTGTGTTTGTGGTTGTTTAGGGGTCAGTTAGGCTGTGTTTGGGGTTGTTTAGGGGCTAGTTAGGCTGTGTTTGGGGTTGTTTAGAGGTCGGTTAGGCTGTGTTTGGGGTTTGTTTAGAGGCTAGTTAGGCTGTGTTTGGGGTTGTTTAGGGGCTAGTTAGGCTGTGTTTGGGGTTGTTTAGGGGCTAGTTAGGCTGTGTTTGTGGTTGTTTAGAGGCTAGTTAGGCTGTGTGTGGTTGTTTAGGGGCTAGTTAGGCTGTGTTTGGGGTTGTTTAGGGGCTAGTTAGGCTGTGTTTGTGGTTGTTTAGGGGCTAGTTAGGCTGTGTTTGTGGTTGTTTAGGGGTTGGTTAGGCTGTGGTTGCGGCCCCTGGCGTGGTGCAGCTCCCCAGCAGGTTGTGTGTGTGCTGATTTAAAGCCACTGTGTGTGTGAGTGTGTGTGTGTGCGCGCGCGCTGATTTAAAGCCGAGCCTCTTCTTGCCCGTATATCCAACTCCAGTGGTGCTGTGCTACGCACCGCAGCGGCCAAAACTCTCTCATAAATCCGTTCGTCATGTTTCTCCGCCGTCGCCAGCGCTCCCTCCCTCATCGACCCGCGTCTCCATGGAGACACACACCCGGAGCACCCCGCTGGACCATGGGGTGGGGTGTATGTGTGTGTGTGTGTGTGTGTGTGTGTGTGTTCTTTTATCGGCGTCCAGAGAGCCAACAGCGGGAGGCGGCCCCTCAGCTCTCCTCGGTCCAACTCGCCGGGTCTTTCACCAAAACCTCTG
>JAODXP020000018.1:27138953-27143953 GCA_027497455.2 Sardinella longiceps | reverse complement strand
ACTCCTCCAATGCCCCTCCCCCTCCCTGAACTCTGTCAGGCATCAGTGGGCAAGGAATGCATGAGTGTAGCCTCTGCCACCTTCATGGACACACACACACACACACACACACACACACACACACACACACACACACACACACACACAGCTCCTACTGGCCATGGAAAGCCCCTTTGGTGTGCGTACATACATACAAATTCCACACACACACACACACACACACACACACACACACACACACACACAGATTTGGGTTTTGAAGATGTATCCCTCAGTCCCTGCTGTGCATCAGTGTGCAGCAGTGACATTATTAACCTCTCATAGCCACTGTCTCTAAAGAGTGACACACACACACACACACACACACACACACACACACACACACACACACACCCACTGCATGCACACACACACCCTCAGATGAGATCCTGGTCACACACCAATGCAGAGCAGACTTCTCTCTAAGCGCAGCCTCAGCTCAGGTGAAGAGAAAGGTCATATCAAGGTCATATCAAACAGGACATAATCTACGCCGTCAACACAATTTTGAGCTCTAATCCAATCTAATCTAATCTATTAGACCCCCTAAGGTTCTCTCATAACATCTCATATCTTATGTCCTAGAACAAATAAAAGAGGCAGGTTCTGAGGTGTTCTTCAGTAAACTGGGTTCCTGAAGTTCCACTAGCCCACAATGCAGTGTACCGTGTTTACACCTATGATGCAGCAGTGGAGTGTGTGTGTGTGTGTGTGTGTGTGTGTGTGTGTGTGTGTGTGTGTGTGTGTGTGGTGTGTGTGTGTGTGTGTGTGCCATCAGTAAGATACACTGTAAAAATCTGTGGAAAGTGTGAAAAGTCATTGCCTCAAATGAGTTAAGTAAATATGACATCTTTTTAGATGTAAAGTACTTAAAACTTGAAAAAGAAAAGTTATATTTACTTAACTCATTTGAGGCAACGAGTTTCCACACATTTATCAAGTAAAGATTACAAATTCTTTTTTACAGTGTATGGTATGGATTATATAAGAGCTGGGTGTGAAGCTCTGGGTATAGTTTGTGTAAAAGACCTCCCTCAACCTGTCTCCTCCCCCTCCCACACACACACACACACACACACACACACACACACACACACAAACACACCCTCAACCTGTCAGCTCCCCCTCCCATCTTCTTGCGCGAGAGAGACAATGCCCTTTGACCTCCTCGAACTCTCATTATCGTCTTCAGACGCGCTGTTGATGACCGAGCTGACACGGTACCGCTGGCGGCAGTGTGTGTGTGTGTGTGTGTGTGTGTGTGTGTGTGTGTGTGTGTGTGTGTGTGTGTGTGTGACAGAGCACTGTCATTTGGAGAGAGACGGATAGCGCGAGGATGGCGCGGTGTCTCCTTGTCTCCTCTTCTCCTCTCGCTCGCGCCCTCTGCACGGCATTCTGCTCTGCTCACACACACACACACACACACACACACACACACACACACAGCGCAGCGCATTCTACTCACTCACAGAGTGCGCAGCGCATATTTTTCCTTTCGTGCTCCTCGCTTTATTGCACGCACGCACGCACGCACACACACACACACACACACACACACACACAACCCTATTCCCACGCGTCACCTTTCGCCCGGATAACTGTGTCTGCGTGCATGGTTTGGTTCTGCCCTGCCTCGCGCGTTTACCGGCCAAATTAACGGCTGTTAGTTCTGACTGTACACAAACGAACCTCAGGGAGGCCGACGCAGGTACGCCGCCAGGCGGGGGGACATAAATTATCTTTATTGCTCTATTATTGCAAAATTAGCTGGCAAAATGCATAACATGTGTCAGCTGGAATCAGTCGGTAATTCAGATACTGTACAAGAATGTCTTGAGTCAATGCTTCGCTCTGCGCACTGCACGCACTCACACACACACACACACACACACACACACACACACACACACACACACACACACAGCACTAAAGCAAACCGAATTCCTCCAAGATTACTTTTGTAGTGATGCTGATGCGCACAAAGTCGTGACTCCGTGAGGAAGTTCTGATTGCTTTATCAAAGCCGGCAGTCCTCGCTCATTTACCGTCCTCTAGTTACTTTGGTGTCTGGTTTATCTCATTTGAAAACATGCAATTACCAGAAGAAAGCTCGCGTGAAATTAGCCCCGCGAGCTGCCAAGAAACCTTTCGCCAAATTCCAGATGTGAGCGCGAATCGAATTCTTAGTTCTGATCATTTTATGCCTCGTTCTTTCCTGTACCATTAAAACAGTAAAAGTTTGGACAGTGGGTTTGGGGTAATTTAACTATAATTGTTTCAAGAGTTTCAAAGACAGACGATTCCCACTAAACAGACAACATAATGAAATACTGTAGGCATCGGGTTCTTACAGAATACTTGAGAGAACATATGCAAAGATAATATCTTCCAGTAAACTTCTCTACCGCGCCAATGGTGCTGAAAAAACCTCTTACGATTTATGACAGGCATGTAGACTACTTTATTGGGAATATTTAATTCCAAAAACGTGTAATTAATGAAATACATAAAAATTAATATCTTCTGAATGAAATAATGTAATTATTGCATCTCTGAAACGAATTTAAAACAAAATTAAATGCCGACCCTAAAGGAAGACTTTTCACCAGACTTTAATGATCCATATTACCGGTCCAAAGCCTTGTGTTCTTGCTCTCATGGAAATCTGTCTTGGCCCGGTGTGAACGATATGGCCTGCAAAAAAATCCCCGGTAGGGTAAATTATGGGATGTAAAGATGATGCGCTTACCACCAGGACGAGTCCACGCGCGGGGTGAGTGTGAGGAGCAGCAAGATGAGGGCCAGGTAGAGGCGCGTGCGGGCGTGCGATGATCCGTCAGGTGAGGACGATGCGCTTCTGTGGTAATTCCGCCGTAATCCCGATACACTCATTTTACCTAGAGTCCGGCCCGAGCGCTGAACTTTACTGAGACCAAACATCATCAGAATCGCCTCGTGATCAACGATTAAAACCTGTGGGAACCGTGAATAGGAAAAGTAGATAGCGTATATGCCACGCGTTATGAAGAAGAGCTGGTATCACCAACTCCATTCATCGCTCAAGAGACGGACAGTGTGTGTGTTCTCCCCGTCCTACAGAGCGGTATCACACCGACTGACTGCGGACTTTATATGTGAGTCCGTCCGTAGGCAATCAGCTATGGCATGGCAACACTGTATTCCGCCTCGTCTTGTCTTGAGTTGGCAAGTGCTGCTGAAATAATCCAAGCCAGACGGCGCTTGCTCAGTCAGACAGGAGAAGAGAAGAGAAAGCTTTGGGGATGTCCAGAGTCGCCTAGGAGGAGAAATCCATTTCTCAGAAACAAACAAACACTGCCTGCGGTTCCGACCCAAAGGCTGGCTGGATGGATGAACTTTGCAATAATAATTCCGTGATAGCAAACCACGTCGCTCCTCCGGTTGAGAAACAAGGCGTCGCGCTCACTCTCTCGGTCGTCCGCTGGGATCTGTGTCAGCGCGCGCAGAGGTTCCGCGTGAGAGAGAGAGCGGTGGTGGTGGATGGAGGGGAGGGAGACTTTGGGAACGGGGCCGACCGACGGACTGGCGCTTCGCTTCTCAGCGCTCATTGGGCAGAGTCGGTCGGTCGGGTTGTGTGTGTGTGTGTGTGTGTGTGTGTGTGTGTGTGTGTGTGTGTGTGTGTGTGTGTGTATGGAGGGGGGGTATAGCGGGGGAGACGGAGTGATGCCGCTGTTTGTGTAAAGCGCGCTCTCTCCTCTCCGTTATCCTCTTCTTCCCCTGTTCTCTCCTCGAGGGCCTCGGCCCGGGGGAGTGTTCAGGTCTGTCGGACTGAGCATCACTCTCTCTCTGCGCGACCGCAACAGATACAGAGAGCCGCAAGAGACACTTAGAAAACTATTAACATTCAGGCGAAGGGCTAAATATTTATCCATAAACCAGTCCTGGAGACCAGGTTGCATGCAAAGAATCCGACGGTCATTTAAAGCAGAGAATGGGATCTGATTCCATACTTCAAACACAAAATACCCGCTAACCGAAACGCCAAGCTTCTGACTCTGTCCAAGGTGTGGGCATCTTGAAGTGGAGGCAGAGCCTTACCTCTCAGCTTAGCAAGTTCCACAAGTGAACCTCTCAATAGCACAACAATCGGACCGACTGGATAACTCCGTGAAGTGTAGATTCATCTTCAAATTCGTCTCATTTTGCGGTTTTATTTGCATAGGCATCTTTGATTAACTCCAATAACTTGCCACAGGTGCCGAATCACTAGTTTACAACACCTCTCTATACTGCTGTGATTCCGTGGAGAAACACACTCTCTCTCTCTCTCTCTCTCTCTCTCTCTCTCTCACGGCTGGTGCACGGCGGTGGAGGGCAACAAGACCACAATCCCTTTCGGAATTGAAACTGTTGAAGCTGGCCAACATAAAGGCTGTTTTCCCGAGAGAAGGAACAAACACAATGTTTATTCTTTAATCCCAAATTAGTCTAATCAGATTTCTCTGAGACTTCCGTTTAATCTTAAGATTCTAGATTTTGCCTACACTTCATCCTGCTTCCCCGCTGTATATTATGATAGCGCAGAAGGGATTTAAATGCCAATAACTCTGCGCATTAAACTGAAGTCACTATCAGGCCATCATACATGCATTCTCCTCTCTCATATCATGCATGTCGGCTCTGTCTAACTAACTCCTTGAGTTAGTTTAATTGGTTGTATGAAATTACACTTTCTAATAACGTAAAATTGTAAACTTCTTCCACAATATCATTATTCTCTGCCCACAATCACACACACACACACACACACACACACACACACACACACACAGTGACCAGCAAACATCATCAACACCAGTCACTTTCTCTCCAATGGACACACACATACACACACACACACACACACACACACGCACACACACACAGCACACATGCACATGCACACACACTGCCACTGAAGCACAGACTCATCACCAAATTGT
>JAODXP020000018.1:27128953-27133953 GCA_027497455.2 Sardinella longiceps | reverse complement strand
ATACCCAATTGGCTGTCAATCAATCAGATGCCCATGCAGATGATGATTGTGTTGTTTTCATATAGGCAGAGCCCATGGAGAGATGACACACACACACACACACACACACACACACACACACACACACACACAGGGCCCATGCAGATGATGATATAGCCAGAGCCCATGTAGAGTTGATTTCAGTGCAGTGTAGCCATGTGCAACTGGAGCTGTTTGGCCAAGGCTGTGTTGCTTGTACATAGAGTTAATTATGTGCCACAACTTTAACAATGTCAAGGCCAGAGCTCAGCATTGAGCATTCTATGCCCTTCCCCCATTGTGACCCCCTGACACACACACACACACACACACACACACACACACACACACACACACACACACACACACACACACACACACACACACACGTATAGACACTGTCTGGGGGGCGTTTTCTTTGCTGCCTGTTCTCTGCCTAGTCAACACACACTCAGACATACGCAATGTGACAAGCCCGCTGACAATGCATTTTCCCACACACTCACTCACTCTCACACACACACACACACACACACACACACACACACACACACACACACACACACACACACACACACACACACACACACACACACACACATTTGGACAGATTCCCACAAATGACCATGTACACATGCACAAACCACACACACTCACCATCCCTCTTAGTCTCACACAAATACCCTCTCTCTCTCTCTCTCTCTCTCTCTCTCTCTCTCTCTCTCTCTCTCACACACACACACACACATTTTGTTTTGTCAGAGGACATCACAGTAACATTCCAAGCGCCTATGCTGGGTCACTCTGTTGTTGCTGTTGCCAGTGTGCTCCTGTTGCCCTTGTGTGTGTGTGTGTGTGTGTGTGTGTGTGTGTGTGTGTGTGTGTGTGTGTGTGTGTGTGTGTTTACATGTATTGCAATAAATGTATTGCATATATAAATACAACCCTATGGATAGGCTACTGCTAAAAACAGCTTTTTGAGCAATGTAAGGTAATTGAAGCTCATGGTCTATTGCTCTCTCTATTTCATCCTCCCTTCCCTTCTTTCATTCTCTCTCCCTATTTGTTTCATAATGCTTCATTCTCTTTTACCTCATCTCTTTTTCCTGTCATCTTTCTCATCCCCCCCTCTCTCTCTCTCTCTCCCTCTTCCATTCGGTATCTCTCCCATCTCTCACTTGGTTATTCGTCAATACTTCTCTCTCTCTCTCTCTCTCTCTCTCTCTCTCTCTCTCTCTCTCTCTCTCTCTCTCTCTCTCCCCATCTCATCCATTTCTCTCTTTCTCTCATCCCTCACTATGTTATTCATCACCCCTTTTCTCCCTCTCCCTCCCTCTCTCCCTCTTACTCAGCTGTGGTGATGATTCCCTTCTTTAACAGACTACAGGTGTGGCCTTAGAGTGAAGCAACCAGAGAGCTTTGAAGTAGCAGCCAAGTGCGACCCAGGCCTCAATCTCCAGCCCATCAGGCCTCAATCTCTCTCTCTCTCTCTCTCTCTCTCTCTCTCTCTCTCTCTCTCTCTCTCTCCCTCTCCCTCTCTCTCTCCCTCTCCCTGGCTTTAGTCTGCCAACCAACACCAGCGCCTGGGCTGGACCATTCGCTTTCAATTAAACTCTCTCTCTCTCTCTCTCTCTCTCTCTCTCTCTCTCTCTCTCTCTCTCTCTTTCTACCTCTCTCCTGCTCTCATTCTCTCACACACACATACAGTACAGTACACTCAGACTCTTTCTCAAACTGTGTATTTTAAAGTAATGACATGTCATTTCAGCTGCAACCATTCCCAAGACAACTTCTTATTGCACTGATAAATAATCTGTATATAAACAAATAAAGAAACAATATCTGAATATCTCTCTCTCACACACACACACAAACACACACATACACACATATGTTGCTACACAAACTGGCTAGTGTTGTCATTCTGGAATCATTCAGGTGTATTGTAGGTTGTCCTCTTATAGCCGCCGGCCGTCTTTGTGTGTCTTTGAGCAGCTTTGTAGAAGTTTGAGAGGTTTGAGAAGCGCGGCAGACATCGGGCGACATCTGCAGACTGATACTGACTGAGTGGAGAGTGAAGTCCTGTTTGTTATACGCTTCAGCTGGCCTCAGGCACGGTACACACGCAGTGTGATTGCAAACCCTAGTCCAGCATAGGGAATTATACCATATGGCTTTCAAAGAGAATCATCAGCCTGAACTTTGGAGTAAAACCGCGCTGGTTTTAATATTTGTTATCATACGGGTCTCTAGAATGTTGAGGGAGGCTCCTTTCACTTTCAATGGGACTACTCAACGTTCGCAGGTCAGTTATTTTTGTATAATGACCGCTGAAAAACTATAATGACCGCTGTCAATGGCAACAGGTTTTTTGCTTGGGATTCACGTCTCTGTATCATTCCGCGCATAGAGATCAACAATGAAACGTCATTGAAAGTGATAGGACATCAGCTGCATTCTATAGAATGTTTCAAGTTGAAGTGTCTTTGCGAAGTGTCGCTGCGCGTCGGTCTACTAAGTGTCGCTGCACGAGGTTCTTCCTCTCGGGAAATATTTTACTATAATGACCGGCGGACAATACAATATCCCTTACTTAACGAGTGTCCGATGTTGATTTCACCCGATATCAGAACTAGCTTGTTAGCTAACTATCAGCGATTAGAATACGTTGTTACGGTAGCAAAAAGACGATCCTGAGCAAAGATTCTAGAACACAGTGTGGAGGTGTGTGGGAGCGCAGTGGAAGAGAATGGTGTGGGAGAGTTCAAATTTGACACTTTTCCAAGAAAACTGTAGACGACAATTGTGCAGTCGGTGTTGTGGGCAGTCTTGTTGGTGTGCGCTGGCTACTACGTGTCTTATTCAAGTATTTTATCAGTCTCATAATTCTGTCTTTAGTCCCATTCAGTTCATTTTGGTCTTTGGTTTGTCAGGGGCAGTGGTTAAAGTGGGATCTGTGTCGGCACAAACAAAGATAAATATAAAGAAGAAGAATGGGATGATATTGTTCATTTATCTGAGGTGCCGGTACTGCGTACCCTCGCGTCCCCCCACTTTAACCCCTGGTCAGGGGCCAGTTAGGCTGCGTTTGGGGTTGTTTAGGGGCTAGTTGGTTAGGCTGTGTTTGTGGTTGTTTAGGGGCTAGTTAGGCTGTGTTTGTGGTTGTTTAGGGGCTAGTTAGGTTGTGTTTGTGGTTGTTTAGTGGCTAGTTAGGCTGTGTTTGGGGTTGTTTAGGGGTGGGTTAGGCTGTGTTTGGGGTTGTTTAGGGGCTAGTTAGGCTGTGTTTGTGGTTGTTTAGGGGTCGGTTAGGCTGTGTGTGTGGTTGTTTAGGGGTTGGTTAGGCTGTGTTTGGGGTTGTTTAGAGGTCGGTTAGGCTGTGTTTGGGGTTTGTTTAGGGGCTAGTTAGGCTGTGTTTGGGGTTGTTTAGGGGCTAGTTAGGCTGTGTTTGTGGTTGTTTAGGGGTCGGTTAGGCTGTGTTTGTGGTTGTTTAGGGGTCGGTTAGGCTGTGTTTGTGGTTGTTTAGGGGCTAGTTAGGCTGTGTTTGTGGTTGTTTAGAGGTCGGTTAGGCTGTGTTTGTGGTTGTTTAGGGGCTAGTTAGGCTGTGTTTGTGGTTGTTTAGGGGTCGGTTAGGCTGTGTTTGGGGTTGTTTAGGGGCTAGTTAGGCTTTGTTTGTGGTTGTTTAGAGGCTAGTTAGGCTGTGTTTGTGGTTGTTTAGGGGTCAGTTAGGCTGTGTGTGTGGTTGTTTAGGGGTCGGTTAGGCTGTGTTTGTGGTTGTTTAGGGGCTAGTTAGGCTGTGTTTGGGGTTGTTTAGGGGCTAGTTAGGCTGTGTTTGTGGTTGTTTAGAGGCTAGTTAGGCTGTGTTTGTGGTTGTTTAGGGGTTGGTTAGGCTGTGGTTGCGGCCCCTGGCGTGGTGCAGCTCCCCAGCAGGTTGTGTGTGTGCTGATTTAAAGCCACTGTGTGTGTGAGTGTGTGTGTGTGCGCGCGCGCTGATTTAAAGCCGAGCCTCTTCTTGCCCGTATATCCAACTCCAGTGGTGCTGTGCTACGCACCACAGCGGCCAAAACTCTCTCATAAATCCGTTCGTCATGTTTCTCCGCCGTCGCCAGCGCTCCCTCCCTCATCGACCCGCGTCTCCATGGAGACACACACCCGGAGCACCCCGCTGGACCATGGGGTGGGGGTGTATGTGTGTGTGTGTGTGTTGCTTTTATCGGCGTCCAGAGAGCCAACAGCGGGAGGCGGCCCCTCAGCTCTCCTCGGTCCAACTCGCCGGGTCTTTCACCAAAACCCTCTGGAACACAGACCAGCTGACTCAGCCCGTGATGCATCCGGCCCAGACCCGGCACGCGTGTGGCCCAGAGTCGCACAGCTGTCAGGGGGGAAGGGCCAGAGCCAGCTGACGCACAGATAGTTCAGATGTTTCATGGGCTACGGAGAAGACAAGCAGAACACAAGATCAGGCCCTCAGGTCGTACACAACACACACACACACACACACACACACACACATGAACAGGCTCTCAGGCCCTCCCTGCATCAGCACTTTATCTGCTGGATCCACTCGCACTCCACACACACACACACACACACACACACACACACACACACACACACACATGCACACACTTTATCTGCTGGATTCACTCTCTCTCTTACCTTGGCTTCAGCTCTGGACCTGGACAGATCATGGACAGAAAAGAGAGAGAGAGAGAGAATGAAAAATACAATCTCAGCATGAACGTCTCTCTAGCCATCACATTGCTGAGAGCAATCAGTTTGTTATTTTGTCAGTACAGTGTCCATTTGTTTACTTACACATGGGATATATTCTGAACATCAATTTGTGTAATCTAGATCAAGAACTGTCCAGAAGAACTCTTCTTCTCCACACCGGTTTCCAGATTAAATCCCGATTTTGTTGAGGAACTGTTCCGGAACAATCTTTGTGTACTAGAACTCCGGAACAATCTTTGTGTACTAGA
>JAODXP020000018.1:27118953-27121453 GCA_027497455.2 Sardinella longiceps | reverse complement strand
TCTGCCTGCCTTGTCAGCCTTTGTGTGTGTGTGTGTGTGTGTGTGTGTGTGTGTGTGAGTGTCAGTGTGTGTGAGACAGAAGACATGGATAGTCACTGAAAAGCTGTCTGTAGGTGTCTGTAGGTGTGTGTGTGTGAGTGTGTGTGTGTGTGTGTGTGTGTGTGTGTGTGTGTGTGTGTGTGTGTGTGTGTGTGAGATGGGAGACAGCAGTCATGGGTGAGCGCAGCAGAGGCTGTGTGAGGTGTATGACATTAGACACAGCGTAATGCATGATTTGTGAGGTGTGACGCTGTTTTGACACACACACACACACACAAACACACACACACACAGGCACACACACTGGAGATTTGTGATGAAAGGGTGAAGGTGAACACATATCTGACGTGTCTTTTAGAGGCTTCTTCTGGAGAGGGGTGGTCAAACTGCCCCAACACACACACACACACACACACACACACCATGTGGTTTCAATCCTGTGACCCGGCCCATACCTTGGTGGTCCACCACACACACACACCTTCTGGGACAACATCTTTCTTCTCTTTTCTTTTCTTCTCTTCTTTTCTCCTCTCTTCTCTCTACTCATCTCTCCTCTCTTTTCTTCTCTTCACTTCTCTCCTCTCTGTCCCTCTCTCTTCTCTCCACTCCTTTTCTTTGCTCCTCTCTTCTCCTCCTCTCTCCTTTACTTGGTCTGTGTACAGTATGCCATCCCAACTGAGATAACCTTGTCAAATTTGGTTGACCTTCATTATGTAATAAAAATGATTGCATAAAAGAGAGAGATAGGTAGACAGAGAGAGAGAGAGAGAGAGAGAGAGAGAGAGAGAGAGAGAGAGAGAGAGAGAGAGAAAACCCTGACCATGTTTACCTTATCCTTCTACATCAAAATTCTGACCTTCAACCTGAGAGGTTGTGTGTGTGTGTGTGTGTGTGTGTGTGTGTGTGTGTGTGTGTGTGTGTGTGTGCCATAAAAAAAGAAAAGAAAAAAAGAGATATGTTTTATCATTATCAGTAGTAGTAGTATGCAGGTGACGTTTTATGTGATATTTTGAACATGCTGGAACAATTATTTCTGTGTAGTAATACCAACTAGCACAACAAAAAGACAAATAAAGCTGGATAGGAACTGCATTTCGCAACACACACCACTAACCACTCTGTGAGCAGCACAAGTTTTAAAATAAAGGCTTAAAGGAAAAATCCGGAGTGAATCAACACGTAGTCCTACTGTTTTTTAGTGCCAAGTGCTACTGAGAGCCACCTCAATCACTCTATTTCATGCAACGCAGACTGAGATAGCGAAACGGCAGCTAACGGTAACAGAATGGGGCATTTCAAAACGAAAGTAAATCGATTAAGTTTCGTTTTTGACATGCCTCATTCAGTCAGTGTTAGCTGCCGTTTCGCTAACTCTGTCTGCGATGCACCAAATTAAAAGCGCATAGCAGTATAAAACAGCAGGGCTACGTGTTGATTCACTCCGGATTAAGCCTTTAAGGTTGTTTTAAGGACATTACTGGACATGCACATAGAGAGCTATTCTGAATAGCTAAAGCATTCTAAATGAGCCAAATATCTGAGACAGAACCAATTGTCAAAAGTTTGATTTTGGCCTGAACTGACCACTAACACAAGTGGGGTGATTCATCTCCTCTGTTCCCTGGAAGATGCAAAACTCCATGATTCCCATGAAGAATGACAAAGAATGACCAGTGTTCTCTTGTGTAGCCACATGACAGTAATCCATGTTCTCTGGGTTCAGTACTAGTAATAGTAGTAATAGTAGCAATAGTATGTACGGGAAACACACCCCAGAACTGTGATAGGCAGATAGCCAGAACTGTGATAGGTTATAGGCAGAACTGTGATAGGCAGATAGCCAGAATTGTGATAGGCATGTTTCCCATACAACAATGAATGTTAGCATTCTACCATCAAAGTATGATTCTAGCATGATTTCGAGAAACATGAATATGATTATAGCATGATTTCGAGAAACAAGTAGGTGGTTGCCACGTACATCGTAACATGGAAGTTTCACCTCCATAGTATGGACGAGCATTTTGGGGAACACCTCCCTCGTAGTTTCATGGTTCCCACGATGTTAGTAAGCCCCAGTTAGCTCATAAATAGCTCGTAATGTTTCGGAAACGAACCCCTGAGCCATATACCTTGCCGGGCCCTCTAAGGCCCATTTCAGACCAGAACCTGCATGAGCATAAGCGGTGCGGTTTGGGGCGATTTAGTTTAAATTGCATGTTAACAGGTTAGCTGTGCGCCTCCTGTCTGGTTTCTGAGCAGCTACCGCGCTACTCTTTTGAAATGGAAGTTCTATTGTTCCAAGCGTTTTCAGCACGGTAAGCTTGCCTTGCGCGGCATCCATAGAATTTAAATGCAGAGCTTATGCGGCTGGTTCGCATAAAACACCACAGAGACAATTTCTGGTGTGAATGCACAAACCCACAGGCACCGCGCATGGACCGCTCACGGACAGCAG
>JAODXP020000018.1:27103953-27106453 GCA_027497455.2 Sardinella longiceps | reverse complement strand
GGGTAACAGAGGGAGACACAGGAGATAAACATAGAAGTGAAGGAGAAACTAAATAAAAGCAAAAACTAACTAGAAAAGCGCTCAGAGAGCGCAGACCTCTGCCAAGACAATGTGGTCACAGATGGTGTTCTGGATCACCGATCGCCACCAAAATCGAATCAGTTCTTACTCGTCCCAATACACACGCCGTGCAGTACTTTTCGAGTTATGTTGTACACAGACACACGACACACTCACACACAGACACACGCCGGCGAAAACATAACCTCCTTGGTGGAGGTAACCAGACCAAAACCCTGACAGTAGTAGCACAATGTGTTTGTGTGTGCATGAGCGTGCACTGCACATGAGGGAGAGAAAGAGAGGATGGATACTCTGCTCCAAAACTTTGACTCCATTGGATTGCAAACAAATTCTTCATTAAAGGAGAAATATGGTGTGAATCAATTCATGGCCCTTTGTTGCTCAAGGTCACTGACAAAAAAGGCTTCTTTAAGTACATTTAATACAGTACATTTCATCTAAGTACAGTAAATAGATACTTTTAGACTATTACCTGAGTAAAATACTAGTGGGTAACTTGAACTTCTACTAAAGTATGTTGTAGTAGGATACTCTGTACTGTCACTCAAGTGACCATAAAACATTATTCAATATAGAGTTCAATGTTGCTACCGTATAATTAAATACGCAACATTCTACTCCTCTCATATCCAAGATATAGCGTAAAGGCTACATCTTGTCAGTCCAATGCATCTTACACCTACACACTCCTCTAAGACAAGAGTTTGTTTTATTTCCACGCTTTCATGTCATGTTATAAGTCTATCATAACATTCGTCCCAGTGTCCCTAATTTAGAAGAGGGTAGAAATATATTAGTGTAGTGTAGTTTTTTTTTCATAGTAAAATGTTTGATTTTATATGAACCCTACTGATATCAAATTTCTGCACTGTGACATTGAAATCTGTAAGTGTTGACGTGTGCAGACTCTATCTTCGAGTTGGTTGTAATCCCAATCCCAGAGTCCCTATCTGGCTGCAGCAGGCATAAAGCGCTCCGTCTGGTTTTGCTGGTCTATTTTAATTACACTGACATTAACATATATTAATATGCATAGTTCATCGTGTGAAGGAAGTACAATGCAATTACATTTGTTTATTTTATTTGACCTTTATTTAACCAGGAAGGTCCCATTGAGGTATAGACCTCTTCTTCCAGGGAGTCCTGGCCAAGACGGCATAAAGACAAACAGAGAAGGCACATGCACAAGGCTTACAGACAAACAAGAAAAGCACATGCAAAGACATGCAAAAGCCATACACATATCAGACATAGGTGTACACAGATAGACACTAGACAAAGGCTAGCAAGCAAGGCAAGCAAGCACCAAGCAGCGAAAAAGAAAAGTGAAAAAGAAAAGCAACACACAATAGACAAGAATAGAGACAGGGGACCACAAACTAAACTGAAATAAAATGACATGAAATGAAAAAACAAATAAATAAAAAAAAACAAATTAAAAACAGTGACACTCCTCTACCAAAGTTGTTTTTAAAAGATTTTTAAAAGTATCTAAAGAGGGCATAGATTCCAAATTTAAAATGTTTTGGAGGTTATTCCAAGCATGCGGGGCATAAGAACTAAAAGCAGTCTTGCCTAGTTCAGTGCGTACGGCAGGGATATTTAAAATTATTTTATTTCCTGACTGCCATAGGAGTTGGTTTGGCATGACAACAGACAGTTGATATATGATGGGAGTTTACCAGCCAATGCCTTTGCAATAAAAATGAGGGAATGGCTTTTTCTCCTGAGTGATAGTGACGCCCATGTTACCATTTCATACAGTGTGCAGTGATGTGTTCTCATGTTCGCATTTGTAATGAAACGCATCCATCATCAGGCTCCAACACACCTGGCCACACCCTCCTACCCACCTCCTTATCTGCCCAAGGGCTTTTACAAGGATACAAGGAGTTTTATTTGGCACATGCATATGATTGCTAGTGTAACGAATGCAGTTAAATTTGTGTCTGGTGTCAGCCTATTTGTGCAAAGTAGTGCAGTAGGAAAGTGGCCAGATGGGAGGGTTGGCGAGGACACACCAACAAGAAGCACCCAAGAGCAACAGAGGCGAGGGAAACTCGCCCTTACCTGAGGAATAAACCTTAGGCAGATCCACGGCTCAGAGGTCATGGTGAGAGGGAATGACAGGACAGTGTGCTGTTGCTTGGGGGGAATGGGCATGGTATTTGTATGGTGGTGTATGAGGGGAGAGCTATGATGTTGAGAGTGGTGGGGAGGGCAGTATGCTGAAAGTATGTTTGAGGCGGTCTGGTGTGTGTGTGTGTGTGTGTGTGTGTCAGATGATGACCACTACTCCCTCTGTTTGCTAATTGGGTGGGTCCAGTCAAAATGGCACCGTTTGACGCCCATGCCGTGGGTTTGATGATGTAGTTGACGGGGTGGAGGGGGTCATAATGGAGGGGAGGGGAGACTA
>JAODXP020000018.1:27096471-27103853 GCA_027497455.2 Sardinella longiceps | reverse complement strand
CAATTAGATGAGATCCAAAGATGTGGAAAGACAAAGTAATTAGACTCAATTAATGTAGTAATTACACTCAATTAATGTAGTAACAGTTAATGTAGTCACTCAATTGTGTGCAACAATGTTTCACTTCACCAGGGGCAAGACTCCCAACCTCCTCTTTGAAATAAAAGAGGACAGAATTTGAGTAGTACTGTTCAAACTAAAATAGAATATACACCAGCGCCCTCTTGTGGACTTGTGTGCTTGCATGGTTAGCATGCTTCCTCTCCTCCCATCCTCTTCCTCAGGTGAGAAACAGACACAGAAATCACTTTTTTCTTCTTTTTTACAATTGAATGAAAAAAATGACATAAATATTTCCACGCAATATGTAAGAATCTACTGTACAACAAATAGGAAGACACATCTACAGAACAGCTTTGTTTAGCTGGTGTTTTTTGAAGAGGTTGCTTTGTGAGATTTGGCAGTGGTATTTTTCTCCTCTTATCTCTCATGCTATGCTCCTCCTCTTTGGTCTATTCTACTGTCTTACACTCCTGAGAGACTCTCCCTGTTCTGCTCCTCAAACTCACACAAGAATCATGGATCTAATGAACTGGTCTGTCAACGGAACCGACACTAGAACCGACATGGAAGGCCTGGGTTGGTGGGAACCAGCCAGTACCAGCGGATCATCCATAGATAGCCATGCAGTTGCTAACGAGAGGGGGAGGTGGACGATACTGATCCTGGCCAGTCTATCCACGATTGCAACTATCCTGATGGCCATACTAATGCTCTACATGATTCATCGAGGAGAGCAGATAGTGGTCGTCATCGACGCGCTGGCCAGAGCAGTGACCAATCACACGTCTGCTATTCACCGTGTCCTGGAGTACCTCTCGACCGTGATCCGCAACATGAACAACATCTTGGAGAAGGTCTCGGCTTTGGAAAGGCAGATGGGTCGATTGGAGGAACAGAATGGGCGAAGAGAGTAGTCGGTCGTGTGGGATGGAATGCGACTCTTCACTCCAAGACTCAACAATCGTAATTAATTAATTAATTAATTAATTAATCTACTCTCGGCCTCCTCGACCAGCCAAGGCCGCCTCTGCAGCTACAGCACAACTCCCCCAGACAGACCCCCCCCCCCCCAACAGACACTTGCTGATAGTTGACTCCGCCTGGGAGCCGATCAAGGCCGTCACCGTGGCAACATGCTTTGTTATCATCAAAAGGTTCTAGAGTGTTCCGCTGTAGAATCTTTGGTTATCGCTAACTTGGACAATCCCACTGACTGAGGCATCAGGGCTGTGATGTCAGAGGAAGCGGCTCTCCAGGTCTGCACATACCAAACTCATACAATACATACATACATACATACATATACATACATACCGGTACCTACATATATACATACATACAGACACACATACATGCATATATACATAGCCTCCATACACATACATATATACCGATATCATGCTTCCACCCCAACACACACACACCGCCTTGGCCGGTTTTTAACCCCAGTGTGGCAAGCAGCCGGTGCTAGTGATGGCTACTTACTTTGAGTGCTTACTTTGGCTTACACTGGGCTACCTCCACCAACCCCCCCGTTAACAGTCCTGGGTCTTTCATGTTGTAAAGTGTCCTCATTATGTGCCTGTGTTACAGAGATTTTTTTGCAGTCTGAGGGTTGTATTTTCTCCTGTCCCCATGCATTCTGTATTCTGTATTTGTCTGTATTTGTCTCCATCCCTCCCTTCCTGTCCTGTCTCCTGCTTGATTATGAGATGTGTATATGTATGGCTCATTAATAATGGCTCATTATCTAGTACTTGTGACTAGTGACAATAAAGGGTTTCATCTTTATTAGAAAATAATATTTTGTTTTAATTTTAGTAACACGGTCTTTAAATGATCATGCCAGAGTGGACTTGTCTCAGAAGAAGGCGTGTAAAAAGTCTGTTTCGACGGAGATGTAGCGCAGACTGTAATCCGAGGATTTATTTGAAAAATAAAGACATAAAGTATTGGCACTGAAGGCCAAACAAACATACAAAGATACAGGGTACTCGCAAGACCACGACGAAGCAGCAAGGAACACAGGGATTACACGGGATAAATACACACACCATTGGACAAATTAACCAATGAACTGACAAGACACTAGCAAGATATCAGGGCAAATTAATGAAAGGACAACCATTGGACAGAGACTAGCAGACAGGTGAGGACAATGAAGGGAACAAACCAAAGCACATGGAACAGGGGAATTAGGAACTAAGACAGGAAGAATACAAGATCACATGACAAAAAGCAGGAAGTAGACACAAGCATGAGAGAAACACAGGGGGCGTGGACACAAGGTAAACGTGAGCACAAGGGTAACAGAGGGAGACACAGGAGATAAACATAGAAGTGAAGGAGAAACTAAATAAAAGCAAAAGCTAACTAGAAAAGCGCTCAGAGAGTGCAGACCTCTGCCAAGACAATGTGGTCACAGATCGTGTTCTGGATCACCGATCACCACCAAAAGCGAATCTGTTCTTACTCGTCCCAATACACACGCCGTGCAGTATATTTCGAGTTATGTTGTACACAGACACACGCACACACTCACACACAGACACACGCCGGCGAAAACATAACATCCTTGGCGGAGGTAACCAGACCAAAACCCTGACAGTAGTAGCACAATGTGTTTGTGTGTGCATGAGCGTGCACTGCACATGAGGGAGAGAAAGAGAGGATGGATTCTCCGCTCCAAAACTTTGACTCTGTTGGAGTGCAAACAAATTCTTCATTAAAGGAGAAATATGGTGTGAATCAATTCATGGCCCTTTGTTGCTCAAGGTCACTGACAAAAAAGGCTTCTTTAAGTACATTTAATACAGTACATTTCATCTAAGTACAGTAAATAGATACTTTTAGACTATTACCTGAGTAAAATACTAGTGGGTAACTTGAACTTCTACTAAAGTATGTTGTAGTAGGATACTCTGTACTGTCACTCAAGTGACCATAAAACATTATTCAATATAGAGTTCAATGTTGCTACCGTATAATTAAATGCGCAACATTCTACCCTCTCATATCCAAGATATAGCGTAAAGGCTATATCTTGTCAGTCCAATGCATCTTACACCTACACACTCCTCTAAGACAAAAGTTTGTTTTGTTTTCACGCTTCCATGTTGATAGAAGAGGGAGAAAATATTAGTGTAGTGTAGTAATTATATTAGTTTAGGTCTACATAAGTAATTTAATTTTTTTTTTTCATAGTAAAATGTTTGATTTTATATGAACCCTACTGATATCAAATTTCTGCACGTGACATTGAAATGTGTAAGTGTTGATGTGTGCAGACTCTATCTTCGGTTGGTTGTAATCCCAATCCCAGAGTCCCTATCCAGTTGCTGCAGGCATAAAGCGCTCCATCTGGTTTTGCTGGTCTATTTTAATTACACTGGCATTAACATATATTAATATGCATAGTTCATGGTGTGAAGGAAGTACAATGCAATTACATTTGGTTATTTTATTTGACCTTTATTTAACCAGGAAGGTCCCATTGAGGTATAAACCTCTTCTTCCAGGGAGTCCTGGCCAAGACGGCATAAAGACAAACAGAGAAGGTACATGCAAAAGGCTTACAGACAAACAAGAAAAGCACATGCAAAGATATGCAAAAGCCATACACATATCAGACATGGGTGCACACAGATAGACACTAGACAAAAGCTAGCAAGCAAGGCAGGCAAGCACCAAGCAGCGAAAAAGAAAAGTGAAAAAGAAAAGCAACACACAATAGACAAGAATAGAGACAGGGGACCACAAACTAGACTGAAATAAAATGACATAAGAAAAGAAAAAAACAAATAAATAAAAAAAACAAATTAAAAACAGTGACACTCCTCTACCAAAGTTGTTTTTAAAAGATTTTTAAAAGTATCTAAAGAGGGCATAGATTCCAAATTTAAAATGTTTTGGAGGTTATTCCAAGCATGCGGGGCATAAGAACTAAAAGCAGTCTTGCCTAGTTCAGTGCGTACGGCAGGGATATTTAAAATTATTTTATTTCCTGACTGCCATAGGAGTTGGTTTGGCATGACAACAGACAGTTGATATATGATGGGAGTTTACCAGCCAATGCCTTTGCAATAAAAATGAGGGAATGGCTTTTTCTCCTGAGTGATAGTGACGCCCATGTTACCATTTCATACAGTGTGCAGTGATGTGTTCTCATGTTCGCATTTGTAATGAAACGCATCTGTCATCAGGCTCCAACACACCTGGCCACACCCTCCTAC
Organism: Sardinella longiceps; assembly: GCA_027497455.2. Lineage (NCBI taxonomy): Eukaryota > Metazoa > Chordata > Actinopteri > Clupeiformes > Clupeidae > Sardinella > Sardinella longiceps. The sequence goes on along the minus strand of JAODXP020000018.1, from coordinate 27,099,558 downwards.
CCACCTCCTTATCTGCCCAAGGGCTTTTACAAGGATACAAGGAGTTTTATTTGGCACATGCATATGATTGCTAGTGTAACGAATGCAGTTAAATTTGTGTCTGGTGTCAGCCTATTTGTGCAAAGTAGTGCAGTAGGAAAGTGGCCAGATGGGAGGGTTGGCGAGGACACACCAACAAGAAGCACCCAAGAGCAACAGAGGCGAGGGAAACTCGCCCTTACCTGAGGAAGAAACCTTAGGCAGATCCACGGCTCAGAGGTCATGGTGAGAGGGAATGACAGGACAGTGTGCTGTTGCTTGGGGGGAATGGGCATGGTATTTGTATGGTGGTGTATGAGGGGAGAGCTATGATGTTGAGTGGTGGGGAGGGCAGTATGCTGAAAGTATGTTTGAGGCGGTCTGGTGTGTGTGTGTGTGTGTGTGTGTGTGTCAGATGATGACCACTACTCCCTCTGTTTGCTAATTGGGTGGGTCCAGTCAAAATGGCACCGTTTGACGCCCATGCCGTGGGTTTGATGATGTAGACTAGTTGACGGGGTGGAGGGGGTCATAATGGAGGGGAGGGGAGACTAAGAGCGTGTAGGCCTGTAAGACTGGCCTGTGTTTTATGGTAGGCTTGGACATAGCAATAATACAAAGGTGACACATTCTATGATCCAAATAGTCATTATAAGGTAAGATAAGAGAACTTTTTTCATCCCATAGGAAAGAAATATAAAACACATTCAGAAAGGCTTATAACAATGTCTTAATGTCTTACAACTAATGTCATTGCTGTTTATTCGAATGATTCTACTTCACAACTTCACAACTTGAAATGTCACAAATAAAAGCATTCTAAGATTTATTAGCCATGAGAGAATGTATTATGAATATATACCCTACTAATATAATTAGCTAGGGTAGACTGAGTACATTTGAGACAGGAGTACGGTAGAGACACGTTAATATCTTGTGTGCACAACAAGCTAGAACTATGATTTTTGGTACACACGTGCGCATTAGTACCCTCTTTAATCATGGAAAATTTGGATATTGTGCATACCTCCAGTCCAAAGATATTGGGGAAAGTATTTTTACCATAATGAGAATTTCACTTAACCATGTCCCTTCCACAGTGAATATCTTATTATTCCTGCTAGACTGTTATAGCCTACTTATCTTACACCAATTAAAAGGTAATTCTCTGCTCTATAAATTGACATATTTAATCCAATTATATTATGCAAACTGGTTACATTATTTAGAAAAATGTGCAATATGGTCAGCAGGGTACAGTTGAGACACGATGACTCAACTGTCCTGGATATAGAACTCCATTGGATTGCATGTTGTTTATCTGTGTGTATTATTATGATAGAATTTAGGCAATATGCAACATAAATGTCAATAAAATAAAACATTTTTCATATTTAAACTATATATTATTAAAGGATATAAGTTTCTAACATGATGGCTGAAAGATAACATGATATTTTATAAAATGAGTGATGATAAAACAAAGATTTTTTTTTTCATCTTCAAACTTGATGTCTGTTATATCTCTTTTTCTAAATCTGATTTAGAGGAAAAAGTATGGATTTATCTAAAAAGAAACTTTCAAATTACATATTTAAAAAATGTGCCATCTTGGCTGGTCAGCCTTACAGCATTCTCAATGTGTCTCAACTGTACCAGCTAGTGTCTCAACTGTACACAATACTTTAGAACTATGGGTACAGTTGAGAAAAAATGCACCTTGTCTTTATGAGTTAATTTTGGAAAAAATAAACAACGTAGGGACATAAGTTTTTGGTTTTATTGTAGTGCGGATAGTAGTTAAAGGATGCACCATGTAAACAAACAACTAGCTTTCAATGTATTTTCAGTGTCAAATATTTGAGTCGTAGGAGGAAGCAAAAATTGTCTCAACTGTACTCAGTCTACCCCTATAATATAATAAGGCTTTATGAATGAATCATAACTTTATGAGTCCATTATGTTTCATACTGGATTCTTAGGCCCTACTATGTTGTACAATGTTCTTGACCAAGGCGGACCAAATCGCATGCTTGGATGAGGGTTTGCGTCATTTAGGCTAGCCTTTGACCACGGTTGTGAGCTTTAACCTGCTGTCGTTTGCTTCTTAGCGCATCCGAAAGACAAGCGGAAACGTCATGGAAACGTCACAGCGTTTTATTATGCGAGAATTTATTATCAGTAGGCTATCGTGCCACTCTCAGCGCAGATCCCCAAAGCGTAAGACGAATTCAGACAAGACATAGGATAAAACATAGAAAAGAATTATGTCTCGCAAATGGAAGATGAGGGAACTACGCGAAGTTGGTCAGAAGTTTGTGGATCACCTGGATAAAACGGATGAAAGATCGGATGCGTTTGAAAAAGAGGATCTGAGACAGATATATTACAATGACTTCAGAGACAGGTGAGCACTGGTCCCAGTTGTGGCCAATGTCACACAAATTAAGCAAATAATAGCCTTCTCTTGTTGGGCTCCATGTTTGCCTATTTAAAAATATTTAATTACGTTATTTTAGGGGTTTTCCATGTTTTGGACAAGTTCTATATGCCGCTAAGCGCTCCGGACTCATCCGTGGATGTGCTGGATTACTAGAGCCGTCATACCAGGTGAGAACATAAACCAATGTAATTACCTGTCCTACACATGCAAATAGATATAGTATCTATAATGGCTCTATAACAAGAGGCGGACTAAGAGGACTTACATAATCGCCAAAGTCAAGTTTCATTTCAGCCTTGGTCTTGGAGAAACAGAAACTCAGGAGAAATGAAACAGGAAGGTGTTTCCCCGTCAGGAAGCAAGCTACTGTACCTTATTAGACTATCTATCTGGGCAAACTTTGAATGCCTCTATACAACAGTAGCCTGGCCATGCCCTCCCAGTGACGTAATACAACTGGTCTTGCGGGCCTAACCTGGGCCAAAGGGGCCCTGAACTGAATTTTTGTTTTATTTTTGCATTGGGTAGTTCAAGTTCAACTTCAGGTTTTTTTAAATTTTAGCCTAATACATTACCAGAGTCCATAATCAAACTGATTAAGTGACAGATAAAAATGCAAAGTTGGT
>JAODXP020000018.1:27083971-27086471 GCA_027497455.2 Sardinella longiceps | reverse complement strand
GTATTTTTATCTCTATAAATAAGTTTATTTTTGTAGCAGACTTTTTCACGGACCCCCTGGCAATGTGCTGCGGACCCCTGGGGGTCCCTGGAGTGTGTGTGTGTGTGTGTGTGTGTGTGTGTGTGTGTGTGTGTGTGTGTGTGTGTACTCTAATGGATGTATGTGATAATGTTCAGGATCACTCAATTTGAGTGGTAATGCTCTCTCTCTCTCTTTCTCTCTCTGTGTATGTGTGTGTGTGTGTGTGTGTGTGTGTGCGTGCGTGCGTGCGTGTGTGTGTGTGTTCAGGATCACTGCAATTTGAGTGGTGATGGGTTTGGATTCCCCTGCATAGAGGAGTTGATGAAGTATAAGGTTCTGGTTTCTACTGTCATAACAGCTGGCCGGTAAGCAGTCTGTGTGTGTGTGTGTGTGTGTGTGTGTGTGTGTGTGTGTGTGTGTGTGTGTGTGTGTGTGTGTGTGTGTGTGTGTGTTTGTGTGTGTGTGGGTGTGTTCATGCGTGTGTGCATAATTTATCTCACCTGATGCATGTGGATGTGATTTTCGTCTGTCTGTCTGTGTGTGTGTGTGTGTGTGTGTGTGTGTGTGTGTGTATGTGTGTTTGTGTGCAGCCTTGTTAGTGGAGGTGTCCCTACTGGTCATTATAGCCACATATTTGTGGATGAAGCCGGACATGCAACAGAGCCAGACACCATGACAGCTGTGGCAGGTGAGAAACACTGCTGCACTCTGGGTAATGTAGTTGTTAGACCTGATTAGCGATTTCAGGTGTGTAAAATGTGTATTCTCTTGTTGTCAGGGTTACTGAATCCTGAGAGAATGTGTGTGTGTGTGTGTGTGTGTGTGTGTGTGTGTGTGTGTGTGTGTGTGTGTGTGTGTGTGTGTGAATGTGAGGTGTGTACAGTGTGTGTTTTCACATTGTTAGGGTTACTCAATCCTGAGTGTGTGTGTGTGAGGTGTGTGTATGTGAGGTGTGTAAAGTGTGTATTCTCTTGTTGTCAGGGTTACTGAATCCTGAGTCGGGTCTTCTGGTTCTGGCTGGAGACCCTAAACAGCTGGGCCCCATCCTCAGATCACCCATTGCCAAGAAACACGGACTGGGTAAGTGTGTGTGTGTGTGTGTGTGTGTGTGTGTGTGTGTGTGTTTGTTAACGACGTCTCTCTCATCTCATCTAGAGGTGTCTCTGCTGGAGAGACTGATGAAGAATAACAGTCTGTACCAGAAGGACACTAGTGGACACTACAACAGTCGCTACGTCACCAAACTGCTGCTCAACTACAGGTTAGCAAGCATTCTGTGTGCCCACACACACACACACACACACACACACACACACACACACACACACACACACCACAAATTGTACTACAACATACAATGACAAACACACTCCCTTTAGAACCTATAAGAGCATCCTGAATGTTCCTAATGATGTTTTCTATTTAGATCCCACAGGAACATTCTGAATGTTCCTAATAATCTGTTCTCTTTACCTTAGATCCCACAGGAGTATTCTGAAGGTTCTTAATGATGTGTTCTCTTTACCTTAGATCCCACAGGAGTATTCTGAAGGTTCTTAATGATGTATTCTCTTTAGATCCTACAACAGCAGTCTGAAGGTTCCTAATAACCTGTTCTCCTTACATTAGATCCCACAGGAGTATTCTGAAGGTTCCTAATGATCTGTTCTATCCTAAAGGTTCCTAATGCTGTGTTCTCTTTAGATCCCACAGGAGCATTCTGAAGGTTCCTAATGATCTGTTCTATCCTAAAGGTTCCTAATGATGTGTTCTCTTTAGATCCCACAAGAGCATTCTGAAGGTTCCTAATGATCTGTTCTCTTTACTTTAGATCCCACAAGAGCATTCTGAAGGTTCCTAATGATCTGTTCTATCCTAAAGGTTCCTAATGCTGTGTTCTCTTTAGATCCCACAAGAGCATTCTGAAGGTTCCTAATGATCTGTTCTCTTTAGATCCCACAGGAGCATTCTGAAGGTTCCTAATGATGTGTTCTCTTTAGATCCCACAAGAGCATTCTGAAGGTTCCTAATGCTGTGTTCTCTTTAGATCCCACAAGAGCATTCTGAAGGTTCCTAATGCTGTGTTCTCTTTAGATCCCACAAGAGCATTCTGAAGGTTCCTAATGCTGTGTTCTCTTTAGATCCCACAAGAGCATTCTGAAGGTTCCTAATGATGTGTTCTCTTTAGATCCCACAAGAGCATTCTGAAGGTTCCTAATAATCTGTTCTATCCTGAAGGTTCCTAATGCTGTGTTCTCTTTAGATCCCACAAGAGCATTCTGAAGGTTCCTAATGATCTGTTCTATGAGGGGGAGCTGGTTCCCTCTGCTGATGAGATCTCCACACACATGTACTGCAACTGGGAACACCTGCCCAAGAAGGTGTGTGTGTGTGTGTGTGTGTGTGTGTGTGTGTGTGTGTGTGTGTGTATGTGTGTGTGTGTCATCTTTGGTTCTGTTCTGTTCCGAAAACCTCTACT
>JAODXP020000018.1:27071471-27078971 GCA_027497455.2 Sardinella longiceps | reverse complement strand
TGCATACTTACTATACTCTATATAGAGGCTATTAGTAGGGTACAGTGGCCATCCATACTTACTATACTCTATATAGAGGCTATTAGTAGGGTGCTGTTGCCATGCATATTACTGGGCTCAATGATGATGGAAATGTCATCGAAAAATCATGAAAAAAATCACATTTGTTTATGTTTCTGTTTACGTGCAGTATAATTTCTTAGCAGATGTTTTTTGATCTAAAAAGCCTCTATTGTATCTGACCCCAGGACTGAACAAAACATGCCAAAGCTAGTCCCTGCCTTCAAACTTCCTGAGAAAACTCTGTTATTGTGAAAACGAGTAGCATTAATTGTCAATTCCATGACATGTACAAGACCTGAGATGGAGATGGCGCTCCTCACTATCTCTATGGTGAAATACATGGACAACACATGGGCGTTGAAGGCGTGGGATGGGGGATATGATAAGTGTATGCGTATCAGAATATAATCTGTATGTGTCACAGTTTGTGTGTGGAGGTTCCTGGAGAGCTGCACCGCCTGGCACCACAAATCAGGATGTCTCAGTCTGATGGATGTGCTTTGTGATAACACAGCTAGTTGCCGTGGAGACAGCCCTGAGTGACAGGGTGCTGTCCTGTTTGGGGTGCAACCTGCATCCTCCTTTTTTAGAGTTTAGTTTTGGGAATGTAGATACCATAAAAAGTTAATATACTGTATATTTACGACCATCCAGGAGAATAGAGAATTACTGTATCTTGAGCAAAAAAAATTACTTTTATGTTTAAAGGAGAAATTCAGTGTAAATCAATCCATAGCCATGTTGTTCAAGCTTGTCAAATTCTGTAGGTAGGGAAAAGAATAAGAAAATTTGATTCAATATAGACCGAGCAGTGAACTCGCAACTAATACTTAGTGAATGGGACATATAACTTACTATCAGTTTCATTTCATTTATGCCCATTCAGTCAGCATTAGTAATCGGTTTGTTATTCGGTCTATAGTAGCATCAAATTTTCTCCTTTTTTCCTTAAAGACAGCATTCAGGTAGCTGGGACATCAGGGCTATTGACTGAATGATTCACACCAAACATCCTTTAAAAAAGTTTGATGTTTACAAAGCAGGTCTTGTAGGATCACTGACTACGCCTCTAATGCAGAAGTTGCCTGAAGATGTCTGTCTTCCTCTCTTCTACCTCCTGCTGCAGGTGAGGCTGCTGGACCAATGGCATCAGCCCCGGCCTCGCAATCCTCCCGCCCCCTCACCACCACTAGCCAATGGCACGGCAGCACCTGGTGCACCTGCTGAACCGGAGTCAGCCGTTAAAGCCCGTAGACGACTGGCCGCGTCCATCCTTAGCAGAATCACTAAAAGCAGGTAATCTCACCTGAATCATTAAAAATAGGTACACTAGTCAGCATCCAGGTAGAGACAGGTAACATGTCAGCATCCTATCCAGGTAGAGACAGGTAACATGTCAACATCTTCACCTGAATCAGTAGAAACGGGGTTAGATTGTCCAATTGATGTGTGTGTGTGTGTGTGTGTGTGTGTGTGTGTGTGTGTGTGTGTGTGTATCTTTGCATGTGTGTGGGTGTGTGTACATCTGTGTTTATCTTGTCTGTGTATCTATGTGTGTGTGTGTGGTATCTATGCATGTGTATCTGTGTGTATCTGTGTGTGGGTGGGTGTGTGTGTGTGTGTGTGTGTGTGTGTGTGTGTGTGTGTGTGTGTGTGTGTGTGCGTGTGTGTCTGGTACAGGTCCGAGTTCCTGGCCAACCGTGGTGGTGTGTGTATCTCATCGGAGCAGCAGCATGGCGAGGGTCGGATCAGTGTGTGTGTGGAGAGCAGAGAAGTGTGTGAGGTGCGGCTGTGTGTGGAGAACACGGGCGATGGAAGCGTTCTCTTCACCTACTACTCACTCCTGCACTGGGTGGCCTGCTTCAGCCTGGAGGACCAGCACAGAGTCACACGCGCACAACCTCTACTGCTCAGACCAGGTGAGGGAAATAACACGACCTCTACAGTTAGGACCAGGTGAGGGGAAATAACACCACCTCTACAGTTAGGACCAGGTGAGGGGAATAGCACGACCTCTACAGTTAGGACCAGCACAGAGTCACACGCGCACGACCTCTACAGATCCAGTCAGGTGAGGGTAACAACACGACCTCTACAGCTAGGACCAGGTGAGGGGGAATAGCACAACATTTACAGCTGGGACCAGGTGAGGGTAATAGCAGGATTACCCCAGGTGAAGGGCAATAACAGGGTCACCCCAGGTGAGTGCAATAACAGCCAGGTGAGGGCATTAAAATGACCTCACCAGCTCCAGCCAGGTGAGGGGCAATAACAGGGTCACCTGCACACGACCTCTACAGCTCCAGCCAGGTGAGGGGTAATAACAGTCATGTGTGGGGCAATAACGGGGTCACCCGCGCACAACCTCTACAGCTGGGACCAGGTGAGGGTAATAGCAGGATTACCCCAGGTGAAGGGCAATAACAGCCAGGTGAGAGCATTAAAACGACCTCTACAGGTGGGACCAGGTGAGGGGGAATAACAGGGTCACCAGAGCACGGCCACTAAAGCTCCAACCAGGTGAGGGGAAATAACAGCCAGGTGAGGACCAGCACAGGGTTGGCCGTGCATGACCAGGTGATGGCAATAATCTAAATTCTGCTCCCTGGTAAACATTCTAACTTTTTATGATGTTGTAATATACTTTGGGTCCTTATCAGTTATCACACCAAACTTCTCCTTTAAAGAACAGATCCCAAAGACATCAAAGGTTGTTTATTGAATTATATTGCATTTCTCCATTAAAGCAAAAGTAAGCTGTCTGTAAAAAGCTGTTAGTTTGGGACCAGGTACTGATAATGGTAAGACAGCAGCACTACTGGAGACACTGGCATTATTGGACACTAACTGTCATCACAGCTTCACTGAGGCATCTTTATGACACTGTTATGCCAGTCTGATGACTGATGGCTTCTGTCAAACAAGAGTTTGTTTATTTAGTGCTTGCATGACTGCACGCTAGGCAGCCTAGGCTATTCAACTTCAGCTGTGGAGTGTTGTGGGTGTGTTCTTGGTCCTCATCCAACTCTTTGTGGCTCCCATGTCAGGTGCTCCTGTATATTACAGTTCTTTATTGTCAGCATGCCCTTTTTGGGTTGCAGCACTGAACACATTGTCAATAGAGCTAACAGCTAGTCTACCGAGACTAGTGAGAGGTGAAAACACAGACAGATAAAAGTTGCTGAAAAATCCCAAAGTGGCTCTCATCGGCCATGACCTGCCCATTGACACCAAATTTATCGGTGAAACGTGTCATTTTTTTGTTGTTGTTGTTGCTGTTGCTCAAGTTGCCTAATTTGATCACTCACCGCTTTTGTTTCTTGAGTTACTTTTGTTGTTTGTGTCCATTCAAAGTGAATAACTTCCATCGCTCAGTCTTGACCTTCTCTCAGGGTTGAAGTTCTCTCAGGGTTGATGTTTTCTCAAGGTTTATCTCCTCTCTGGGCTGATGTTCTCTCGTGGTTGACGTTCTCTCAGGGTTGATTTCCTCTCAGTGTTGAGATGGTCCCTCAGGGTTGACCTTCTCTCAAGGTCGATGTTCTCTCAGGGTTTTCTCCTCTTAGGGTTGATCTCCTCTCAGTGTTGAGATGCTCTCTCATGGTTGATCTCCTCTATGTGTTGAAATGTTCTCTCATGGTTGAGATCTTCCCTCAGGGACGATGTTCTCTGATGTTCTCAGGTGAGCAGTACGAGGTGAGGTTGAAGTTCAAGTCCAGCCATGTTGGCTGTTACCAGGCAACGCTGGTGTTTGAGTTCCGCTCCACGGCAGACAGCCCCCCCTTCCACATGGTGCGCTTCATCGAGGGGGTGCACACCTCCCCCCTGGTCCAGGCCCTGGCCCCCATCGCCCCCTTCACCCCCCGCAAGATTGACACCAGCCAGCACTCCAACGCCAGGGTGGAGGACGGCCTACGCCCCAACAGGTGGGTGGTTTGTAACACTCAGACACACACACACATATACACACACATATACACACACACACGCACACACATGCACACACACAAACGCAGACACATGCACACACACACCCTCAGGTGGTCTCTGTGACTCTGATGCCTCATTCACACATACATACACACACACACACACACACACAGGGTGGAGGACGGCTTATGCACCTACAGGTCAACAGGTGGGTGGTCAGTAACCCTCCTTATACCTCTCTGTGTCTCTCATTCACACATACACACACACACACACACACACACACACACACACACACACACACACACACACACAAACACAGTCGTACTAGGCTGTGTTTGAATGCATTTGAATGCTTTGCTGTATTTGAGTGATGTGTGTGATGTGTTTCTCCTCTGGCAGTACGGTGGTGCAGAATCTGAAACTGGAGCTGGTTCTGAAGAGCTACGAGATTCCCTCTCACATCAATGACTTCATCGCATTCATGAACCATCGTGGCTGCAGCTCTACTACTCTCTACTCTCTCAAGTGAGTACACACACTCTCTATCACACCCACACACACACACACACACACACACTCGCACACACACACACACACCCAGCTCACACCCACATACACACACACACACACACACACACACACACACACACACACACGTGGCTGTGCTTCCATGGATAAAGTCTACTCTCTCTATAGAGAATGTAATATATTGTTCATGTACGGATGAGGGCAAACCAGGGAAATATTTTTCTCATGAAATTTGAGATGGATGGATGGATGTTATGAATAATTGCCAAGTGTCTGATCAGTATTATTGTGTAAAACCACAGACACATGTGGTTAAAGGGTATAGACTGCTTTTAAAGGTACAGTAGTATAATCTTCAGGGATGACTCTAATGCCAAAGATTACTAACAGCCTGGCCTTAGCCCTCTGGGCTTCTTCTGTGGACTTTGACATCAATTAGCACAGCTTAACTTTATGGGCGTTATATTATATTAAACACTCCTTTTCAACATTAGGTCAGTCAGCTAACATTATGGGAGTTATATTTAACTTTATGGGCGTTATATTATATTAAACACTCCTTTTAAACATTAGGTCAGTCAGCTAACATTATTTTCCAGGACTGCATACACATTAAAATATGCAAGTAAGATATTATGCATTCCCATACAGAAAATGTCAACTCTAAACATCCTTTCTACTAAGGTTAACTCCCACACTATATCCCAGACAACTTTTGTCCAGTCAACTTTGTATGGGTTATAACGTCAACTCATACTGCACTCTACGTCCATTTTGTACTGGACATATTTCAATTGCTATTTTTCACATTATGTTGAATGCTGTCAGAGCACTGCTGAAGTCGCCGGTGAGTTTTGAGAACTAGAACTACACAGCACGCTTGTTTGTTTACCTGTTGTTGTATTTTTGTTTTGGTGTTGTTGTTGTTTACTATTAGAGCGCTGCTGGAATCTCCGTTGAGTTTTGAGAACTACACAACACGCTTGTTTATTTACCTGTTGTGTTGTTGTTGTTATTGTTGTTTACTATCAGAGCGCTGCTGGAATCTCCGTTGAGTTTTGAGAACTACACAACACGCTTCCAGCTCCTGCTGCAGCTGGAGGAGACGCAGATGCACGTGGACATCCGGGCGTACGACATGAAGGACGCAAAGATGGTCAGAGATCCCAGCGACAAGAGACTGCTGGTGCTCAAGGTACAAGATGAGGGCTGTACCACAACTATAACACAGCCACTGTATACAACTCAACCTTTATACACAAATCTAAAGGCCACAACACGGCTACACAACTGAGTTACTGTAGCCCCAGGTCTATAAGCCACAACACGACTACACTCAGTTATTGTAGTTCCAGCTCTATACACCACAACATGGCTACACAACTGAGTTACTGTAGCCCCAGGTCTATAAGCCACAACATGGCTACACAACTCAGTTACTGTAATTCCAGGTCTAGTTCACAACACTACGCAATTCATTTTAAGAAATAATTATATTGCATTGTATTTTTTAGATGTATCAGTGGATCTATAATTGGGTTGCTTTAACAGAATTTATTTTTACATAATAAAGTCAGCATAACTGATGTTTGGTCAATAATTATTGAAATAAATCAGTAGAATGCATGACTTTTTCCCCCAAAGGACTTTTTGGACCAAACTATTCACATGTAGTTATCACACGCGTGTAGGATTAATATGTTGTATAATCATTGCAAAATGCAAAGCTACACTGTTAAGCAATAATGCCGAGACAGATAGCGGGTGTGAAACTGTCAGACAAACTTTTTCATACATTTGCAAAAACAGAAAGTGGGTATGAAACTGTCAGCATCGGACTGTAACATAAAAATCAATGTTTTTCTGTAATTGGCAGAATGCATTCTCCAGCGTCCTGTAGTCAGAATGTTGAACTTTTGTTTTGATGCCAATTAAACCACTATCTTTTGATTCAACCTTGGTCTTCCTCTCACTCCCTAAACCAACTCGCAAATAAAACCATAATCTTTTTTCTAATGGCCTTCATGTGTGTTTAATAACTATGGGATGTTAAGACGGAATATTTCCTCCCCACAGGTGCCTGGCGTTGCAGAGAACCGTCCCTCTGTCCTGCGTGGAGACCATCTGTTGGTCATCAAGTCTGAAGAGCGAGACTTTAAGCCAGTGACCCAGCATAAGGGTTATGTTCACCGGGTGGAGTGTGAGCAGGTCAAACTGGGCTTCGGGGCAAAGTAAGATGGACAACACTTTCAGTAGCACGATTCTGAATGTGCATACTTCCGTAATGCTGTCTTTACTGCAGGATTCTGCATGTGCATACTTCTGTACTCCTATTTACTGCATGCAACTTGCAGGAAGTGTGAGGCAAACCATTCTTAGATTATTTTCCATTCCACGGAAATTGTGCAGCCATTTTACAACTAAACCGATTTTTCAGTAAACAAGTTCATAAAGTGTGAAACAAGCACACATTCCCTTGATACAACTAGAATGGTAGGATACTCCCATGTCTTACACAGTACTTTTAAGCCGTAACAGGATGAAGAAAGTACTATCTTATTTTATATTATCTAGGACTTGGTGGTTACGGCCTGAATTTATAATCACAAACAATTATGATTAAATATTGATTATTTATTGGTTTCTGTTTTTGGCCTTATAGTTCACTGACCAGTTTTGCAATGTCTTTGCTAAAGCAGCTGCTGTCTTTGTCCTTGTCTCCCCCCCTGTGCCCCAGACTAATGCGGGGCTTTGTGGACGGCATGACCTTTGATGTGGAGTTCACCGTGAACCGTCTCCCCGTGCGGCTTCAGCACAGAGCTGTGGAACTGGCTAAGGAACACCAGCTACGGAACCTGCTCTTCCCCACGGGGGCAAAGGTCACAGAGCCTAATGACCTGCCCAGGCTGAGGTCAGTTAAGGTCAACAATAATTGTGCACTGTCCAACATTGTGTGTGTGTGTGTGTGTGTATTGTGTG
>JAODXP020000018.1:27061471-27063971 GCA_027497455.2 Sardinella longiceps | reverse complement strand
GGGGAAATGTCACTTACGTAGTTTCCAGCAGTGTGATTGGCTCTTTCTAATTCTGGGCAGGACTTCCTGTAAGTCACTTGTTGCCATGCCAATGATTTGTCTGTGATGCTTTGCAGGTGCAGAAGATCAGACAGGCGATTGAGAAGCACGACAAAGAGCTGAAGAAGATCATGGGCATCGAGAGCCTAAAGGTAGGATGACCTTGGATGACCTTGACATCAAATGACCTTTGACCTTTCTGGAGACATGTTAAATTTGTAATGAAATTTGTTACAATGACATTAGTCATGAAATGATTACTACTAACATGACTAACTTTGTGTACATGTGTGTGTGTGTGTGTGTTTGTGTGTAGGTGGGCTCAGTAGAAGAGTTTCAGGGACAGGAGAGGAGGGTGATTATTGTATCAACAGTGCGCAGCAGTGGAGAATTCCTCAACATCGACAACAAGTTCAACATTGGCTTCCTCCGAAATGAGAAGGTGTGTGTGTGTGTGTGTGTGTATGTATATACTGTGTACTACATGTGCATAATGTGATGTTAACATAAATGTTCTTTTTCCAGTTGTGTATTTAAAAAGTAAGTGTGTGTGTGTGTGTGTGTGTGTTTCTGCAGAGGTTTAATGTGGCAATGACCCGAGCCAAAGCCCTGCTAGTTGTGGTGGGAAACCCGATAATCCTCAGGACAGACCCTACCTGGGGCAGGTGAGTTCAGGAAGAATACACATTACACACACTCACACACACACACACACACACACACACACACACACACACACACACACACACACACACACACACCTTTATGTGCTCCCCTGATGAATCTTTATCTGTAATGTGTGTGTGTGTGTGTGTGTGTAGGTTCCTGGAGTATTGTACAAGTGAATCTGGCTACACAGGCTATGACTTCAGAAACACAGAGGGGACTGAGGAAATAGTGAATCGCCTCACAGCCCTCAACATTGACCAAGATACATCAGGTACAACACACACACACACACACACACACACACACACACACACAGTACACACTTGCTTTATTTCTCTCTCACACTCACACACCATACACTCTCGCTCTCTTTCTGTCACACACACATAGAAGTAGTAAACTCTCTCTCTCTGGCTCTCTCTCTTTATCTCTCTCTCAAACATACACACATACACACACACACACACACACACACACACACACACAAGCAGTATATTCTCTCTCCCTCTTTCTATGTCGCTCTCTCAAACACACACACACACACACATGCACACACTCACACTCGCACACACACACACACGTACACACCAATGCAAACACATACACATGTGTATAGAAGTTGAGATCAACAAATTGTAATGGATTTTAGTGGAATTAATGTTGTGTGCTGGAAGTGATGCACTGGAACAGCAACTTAAGTCAACTCAACTCAACTATGTGTCTCTGCTTCCCTCTAGTGGCCACTGGGGAGAGTGTGGTGCAGCAGATACTGGACCCTGAGTGGAGGAACGAGCAGTAGCCCAGTCACTCAAGCCACTGAAAACACACACACACACACACACTCACACACTTATACACACATGGTACTCACACACACACACACACACACACACACACACACACACACACACACACACACACACACACACACACATACACACAGACCCACAAACACACACACACACACACACAAACACACACTTAACACACATACACACACACACATACTCACACATTTACACACACAGCGCACACACACACACACACACACACACACACACTGAGACTATTATGAATAATGAACAGATGACTTACACTTTGCATTAATTGGGTAAGGGTTGGGGTTGGAGCTATGTGTTGTACTGTAAGTTGAATAGACTATGAGCATCATCTCTCTGTCTTTCTGCACTTGAACAGATGATGATGAGGCGATGAGAACGTGATGAGTTTTAAAAGAGATTTATATTAATATTGTTTTTAATATTTATACAGTATATCCTTTTTCCAGATGACTGGATTCCATTGTTCATAATGGACATAATGAAATATATTTTTAATTTGTATGAATTAGATACCAAACACCTCTACGGGGTAATGAAATGAATTATTTATTTTGTATGAATTAGATGGCAGGCACCTGTAAGGGGTCAAAATACCATATGATACCCCAGAAGTCACACACCACTTATCTTACCTTAATTCACAAATCACCACAAGTTAACCTGGTACAGATGAAACTCAATATGAGTTTATTATTTTTTATTTATAACCAATGCTGAATGAAGTAGTCTGTCTAGATGAATTTCAAACACAATCCAGAACCAGCTAATTCAGGTTGCAGTGACGATAAGGGCGATTCCATGGACAATTTATTTTTATTTATTTAATGAATTATTTTTGATCACATCTACTATGGCAATGAACTGCCGTGATATTTGTATGACATGAATGATTACGTAACATGTTTTGTATAGTTTTTCATGCAAATACTGAGATTTCATGCATATTATTC
>JAODXP020000018.1:27051567-27061371 GCA_027497455.2 Sardinella longiceps | reverse complement strand
TTATTTGCATATAAATAGAAGTGAATTTTCAGTGGAATTGCCCATACACTATATTCTCTAACAACATTATTCAGGTTTATTTTATGAGCCTAAGATCAAGTTTGACAAACTAACTCATACAGCACTTTCAGTATCTACAATACAGTGGCCCAGAAGGCTCAAAATGCAAAAGTTACAACATAAATGTGAAGAAACCCAATGGAGCCTTTTGCATTGGACTTTGTCCTTTTCATGTTTGTGTTGTGGCTTTCACTTTCATGTAGTTGCTTTAGCATCAGTCTGAGCTTTTCATATTTGTGTGGTGGCTTTCACTTTCATGTAGTTGAGTGGAGTTTGCATTTGTGTTGTGATTAACTTTTGCCATCCTCTTGAGCTTTCTGGGCCACCATAGTTCTTAGCAGAACCTATAAATCCATAAGTTGTTTCACAGACTCTAAAGCCTTATCAGAACCCACAAATCTATTAGAACACAGAATATCTCAATATCACCTCATCTCACATCCAGATCTCATCTCTCATATAGACTTACTAGTGTTTATACTAATGGTCCATGGTCTCAGATTCTAGATTCTATTCACACACACACACACACACACACACACACACACACACACACACACACACACACACACACACACACACACACACACACACGCACATACACACACACACACACACACACTCATACTGATCCTCAGATTCTAGATTCTGTCCTACTCTCAGTTAGACCATCCACACCACTCCAGCCTAATAATAATAATGATCATTTGTTTCATGTACAATTTTCTCTCTCTCTCTCTCTCTCTCTCTGTCTCTCTCTCTCTCTCTCCCTTTCTCTCTCTCTCTCTCTCTCTCTGGATTCAGTCCACCACTGTAATTCTCTTGACAATCCTCAGCTTGAGTGTCCCATCCACTTCAGAGCACTCATGATTTTTTTTCCTGTGATGTAATTTTTACTGTGGATTTATATGGCAATAAAGAGAACAAGGCTTCATACCACATATAGTCACATGTGTCACTTGTGTCTCAGTCCCAAAGCCCATAACATTTACATTTACATTTACATTTATGCATTTAGCAGACGCTTTTATCCAAAGCGACTTACAAAAGAGGGATAACAATCAAACTGCAACACAATACAAGTAAATGCTTACCAGGAGTGCCATTTGCTAATAGGAGAGCAAGTGCAAGAGTTTAGAAGTGCTTGGTCAGAGTATTCCAGGTAATTTAAGGAACTAGGACAACAGATACTCTTGAAAGAGCTGGGTCTTCAAGAATCTCTTGAAAGTAAAAAGAGTGTCTGTTGTTCTGATAGTCTTGGGAAGACTATTCCACCAGTTAGGAACAGTGCATGAGAAGAGCCTAGATTGACCTGTGCGTGGTGTTGGTCGTTCTAAGCAGCGATCTTTGGTTGAGCGGAGCGATTGGAGGTTAGCATATGGTTTGATGATCGCTGTCAAGTAGACTGGAGCAGTTCCATCCAGTACTCTGTAAGCCAATATTAGTGACTTGAATTTGATGCGAGCAGCCAGGGGCAGCCAGTGGAGCTCCCTGAATAGTGGAGAGACATGTGCTCTCTTAGGCTGGTTGAAGACCAGGCGTGCAGCAGCCTTCTGGATCATCAGTAGTGGTTTTACCGCACAGGCTGGTAGACCTGTTAGAAGAGCATTGCAATAGTCAAGGCGAGAGATAACCAGCGTCTGAACCAGGAGCTGTGTTGCATGTTGAGTAAGGTACGGCCTGATTTTCCTAATGTTGAATAGAGAGAAACGGCACGACCTAGCAACAGCCGCAACATGATCCGTGAAGGTCAGCTGGTCATCAATTAATACACCTAGGTTTCTTGCAGCCTTGGTAGGAGCAACAGATAGGGAGTCTATCTTAATGCTGATGTTGTGGTGCAGGGTTTGCCTGGCTGGGATGATGAGCAGTTCCGTTTTTGAGAGGTTCAGTTGAAGGTGGTTGTCTTTCATCCATGCAGATATGTCTGAGAGACAGTCAGAGATCCGAGTTGTCACTGTAGAATCACCAGGAGGAAAAGATAGATAAAGCTGGGTGTCATCTGCATAGCAGTGGTAGGAAAAGCCATGTGAGTGGATGACTGGACCCAGTGTTGTTGTGTACAAAGCGAAGAGGAGGGGCCCCAGTACTGAGCCTTGGGGTACTCCTGTGGTAAGGTAGTGCTTTGCTGAGGTTTTGCCAAGCCATGACACATTGAACGATCGTCCAGTGAGGTAGGATTCGAACCAGGAGTGCGTTTTGCCACCGACACCCATGCTTCTGAGTTTATCCAGAAGAATCCTGTGGTTGACTGTATCAAACAACATGTGCAGAAATAGCATCATGCATTTATAACAATATTTTCTGTTAAAAATAGTTATAACAACAGAATTACAGAATCAATGCAGTATTTAAATTTTAAGACAGCTGCAAGCACCCATGAAATTGAATTTGGTTTGATGGCTAAATGCTTTGACGAACACAAAAACTCAAAGGATTCCAATAGTACCAGGTTTAAAAAAAATCAGTGGCACTGCTCAATGGTTGCATATATCAATGCACTTCCTAGTCTGTGAGCTCTTTAGAGGTGCCGGCATGCTTCTCTCTCACCGCACGCGAGCGCCAAAAAAAAAAAATAATTAATCGCGGGTGAGACAGGTTTGCTTCATTGTCTTTTGGAAGCTTTGGTATGGGTATATCTGATCCTACAATGGAGTATTTGGTATCAAATTAAACTAGACAACCAGATGAATTGGTTCACTGGTACTGATGTACTTTCTCGACAATACAGGGTTCAATTTCAGTTTAAAGATTGCCCATATTTTTACAGGGAACTATCTTTATCTGGTGGCTTAATTGGCTGCTGGGTTCCATCTATTAACCAAGAGCTCAAGAAATAAAACAAAACAAAACAAAAAAAATACTGGACTTTATAATAGACCTACAATTTTAACAGATACATTTTATATTACCCAAATATTCTATTACCAAGGGCCATGCCTGTGCAATAGGAGTGGTGATAGATAAGGTGCCTGTTCACCAGGACATCATAGAGGTTAGGACTACCCCTGATAGAAAGGAATATGATGCAGCCTTATTGCACCTTCATTCTTCTTTGCGCAATAAACTAGGAATAAAATATTAAAGTACATGCTTTCAACTTTATTTTTTTTTCTTTTGATTCTAAAGCTATTGGAAGTCATAGGCCTATAGGTGGCTGAAACTACAGCTTAAAAGTATGATAAAAGTATGATAATTACCTTGCTCAAGAATCTAAGGCATGGATAGTGAACTGATACACTGGAAATAATCTAGATGGATTTTCTATAATTCCATTTCAAGAATGGAGCCAATGACAACTACAGTAGCAAAGAGTCTAATGCTCCTAGAGTGAAGTTTTCCCTTATCATTCACATTTCACCAGAGCATTATCACCCCAAAATAAGCAATCTTTTCTCATACAGTAGGCCTTGTATTATCCTTACTTACCATTAGAGAACTGCGCGGGACTGTTTTCTTCGTCCCGCTCCTGCCCGCTCCCGCTGAATTTCTGTCCATTACCGCCCGCTACCGCAAGGGGTGCGCAGCGTGTCCGCCCATTCCCTTGATGTGTCCGCCCATTCCCGCCCGCAACCCGCGAAAGTGTGAGAAGTTATTCCCGCACACTGATAGAGATGCATTGATTTTTTGTCTTCTCCCATCCCGCAGGAGAAAGTGTAGGCCTATTTTAGGCTATTAGGCTAAGAGAGATTCTTGGGATTGACGCATTGGTCAGGATAGCGCTCCTATTTAATTATTTCCATGTAGTTTTTAAATAAAATAAAGGCAGTTTCATATTATATTATTTCTTTTTTCCTACCTTCATATATTCACGCAGTGATTGAGGTTAAGGTCTCTTTTTGACAGACATAAGAAACACAATATGCAACTTAGTCAAAAACCTTGCACCATCACGGCGCATAAAACAGCTTGCTTTGCAAAAATAGGCCCATGGAACATGAAAATTATCAGATGTAGCAGGTATCTTTCTCGAAAAAACACGAATAGAAACTGTGATATCGTAGATAATGTTATCAGTTTAAGAACTGTTATTGAGTTATTGCGGAAATCAATGTTAAACTGTTGGAACTATAATATTGTCCACTAGAGGGCGCTCCAACATAAGAGTTAACAGAGCCGTATATACGGCTCTGAGAGTTAACAGAGCCGAATATAGAGAGTTAATGGATGGATTTACTGCCAGCTAGAGGAAACGTAGAAGCAGGTAAGAAGTAACAGAGAGACCTTGCCACATGTTTGTATGAAGTTAATTCCGTTTGAATAAGTAGGCTAAATGTTACAAAGCAACGAACAACTCGAAGTCCCAGTCCCACTGTTCCCGCAGTGTTTTTAAGTTGTCCGCCCGCTCCCGCCCGCAGCCAAGTGCAAACCGCCCGTTCCCGCGAGTTTTGCGTTGGGTCCCGCGGGTCCCAGCGGGACCCAGTCCCAATGCAGATCTCTACTTACTATTACCATGGAGCTGAACATATCATTCAAGCAGGGCTGTCATCCTCAGTATTGCCAGTATTGCCCCGGCAATACTACTTTTTAGTGCAACATCAAACTTCACATCTCACATGAAGTGCTAAAGTAATAGGATAATTTAAAAATATAGCCTATATATAATAACCTGTTAAAATGTACCAAAATGCTGGAAAAAAACATCTAACTATTCCAAAATTTTATGGGGGAGTACCCCAGACCCCCCAAGAAAGTCTACACTACTTTAACAAATAAATATACCATCTTTGATTCACAACTGCTGGGTAGACCTATTCTGTGACATTAGCAATATGATGTCACCGAAAAACCCAATTCCTCCTCCACCAGTATGACCAGCATTCATAATGAGCCTACTGTAGGCCTACATCTAACACATTTTAGGCTAATCACCATGAAAATTTGCCAATAATACTTGTGATAAACATGTGATGGCACCTCTGCATACAAGTTTTTACAAACATTATCTAGGTCTTATGAAGTGACAACATCGTAGCTGGTTGTTATGATTAAAATGCGTAAATCTAAGCATTGGAAAGCATGATGTTCAAACCAGGAGCCACTATCAACTCTGGGGGCTGAGCCCCCCTAAAGTTCAGAACCTAGAATCGCCCCTGATCGGCCTTAACATCCCCTCGTCACAGTCCTCACCTTTCTTTGGCTCACCACTAGTTGTCGCCAAAGTCATTTTTGTCTGTGTACGATTTTTTTGGTCTTCGGTTGATGTCTTTAGTTTATTCTGTTCACCTGTACCCTATTAATCAGATCATGTGTTTGCTTTATTATCCAATTACGTAGTAAGTATTTAAACCCTGTGTTTTGTGGTCATACTGGTCAACATTGCTGAGTCGTCACAGTGTTAGTGAGTGAGCCTACTGTGCTACTTATTGTCTTCTTGTCTCTTGGATACAACTTTGTTCTTGGATATTTTTTCTGTTCCCTTTTTGATTGCTTGCCTTTTGGAATTCCTCTTTGTTTGACTCCTGGATTACCTGTTTTTCAAGACTTGTTTGAAGTGTTACTCAGTTACTACTGCCTCCCCTTATTTTGCCTTTTTGGATCTTCTGTGCTTTTTAACTTTTGCCTGGAAATAAACTGAAAGACTTTTACGACTTTTGGTTACCTGCTTTTGAGTCAAACCTACCTGCCTGATAGCTCAATGGATTGTCTACTGTCTCTCACCAGAGAGACTAAGGTTCAATACTCAAGCATAACACCCCTGAGATGGAGAAAGTTGGGGCATAGTATGTCAATATCAATAAAATAACATTTTGGAATCATTGGAGGAAGCTTGAGCTTAGTGTCAGGCCTGAGAAGCATAGAGGCACCAACACAAAGACACACAAATCACCCAGTTTATAATGTACACTCTATCAGTAGGCTTCATTTGTCATTGGCATGTATCAGAATTGGGATTCTCAACTTCTGAATGTATCAAAATGAGAGACAATACTTGCTGGAGAAAATAGTTTGGCATTGAACAAATAAAACTGATACAAATGTCTTACAAGGCTAAAGAGTTCACATCAGTACAGCACATAGTCATGCACTTGTTGACGAAGAAAAAAAATAACAATCCAGACAGTCAAAGTTGTACTGTAAAAGAGAAAGTAAAGTGCCAGTCAGACAGAAAGTGATGTATTCTTGTAGGCTATCTCCAGTGAAATGGCGTCAAATATAGAAGAGATTGTTTGTCCCCTGTGTAAAGAGATCTGCAATGATCCGCTCATCCTGAGCTGTTGTCAGAGCGTCTGTAAAGTGTGTCTGCAGCGGCTTTGGGGAACCAAAGAAGGAGAAGGATCGAGAGAATGTCCAGTCTGCAAACAGAGATCATCACCTGAGCTTCTCCACCCCAATCTGGCTTTAGAGAACCTGTGTGAGACCTTAGATGAGGCCTTCATACAAGACAGAGAGAAGACACAGGGACTTTGCAAAGAGCACAACAGTAAACTCCACCTTTGTCAGGATGACAAACAGCTTGTGTGCCTGGTGTGTCAAGACTCAAAATGGCTGAAATATGTCAATCCTCATGAGAATGCTGCATCTGAGTTAAAGGTAAGGGTACTGGGCTATCAATAATCAAAGCAAGTTACTTTGCTTTGGGGGGGTATTGGGCTATTGATTGTCAAAGCAAGTTAAAAGTAAGGATAACAGGTTTAAACAAACAAACAAAAAAAACAGCAATGCTTCTTTTTTACCACTGGACTGGAGCAAACATATTTAAACCGTTTCATACAATCATTAATGTTTTCATGCATCCAATGGTTTCAAAACTTATACTCTTCCTAGTGGCTGTAGTTGTAATTACATCAAACTTCATTTAACGCTCAAACGTGAGCTACCAGAAGCGCGAACAAATCCCCAATTCTCAGAGCGAACCAACTGTACAACATTGCAACATATCATCATCTAAAACTGCATTCATGCTTCCTTTCAGACCATGATTGATGAGCCTGATGATCTCAGAGCTTTGCTGACGGATTCTGAGCAGGCCACTGCCAGAGCCAAAGAAATAGTACAAGGGTTGGAGAATGTGGTGCTGAACATTGCTGTAACTGGGGAGAGCGGGGCAGGCAAGTCCTCCTTTGTGAACGCCATCAGAGGTCTGAGTGACACAGATGAAGGTGCTGCACCTGTTGGAGAGTTAGAAACAACCATGGAGCCTACTGTGTATCCTCACCCCACTATGCCCAATGTCAACATCTGGGACCTGCCTGGTGTAGGGACCCTAGAATTCAAAGCAAGTTCATACGCTAAAAAAATGAGGTTTCAAACTTATGACTTGTTTGTCATACTAAGTGCGGGCAGATTCAAAGAGAATGATATCAAGCTAGCTAAAGAAATTAAGAAGAAGAAAAAGAATTTCTATTTTGTTCATTCAAAATTGGACATTGATGTAGCGAATGCTGAAAGAAGAGGGCTGACAGAGGTGGAGACTCTCCAAAAAATTCGAGAGAGTTGTGTGAGGAATCTCTCTGAACTAGGAGCCCCTCCTGTCTTCCTCATTTCATCCCACGACCTGAGCAGGTTTGACTTCCCCAAACTGATGGACACTCTGGAGAGAGACCTGCCTGACAACAAGAGAGATGCTCTAATTCTGGGCTTGCCTGTCTATTCCCAGAGGTCTCTAGACAAGAAATACAGAAAGTTTAAAAAACTAGCCTGGGCTTTGTCTGCTGTATCTGGTGGAATAGGAGTGGCACCAGTGCCAGGGCTGTCAACCGTGAGTGATGTCACCATAATAGTGTCTTTTCTCACCAAGTGCTACCACTCCTTTGGCCTGGATGACAAGTCCCTCATCAAGTTGGGAAACAGAGTGAACACGCCCATACTGGAGAAGGTCAAAGAATCAAAACTTATTCAGGCACTTGCAGCAAAGACATTGCTATCGTCAGACCTTATAAGTAAAATACTGCTGGCAGGTGCTGTTGAGACAGCATGTATCTTTGTACCTGTGGTGGGCAATCTAATAGCGGCAGGAGTGTCTTTTGCCACCACACGAGCCGTGCTCTTGAAGGGCCTGAAGGAGTTGCATAAATCAGCTAAATTAGTGATTGAAATGGCAGCGCTACAGTAGTCCTCTCAGATTAGTCACATATCCTTCAACAGCTTATATTACTAGATTATTAGATTCGATCAACCAGCCACCCCTCCCCCAGCTAACTCAGCCCAGCCAGCCCTGCCACAGCCACAACTCCCCCCACCTGTAACACCTGCTGCCACCTCCAGCACCTCCTGTGGCGCCATCTCAGCCAGCCCCCGCCCTCCAGGTGGCCCTATGGTGCTCTCCACATCCCAGGTGGAGAAGGAACTGGCTAAGCTTGGAACCAGGAAGGCGACAGGTCCTGATGGCATCAGCTCCAGGCTCCTCAAGTCCTGCGCCAAACAGCTGAGTGGAATTGTGGAGCGTCTGTTTAATATGAGCCTGAGGCAACAGAGAGTGCCACAGTTATGGAAAACATCGTGTGTGGTACCAGTGCCAAAAACATCTCGGCCCACTGACCTTAACCACTACCGGCCGGTGGCCCTGACAGCCCACCTGGCAAAGACTCTGGAGCGGCTGGTCCTCTACCACCTGCGTCCCCTGGTGAGCTCATCAGCGGACCCACTGCAGTTCGCCTACCAGCCTGGCATTGGGGTTGAGGACGCCGTCATCTTCCTCACCCAGAGAGCCCTGTCTCACCTGGAGGGGCCTGGGAACACTGTGAGAATCATGTTTTATGATTTCTCCAGTGCTTTTAACACCATCAAACCAGATCTCCTGAGGGACAAGCTGGATCGTGCGGGAGTGCACCACCATCTGTCAGCATGGCTCCTGGACTTCCTGAGCAACAGGCCACAGTATGTGAGGATAAGTGGCTGTGTGTCGGACACTGTGGTCTGTGGCACGGGGGCGCCGCAGGGGACGGTGCTGGCTCCTCTTTTATTCACCATTTACACTGCAGATTTCACACACTACACACCACACTGTCACCTACAAAAATTTTCAGATGACTCAGCAATCGTGGGTCTAATTAATAATGGGGATGAGAGGGAATACAGGGACCTGAACAAGAACTTTGTGGCATGGTGTCAACTGAATCACCTCCAGATAAATGCTGGGAAAACCAAAGAACTAGTTGTGGACTTCCGCCGGCGCAAAACACAATCCCCTCTCTTACCAGTAAACATCCAGGGTATTGATATAGACATTGTGGACATGTACAAATACCTTGGAGTTCACCTCAATAAAAAATTAGACTGGACTGTCAACACCCAGGCTCTCTACAAGAAAGGCCAGAGTAGACTCCACCTGTTGCGGAGACTGAGGTCCTTTGGGGTTCAACAAAACCTACTGAGGACCTTCTACGACTCTGTGGTCTCCTCTGTTGTGCTCTATGGGGTGGTGTGCTGGGGCAGCAGCATCACAGCAGCTGAGGCAAAGAAACTCAACAAACTGGTGAGGAAGGCTGGCTCTGTCCTGGGCTGCAGCCTTGACACTGTGGAAGTGGTGGGGGACAGGAGGATGACGACGACCACCACCACCATCCACCCCCTGCACGGAACAGTGGCAGCCCTGCTGAGCCCCCTGAGCAGTAGACTCCTCCACCCAAACTGCAGAACAGAGAGGTACCGCAGGGCCTTTCTTCCCTCTGCAGTCAGACTATATAATAACACCAAGTCCCTGCGGTAGCCTTGGGGATGATGATGATAATGATGATGATGATGATGGTGGTGGTGGTAGTGATGGTCTTTTTATCTTTTTAACTTTTTAAGTTACTTATT
>JAODXP020000018.1:27036567-27039067 GCA_027497455.2 Sardinella longiceps | reverse complement strand
ACACACACACACACACACACACACACACACACACACACACACACAAAACATGAACACACACATTCTGTGACTGTGGGTGTGTGTGTGGAGGTGTGTGTCCTCAGGGGTCAGAGCGTTGAGATGGTGTGTGTGTGTGTGTGTGTGTGTGTGTGTGTGTGTGTGTGTGTGTATGTGTGTGTGCGAAGCAGTTCAAAACTAGACTGATCTCATCAGCCTCAACTCTGTGTGTGTGTGTTTGTGCATGTGTGTCCTACATGTGTGTGTGCGCGTCTGTATTTTGGGTGTGTATGTTTGTGCGTGTGTCGAACTATACATGTGTATATGTGCACATGTGTGTGTGTCTAAGATTTTATTTGTGTGTGTATGTGTGTGTGTGTGGGGGGGGTGTATTTGTAGGTTAAAACTTGCCTCAAGGTAAGGGTCATTCATGGTCTGGCAAGCTTTAACACACACACACACACACACACACACACACACACACACACACAACCAGTCTAGCATGTCAAAGAAATAGAAGGGGGAAAGATGATGATATGAAAGAAAAGGAAAATTTGTATTCCTTCCTTCTGTGTGATTATTCCTTCCAATGTGTTTGTGTGTGTGTGTGTGTGTGTGTGTGTGTGTGTGTGTGTGTGTGTGTGTGTGTGTGTGTGTGACCTGCAATTGCGTGCATTACTCCCACAAACGTACACACACACAATTAGGTCAAATATGTCCACTATTGCATTGAGGACATACTAGACTATGTGCTTGCGTGCGTGCGTGCGTGTGTAAATTATCATTTAAAACTGCACAATCTGAGCTTCCCAATTACATCTGTTTTGCATAAGAAGCTGCACATTCTGGCTGGATTAAGCCTACTTGCCTGTACCGGCATCAGGTACATATTTTGTCATGTGGTTTATTTATCACACACTGAGGAAGAGTTTATGAAAACTGGGTGTGTGATGGACAGAGAGTTGTGGAAGGTGTTAAGAGATGTGAAGTCCATTCAAGTTATGAATTTATTTTTCACACAAGTGAAGCGTCGTTGGAAAGCTCAGGTTGTGCAGTTTTACCTGAAGTAGGTGCCATCTGGCTGACAAATGATAATTTGCACGCGCGCGCACACACACACACACACACACACACACACACACACACACACACACACACACACACAGACGCACACATACACGCACACACACAAAAAAAAACAATTCTACCACAAGAACACCTAAAATCCTCTCAACTATTTGATAACACACACATGCACACAGAACACACACACACACACACAAAAATACACCCATAATACACCCATAAGAAAACACAACATCCTCTCCATCCATGCCTGTGCACACACGCGCACACACGCACACACACACACACACACACACACACACAAGCAACTGTGAGATTATGGCATGATGTATGCAAGTGTGTTGATATTGATAGAAAACAAGATGCTGTTGAAAATCGACACACCTTAACGAAGCTGGTCTTAACGAGGCTGAGCTTAATGAGGGATGAGTCTAACGAGGATACTCTTAACGAGAGTGGTCCTAACGAGAACGTGCTTAACGACACATGAGAGTCTGATGATGGATGAGATTGAGCCCCAGGTATCAATCAGATCATTCAGCCCACACGTCCAGACACACACACACACACACACACACACACATGTACATACACACACACACACACACACATGTACATACACACACACACACACACACACACACACACATGTACATACACACACACACACACACACACACACACACACACACACACACACACACACACACATCTGGCCCTCATCTCCTCAACAGCACACACATATGTATAAATACACTATCCTACATTGACTTCACACTTCTACCTGCACGCTGCTGAACACACACACACGCTCCAACACCCCATCTGCACCCAATGTGACTGGCACACACACACACACACACACACACACATACACACACACACACATCTGGCCCTCATCTCCTCAACAGCACACACATATGTATAAATACACTATCCTACATTGACTTCACACTTCTACCTGCACGCTGCTGCTGAACACACACACACCGCTCCAACACCCCATCTGCACCCAATGTGACTCGAGACACACACACACACACACACACACACCTGGGAACAGAAATCTGCTAATGATGATGATGGTCATCATTATAATTCATTGCTTAGTCAACCACACATAACTGATTGATGATCCCTGTTCGTGTGTGTGTGTGTGTGTGTGTGTGTGTGTGTGTGTGTGTGTGTGTGTGTGTGTGTGTGTGTGTGTGTGTAAAGAGAGAGAGAGATACTGCTGTGTCACTGTGAAGATTGGGAAACCACAGTAAATCTGACTTTAACAGTTGGAAACTCTGTGTGTGTGTGTGTGTGTGTGTGTGTGTGTGTGTGTGTGTGTGTGTGTGTGTGTGTGTGTGTGTGTGTGTAAGCGAGTGAGTGAGAAAGAGAGACTAGAGCACAGTAGGGAGTATGGCCAAGT
>JAODXP020000018.1:26875208-27036467 GCA_027497455.2 Sardinella longiceps | reverse complement strand
ACCAGAGCGGAATCGTCTTTGGCTTTAGTTTTGGACGAATTGCACTTGTCATTTTCTTTGAAAGTGAAACAAGAAAGTGCACTGAAGTTTTTGTTCTGAAAAAGATGTCTTTGCCGTGTTACCGACGAGGCTACGGAAAAGTTTGATATACCAGCTGGTACCACTGGCCGGAACGCTAGCCTATTACGTGGAGAGGCAGTTTGAAGAACAACACAATCACCCGCCCCTCCATTGAGGGTACAGTCTATCAGTGGTCTTCAGACTATACATTCTTATGATATAGTCTGGCGTGTCAGGCTAGCATTTTACCTACCTGTAAACTTTCCTGAAGAGTAGAGTTGTCTGTGTTGCATGGAGTATCTGAACATCTTAAATGAAAGATTGAATCATTTATAGAGCATGCCTTGGGGTGGGAGTAATCTTACATCATTGATATTTGCTACACCCCGGCCTCAGCAGTATACAGTACAGTGTTTCCCAGTGTTGTGGTGGTCTGTGGGGTTGGCCATCAGGGTGTATGCAAAGTGTGGGCGATGTTCAAACACTTTCTGAGCAGCCAGATAACAGATTACAGTTTTTTTCTGAATGCTAGAACACTACTGATTCTTTCAGCACAATCTCTGAAACCACTAACAGTTGTAGCTGGCCAAACTATTCACTAATTCTGCCACACGAAAAGCCACTTTGCACTTTACACTCCGTTCAAAATTTTGTAACAAAATGTTTGCCAAGTTGTTAACACAACAATCTATAAGACTCAGCATAAGACTCGCACCAATTTTATAGAGATAGAGAGATACTCTTTTCTCACATTCGCATAGGAGAGTTTGTTTGGGTTTGAGTTTGAAGGTAGAGGACATCATGCATGCATTAATTAGGTCTACGCGCTTGTTGCACTCCACAATTGCATGCTGTTGCTTTGAAACGAAAAGATTTTCCACAACCCAGGAAAAAAAAATATTGTGATATTGCAGGCTTGGATTCACAATCTTATGAACGAAGTGCTTATTTCGAAGGAATTAGGCTACTGGCCTGGTTTAGACTTCACCAACTTATCAGTTGCACTAGGCCTACAGCTGCCCGCTGTAGCAAGGGAGAGGGCAATTCCCCCTTCTCTTTCCCCTTCCGCTGGCTGTGAGAGCAAAAAAGCGCATCTGCACAAAACGAAGGACGCTCACTACTTGCAAATGGCCCATAATCAGAAAACTTTAATGCACATAATAGTGCACGCGATATAAGCTAAAAAAAATATGCATAGCCTAGTGTGATGTCAGCATAGCCTTGTGTGATGGCAGCAAATTATCTTATGGCATTATTACACATTAAGTTTTGTTTTGTTACGCTGTTCTTACTTGTACTTACCTAGTACTTCACAGGCTGTAAATTACAGTGTGAATGTGTGTTATTCCAGCAAACTTACGCTGCAAGTACTCTGTAATTTATCCCTTGATACATTTTTGTCACACCATTCTTACCTAATACTTACCCAGTACTTCACAGGCTGTAAATTAAAGCGTTACCCATTTGCCTTCCATTAAGACAAGTCTGTCAATTTGCAAACTCAAGGTCTGAAGTTACAGCTTTGCCTTTCAAAATCTGGCTTGGACTTTAGCCAAAGTATAACAGAGAATATTGTAGACCCTATTACAAAGTATTTGAATTCTTTGTTAATTTTGACTTATGGGTGGGACTTTTCTTAGCGGTTTTCTCACTTGGCTGTTTTCTCTTTGTACACACACACTTTTTCACATAGACATGTGTCAACAATGTATAGGTACAGAGATATAACCCAAGTAATATGTAAGGGATAATGAGCGACACGGCATGCAGATATAGAAAAATAATGCACGTTCGAAGTGCTAAGGCTAACGAGCTCAAAGGCCAAGTTGCCTCATAGCTTCGATAAGTGCATTATTTTCTGTATTATACTATTATACTATACTTTTCTGGACAAAGTAGAAGACTCCTATTCCAAATATTTGGATTTTGAATAAAGTTGGTATTTGTCTTCCTTCAAACCTGCCGACGCCGTGAAGCAACAATAGCAATTAGCTGCACCTGCAAATTATGTGCGAAATCACAAACAATAAGACCCTTACAAGCGTCCAAATTTCAAGGTGGAGGATGTATAGTTAATGCGCATGCAAATGTGAAATTATTAATAATATTAATAATTATATTATTAATATTACACAATTATACATAATTATAATACAAAAATACAATTATAATACAATTAGTGGTGATAATACAGTAATTGAAAAAGGACAAGTTTGTGCTTGCTTAAAGCTTACACTATTTTATTCTAGAAACAATAGTCAGGACAACAAAAACTCATGAGTGCACATGAGATAGACATGGTGATGATAGTTTAAAAACATTTATATAAGCCTATTATTATTAAAAACTGAAGGGACACAAAGGGATACTGTGATCTCTGCAACAAATGGTACCGAAGACCTTTTAAAAAAAAAAAAACACTCTGATATTTGATATGTCATATTTACTTATATAGCACAATTAAACTGTGGTTGATCAAAAACATATTACACAACCGTAGAGAAAATACTTAACTTATACATATATATACTACTGATTGTGCTAACTATACGGTAGCAATCTCCTGAATGACCATAATGGTTTGGAACATTAAAACATCATGTAGTTAGTTTTTTCATTTTAATGTATAGAATCTAACCTGTATTTTGTGTGAGCAAATATATACACTGCAATATCTCCCAGTCCCATGAATTACACAGTAAACTGCATCTGTGTGTCCAACACTGTCTTTGGCCTCCTGTCAGTCAGTGTAGTTCAGACAGGGACTGGCCATAGAGCTTACAGGGCAATGCCCGGTGGCCAACGTCATTTTTGGGCCGGGGCTGTCATAATTTAATAATAATTTTCTTGAAGGATATTGGCCTAGTTCAATCAAATCTAAAAAGTTGCCATGCTATTTTAGCTCGCCATGAAGTTATTGTTGAATAAAATCATGGTGGTCCGCCATGGCCAAAAATGCCCAGGACTTTTTTGGTCCCTGTCCGGTCCTGATGTAGTTCATCACTGGCTCCTTTTCTTTGGTTTGTAAAGAAATGGTGGTGTATTGGGTAGATTATTGCCTTCATTGTTTTAAATACTACCCTGCACTTTCATGTAATCTCTGAGAGAAACAAGAGAAACAGCAAACAAACTACAAAAACAATGACCAAAGCCTTGCCATGAATCCAGTGGCTTTGTTTTGCCCAGCACCATCCTGTGGAGTGAAACCATCCCAAATGATAAGGACCATATAGAGAAAGATGAAGACCGTAAGGCCGATAAATAATCCCATCGAAACTACCTGCAAGACAATAAACGGCAGGAAGAGAGGTGTTTAAAAGCAATGCGTAAGGTTTATCAATACTTTTTCCATACCAGTAGCCTAGGTGGTAGGTAAGCAGAATACATTGGATTGATCCGAAGACCACAGATAACATCATGTCTAGTTTGGAGGTTAATTTGTCAACCTACAAACTAGTGTAGACTGTGTAGGAGTAGGAGACAAGACCTGCATAAAGAGGGAACCCAAATGTTGGGACTTTTAATTTCTTACTTGGCTTCTTGCTGGTAACATCTCCCCGGCCCGGCGTCGTGAATAAAGACACAGAACCACAAGAAGTTGCCTGCCTCGTGATTTTTTACCACAAGACATCTTCATAATTAAAGTGGGGACATCTTCAGGTTGTTCTTCAGGCGACTTTTTCTTTCCACTGCTGAAGCTTTTCCTTGGGCCTACATCCCCAAACGAAAAAGATTTATATGAAACTTACATTTTTCCTACACGTTGTATAAGAATCTTACATGTATTTTGTAGGGGACTCAAAGCTCATACAAAATCCATATAAAATGCACATACAGTTAAACTTCATTGTACAATGTTTTTGTTATGTTGTATAAGAATCTTATATGGGGTTTATAGGGGACTCAGGCCACATGCAAAATCCATATAAAATCCATATAATTTGAAACTTATACAACTTTGCACCATGTAAGAATTGTATATTACACGTCCCATGTGAAAAAGATTTATATAAACTTTACGATGTTTTAGGCCTATATGTTGTATAAGACCATTACCCTGGGGACCCGTGTTCGATTCTGACCCGAGGTCATTTCCCAAACCCACCCCATCCCTCTCTCTCTCCCACTTGTGTCCGGTCATCTCTACACTGTCCTATCTAATAAAAAGCCCCCAAAATATCTTATAAATAAAACAAATGTGTTTTATATCATATTCTTCATACATGGGAATGCCATGGTAGGTGTCGTTGCCATATTTTGTGTCAGACTGCTGTGGTCTAGTGGTTAGGGCTTAAGACTTGTAACTATAAGGTTGATGGTTCGATTCCCGTCCAATGCGTCATCTAAACTATCAGTAGGCCTACTCTCCAGCATGCAGCCTACTGTACCAGGTCAGTATAGGTAACTTCACTGTCTGCGGTGTCCCATCAACCCCATGTGGGCTATTCTTATCAAATATAAAGCCTGCATATTTTTATATAAATTTCATGTATATTACATGTATGTTTCATACACAAACCTATATATAATTTGTATGTCTCATATACTGAAACTTAATGTTCCTTATAATTTACTTATTCAAATCATATATATTGTGCGCTTCATTCATATATGACTTAAATGAGAAACAGGCCACTTTTGTAGTATGTGCCATATAAGATTTGGATAGTAATATATGTTTCTGGTAGGAAAGGTTTTTATATGTTTTTATATGACACTTCTTATAAGTTTTATATAAATCTTTTTCGTATGGGTCATGAAGATGGTGAACTGAAGAGAACAAGAAACTGAGAAAGGGCAATAGACAGCTGTGTGGAGATCTATCTATATTGTTGAGAGTTTTGGCAGACCAAACCTCTGTAAGTTGACCTACAGCTCATTGAATATTTTTAGGCCAAATTCTCACGACTAGATTATGAAAGCCAGACAGTGTGTGCTTCCTCATTATCAGTTTGTAGACATAATGAATAGTTCACGACCATATGCTTCATAAGAGTATTGAGCAATGTGAATGGAATTGTTTAAAAATGGTTTTCGTCTAACAGTTTGTTGCTAACAACAAATGAAAAATAAGAAAATGAATAAATACAGACTAATAATAATCAGACGAATCATCACAATAATAACAAAACGTGTGTAACCAATGTCATATATCATATAACCTAAAACTGTTTTTGAGTTTTGAAATCATCATCTTTACCCAATGTCAAATATCATGTTACATAAAACTGTTTTTGAGTTGTGAACTCATAATGTCACCTAATAACATAAACCTGATTTGAATTGTGTAATCATCATCTTTATATAACCATAACCTGATAATATGAGAATGATGTGGACAAAATGATCATAGCCTGTTTCTAAAGTGTAATTCTTTGTAGCCTACCTGAATTTCAAGTTAAACACAGCCGAGTGTTATCTGAACTGTGTGGGAAAAATTGAGGAAATCTGTGCCTGCGTGCAAACTGTCACATTGTGTTCCTTAAATTTGGTATATGAAGTAAAGGTGAGAGAAACAAATTCAAAATAGCCATATAAGGTAATATAATGAAGTGCTGTCTTAGTAAATAGTTTGTGAGACAGTAGTCGTTGGTCTTTTCGCTTTGGGATCGTTTCCCCTTTTTTCAGACACATTCTGTTCCTTTTCTTTGTTAACATTTAAATTTTTTAGATTAAATCTTTTTCCTTAGGACTGCTACAGTCCATCATTTTGCATTGTAATCTTTTTGTACATTTTTACATTTTATTTTTAATAAAACCAACTCTATCTGTGGTAGAGTCAAAAGGCAAATTTTGCCTGGTTAACCTTAAAAGTTTTTTTTTCGCTTCCTGAATGACCTCGACCACTTCTGTTGTTGGGTGTAATCCCTGTAATGCTTCAGCAGAAATCTTTTCAACTTGGGAAAGGTAAGTTGGCTCTATTATCCTAGACATCCACACAGGCTACGGAGCGAGAGGGAGTAGTGCGTCTCCATTCTGACTGTTCATATTTTATCTTATAGTTGTAAAAACGAAGAATATGAAGATAGTAGTGTGGAGATGTATCTAATAGTTTAAAAATAAGGAACCCCTATAGCGAGCCCCATAGCAAGCTTCTAGAACAGTAACAAAAAGTCTTCATATTACATTTTCAGAATTACATCTGCTTTTGTCACTGAACCTTGTCTTGTCTTGAAACAGAAAGGCCCGTCTGAAAAAAAGTGAAATGTCAAAGTGTGGTTTATCTTGACTTCCTGTTACTGAAACATACTTTTCTTGAATGGTATACAGACAGAAACAGGCTGACTGAATGAACTCAAAAACAGTTGAGAAAAAAAGAGAGCAACACTTTCAGTCCTCATTGTAGCTCTCTCCCGCTATCGCACACGTATGGTGCTCAGACACACACACACACACACACACACACACACGTGTGTGCCTCTCCCTTCCTCCCCTTCTTGAACGTCTGTTTCATGATTTTATTCAGTACATAGGCCTACAATTCTTTTTACAAAACCTAAAAGTAAGAACAAATAGCCTTTATTTGTAAAGTTTTTCATTCATGTCATGTGTAGTTAACATTGTGCCATGTGTTTACGTAGCCTAATTTTTACAATGTCAGTTGACATGCACTTAATGAGATTAGATTCAAGGAAGCCAAAGATTTTGAGAAATAATAGCCAACGGCCTTTTCATTTCATGTGGCCTTTCATGATGCATAACATACTCTTGATGTTGCTGTTAAAAACAAAAATGTAAGTTTAATTAGATTCTACCTATCCATCCATCGAAGGTTGTGTACCGGTAGTAGGGTTGAGGACGGGATGGGGTGGGGGGCCCCCAAGTGTAATGAACCTGCTTTAGGGTGGCCGCTTGCGAAAGGTTGCGAACTTTGCGAAAGGTTGCGAACCTCAAGGTACTTAGTGGGCCCCAAGCAAACAGGTCATGGGGGCCCTTCGTCTCCCATAAACACCTACATAAACTCCATTGTTATAATCGGCAAGCAACTTTCATTAATATAATTTGTGTTGAACCTGCAATTGTCAAACTCTGTCATATTTTATTGAAAAACACCACCAACTAAACTACCAAAAAGGATTAAACAGCTCAAATGCTTGAGGGCCCCTTTCATCCTTGGGCCCCAGGCAATTGCCTGGTTTGCCTGTCCTGTTGCGACGGCCCTGCCTACAGCTTATTTTAAGTATAGATATACTTAAACAATCAGCTCCAAAAACCATTCAAATTATTCAAAATCATTTTAATATATATTTAAATATCAAGTTGAAATATTAATTTATCTTTTTGTCTGTTCAATGTGGCTTCTCAAATGTAGCCAAGATTGAAAATGTATGCCAAATTTAGGCTTAGGATACAGCTTAGGTCATTTGTTGATTTTCAGGTTAAGGTGAGGATAATTGAGAAGCCTGTACTCAAAACATGAAGGAGAATTTAGAACAGCAGTCCTCGATCTTTTGCAAGCATACGCGCGGGAACATAGGGGCTGCGTACGCTGCAGCCCCCTATGTCAGAGCGTCAGCCCCCCTGGAGGGGGCTGCGATTAGGCTAGATATTTATTGATTCACTCCAAATCAATCATTAAATCTCATACATCATGACTTGTATAAAGCAGAGTGCAAAACTAAACTAAGGAGGCTCCTAGGATAACTGACACAACAGGTAGGCTGCCTATCAGAATTCCTGAGAAGCGTGATCAATATTTTAGGCTGTCAAGCATAGAAAATTCCGCATTTTTATCCGACCCTTTCTAAATGAAAATGAAAATAAAAATATGTATAGGCTACATCCACTAATAGACTAACTACTGTGTCCAATAGTTCAGAAAGCTCTAGTGGACAGGCTGACCCATATAGCCCAGCTATTAACAAGAGAATGCCTCCTCCTAACTTCCTCAACGTTGAAAGCAATTCTCTGAGAGCGCACTGTTCGGTCAGGTCTGACAGCAGTTTGGAAGGCCAGTGTGGCCACGAAAAAGAGGAAAGGATCTGTTCTCAAAATTGGCTATCAAAAACTTATAGGCCTACCCTTAGTTCTAATGTTTTTTTCGCATGTTGCATAGTAGTTATCGCCATTTAATAACAGCTTCATCTCGATTATTAACCAAAGACAAGACAACGTAACCTGTTATGTCTTGAATGGATAAAGTTCATTATTCGTGAGCGTTCACCACCAAAATATAATCATGTGTTCCTTGTCCTCATCGCCTATCCGCACTGTCCGACAATTTCTGTAGGCTACAGAACTTATCAAGGTATTTTGTGCACAGACAGACAAGAAACGTCCACAAACATATAACATATTAACATGCGCCACTGGTTGGATCGAATAAGTTAGTAGAAATAGTTTTGCTTTAACCGAGCTACCACTACAACTAATCTAATTTGGAATGAGTGAAAGAGAGAGTAATACCGGTATGTTGGGTTGAGAAATTAGAGCTATGCAGTGGAGATAGAAGACGTGCGCAGGGGTCTCCGACTGAACGATAACATTCTCCCTGTCACTGCGCTTTATTTGAGTTTCTCTCAGATATACACTACCTAGGCTATCTATGTTACACGGAAAACTTAGGTTACTGAGAAGACAAAAACAGGTGGATATTCTGTTTGGCAGGCTATAGCCTATTTTAAAAGACCCTTGCAAAAGTAGGCTACTTTGTTCGGATTTCTAACCGATTAAAATCATGAACGTATTTGATTGACTTGTCTTTTCGTATTTTGTCTCTAAATGACGATGGATGTTGAACAGGTATAGACAAACAATACAGACAACAATCACTCATCACTTCTAGATAGGCATTGTAGGGCCTATGTATGCCATTAGTGGTGTGCGCAATCAGCAGAAGAACTGCGCTGCGACTCATCTCCTGGAAAAATGTTTGGAACATTAGGGTATAGGCCTATCTACCCGCTGTCGCACTAGAATACGCACCCTACAACAGCCAATAGTTATTCAACAGCAGAGACAGACAAACTTTTTCTGATGTTGGCTATATTAAAAAAAAAAAAAAAAAAAAATAGTGACGTCACATTTAACGGCCCAGCCCCCAGCCCCCCTACACAAAACACCTTCCCGCGCGCCTGTTTGCAAGATGTGCCACCCTAAAGCAGATTCATTACACTTGGGGCCCCTCAACCCCACTACCGGTACACAACCTTAGATGGATGGTTGAACAGCAGTAACATAAATATGCAGATGCTCTCTGCGCACTTGGACCATGCTGGCCGCGTCCTTACATGTTGTTCTCTTTACCTAACAAATTCAGCCTATCTTTGATAAAATGTTCCCATGTTAGTCGTCTTTACGCACGCAAAGCTCAGTTTTCCAGCACCCATTAGGCTACCTAAGAAATCCCGCAGTTTGTATTTTTTGGGCTTTTTTGCCTTTTATCAGATATGACAGTGTAGAGATGACAGGAAACAAATGGGAGAGAGAGATGGGGTGGGACCGGGAAACGACCTCGGGTCGGAATCGAAGTAAGTAAAGGGCCCGGAGTAAAGGTCTGACGCTCTAGCCACTGAGCCACGGCGCCTCCCGCCTAACTTTAAATGGGCTTCAGTCAGCCTGTGGACAAGTGATAGGTGACATTGAGTAGGCGAGTAGCCTAAGCAAAACGTGTGGTTTCTGATGTGTTGAAAGACACATTCACAAGTGATCCTCCTGTTTCCCTCCACACCCACACATTATTGAGGGTTCAATGAGGGAGGGTTGCTTGTGTCACTTCATCTTTAATTGTTAATTGAAATTGAAATTAACACTACATGTATTGCATGCACAAAGTCACGTACATTCACACCTCCGAAAGGCCCCTATGAAGACTTTTTTGCGTAGCCACAGATATGTTGAAAGACACAAATGATACTCCTGTTTCCCTCCACACCCACACATTATTGAGGGTTCAATGAGCTGGGAGGGTTGCTAGTGTATCTTTTCATCTTTACTTGTTATGAGAATTGAAATTGAAATTAGCACTTCATGCACAAAGTCATGTTCATGAAATACGTGGCAGTTTCTAGAACCATAGCTATCTGCCAAACATACTTATCTTGTACTCTCTATATGAGTTTGCTTGCTTGTTTGCTGAGATCATCTGTGGAAGGAGGGTCAACTCTGGTCTTGTTGAAAAGAAAAAGAATCAGAGCTTTTTCTCTAATTACAGAAAACTCAAGAAAAAAGAAGACAATGTTTCACAGAATTCTGTCCCCAATCCTACAAGTGGATATTATCTTCAGTATTGTTCTTATTGGAATAGAAAGCCTGATGAAAAGCCAGTTTGCTTGTCCATGTAGTTCAAACAACATGGGTTTCTACAATAGACTTATAACTTGCACAATTTTAATCATCCTCTCTCTATCAGTACTCATCCAACTTAATCGATACATGGAAAGAAAGAAAAAAGAAGGGGATTGCAGGCAATCTAATGATTGTGAAGATGGCTGTGTTCGTGTAGATCACAGGAATTATGAATGGCTCTCTAAGGCTGAATGGGAAGGCTTAAAAATGCAATCTTTTTGTGAAGGTATTTATAAACATTGTGGCAATCATGCCAGTTGTGTTTATTTGAGACTTGCAGTTTATGTGTTCAGCGCTGTTCTGTCTTTACTGATGCCTGTCTTGACATGGGTCATCCTATGGTACTTTCATGGAGACTACTATGTTTGTGGAATGAGCGACTGGGATGGTGTTTGGGAAGACACTAAAAAGAGCGTTCCCCAGAAATGGTGCAAGCCCAATGGTACTACTGAAACCTTGATGGCCCGGCAAATTAGCTCAGCAAAGTCGTTTCTTGAATCTCAGGTATGACACCTCATTCAAATATCTAAACTATTTTTACTTAACCTCTCAATAATGCGTAGCCCACTTCAGTGAAATGATTAAAGGCATACCAGGCAAACCTGAATTATTTTTTTTTTAACCTATCGAACTCCCTCATTAATTTAGTTTTTACTAACTAACAAAAAACTGTAATTTGCATGTCTTATTGCGTGTAGATTCAATCTTCCTCATTCACCAGAAATGTTCACATTCAAAGCCAGCAACTTTTATTCCAACCAATCTGATCCTGTTGTGTTAATAGCTTGGCCTAACCGGTCTATGATATTTGATTTTTATAGCCAAGTAAATGCAGTAGAGAAATTCAGTACTCAATGCCAATATCTGTGAAACTCACAATTCCCAATGATTTTCAATACCAGAGCAATAAAAAAACAAAAGAATTTTCTCAGATTCCATGTATTTGAACTTGAAACATGGACCTATTATATTCTTAAAATATTTTTGGGCCTGGTGATGTGTGTTTAGGGACTTGTGATTCACCTACATACACCAAACTTTCCAGTGTCATTTCTAATTATATTTGGAAGATTTTGACAAAATAATTTATTGATTTACATGTCTAATCCTGAATTACATGACATTTTGGCCTTGAAGATCGAAAATCCTTTTTTTCTTAGTCTGTTGGCCATATTTTTCTGATAACAAAGCAAGACATCCACAATCCCCTTGGTCAGTCTGAACGGCCAGGTTGCATGCATCTGACCTACACGACATCAACAGGCTTAACTCCATGTAAATTAAGCAGTCGTGATCACAACAAATGTTGCCATGTGTGGTGTGTACTACGCAAGATGGGTAAAGCCTAGAGTTGACAAGAAGGAGGCTCATTTTTTGTAGCAGATTTTGGAAATGTGAACGACCTTGCAAAAAAATCTGATTTAATTCAACTGATATGACAGCAGAGAGTTAAAAAAAGTGAGAAAAGATGTGCTTTGTTGATTGGAATTTAATGAAACATCAAGGCAAGTTTTGTAATTAGGGCCCGAGCACCGAGGTGCACGAGGCCGGAACGGCCTAGCCTAGTAAACTAGCACCACCCGCTGGACTCAAGAAACCTAGAGCCATGAACCAGGGCGCGGCCCAGGGGCTCCATAGCGCCACATAATTCCAGAATTTGCATTGGGCTCAATGGGCTGGACACATGATGAACGTTATCATACTGTTCCTAGACCGTTTGTCAGATTTGTGTGAAATTTGGGATACATGATGCCAAAATGTTGCTGATGTTATATGAGAGGGTTTTTTGATATCTTGTGTTATTTTGTGATATCCTGTGTCTTGTGTGTATATGTGTTTTTTCTTAGTCTTTTTTGGAGCATTTTTTCAGGTGGTTGGTCCAAAAATGACAAAAAGTCATTTATATTTTATACATACACTAGTACTATCTCACACTTAAGTCTCATAGGGGCATGGACCTGGGTGTGGTCAAATGACTCCACAGCGCCCTCCTATGTCATGGAGTCATGTACTCCGCATATAGTTTTAGCTACACACACCAAATTTGGTAGAGTTGTAGGGATCACTGAGTCGAACAACTTTCATATATATTGCATTAGCCATGCCCCACAGGAAGTGAGGTAATTGGGCTTATACGAGTTTGGACACATTGTCAATTCCTCCTAGATGATTCATCAGATTCATGTTAAACTTGGGATACATGATGCCAAAACATTGCTGATATTATATTATGAAGGGATTTTTGATATCTTGTAATATGTGGAAATGGCAACATTATGAATTTTAATATCTCGCTATATAAACAGGAAATGTGTCATAAAATCATAGTACAGTTAAGGACAGTGGTCCCCAAACTTTTTCTGAAGAGGGCCGGATTGCTCTGCGTGGCTCTTTCAGAGGGCCGGAGGCCAGCGATCTACCTTGTAAATTACAGTAGATGCGCCTCGGCTACTTTATACAACAGGTCTATTTTAGCCTATTCAATGTAAACTACTGTCATTTAGGCCTATGTTGATTTACTTTTGTGAAAATAGTATAATATAAAATAGTCTTAAATGGAAATGACTAAAACCACAAAATATTAATATTATGAATAACATATAAGCAATATATGAAAGCCTAAGCATTATTTAAAATCTGATTTTATTCCAACATTTTTAAATTACCAGAATAGAATAATATGCCAACTTGGTTTTTGAAGTGAATTATTCATCCCTTAATGTCCTATTACAGAACTTATTTTGCATTACAACAGGTAGGCTAAAAGAGAAGTTTAGAATAACACATAAACACGCAAGGAATCTAATATAAGTAGCCTACAGTTGTCATAAAAGGTAATGCAGCATTTATCAATAGACCATACTGGCTTTAAAAAGCGCACAACAGCGCCAAAACCGGAATTGCATGTAATTGCTTAGAATCGCCATAGAGAATGAACGGTGGAAAATACATTAGGAAATATTTTGGAGGGCCACTTAAATTGACGTGGCGGGCCGTAGTTTGGGGACCCATGGTTAAGGATTTGTCTGAAACTTCTCAGGTTAGTAGATAATGTGATTATGATGAGATCTAGACACCCAATATTTATGTCTGGTATAGTGCCACCATCTGGCCAGACAGAAAAATGGCCAGAAATGGGCATTGACTGATTTAATTTTGTATGAAATTATTGTATATCATGACTGTGATGATATACAGATGTGTAATAAAAATACCTAGGACAGCGCCACCATCAGGTCAAGCAAAAAAATGAAAAAAAAAGAAAAAGGAAAGAAAAGAAGAAATGGATTTACTTGAAACTATTGGATAGTATGACCTTGTGTAATACATTTATAGCAGAGCCCCAGTGACAGTCACACTCATAGGCTACGTTCACACAGCAGCCTGAAGTGACCCAATTCCGATTTTTCCACACCTACATTATGTGACCTGTATCCGATCTCTTAGTGACAGTCTGAATGAAAACAGATCTGATTTTTTCACACGCGATCTGATTTTTCACACGCGACCCAGGCCACTTGGGTATGTGGTCCTAAAACCGATACGTATCTGATCTTTTGACATGCGACTCCAGTCTGAACGGCCATGTTGCATGCATCCGACCTACACGTCATCAATAAGCTAAACTACTTATCAATTAAGCAGCCACGATCACAACAAATGTTACCATGTGTAATATGCAAGGTGGGTAAAGATTAGAGTTGACAAGAAAAAGAGCAATTTTTTTTTTTTTTTTTTTTTTTTTTAAAAGCAGATTTTGAGTGATTTATTAAGGGCTAGCCTACACCACAGCCTCACTTCACTCATTTAGCTGTTGCAAACACTAAAGATTATTTAGAGTGACTGAAGCTTATGTCGGGCATTTTCTAGTTTCTCGCTAGAAATGTCATAATATATTTTATTCATGATGAAGATTTATTGCCACGGGGGCTTCTACTTGCGTTCATGTTTTCCATGTTTACTTCCTGAAACACTGAACACGTTTTGTGTGTGTGTGACGTTATCGTTTGAAGTTCATACTGGAGATATACAAGTCGCATACATGTCACATTTTGTTGGCAGTGTGAACGACCTCTCAAAAATATCGGATCCCACAAAAAGATCGGAATTGAGCATTTAGCCCTGCTGTGTGAATGTAGCCATACATGCTCAAACACACACTGATATAGCCAACACACACACAAATTAATGTTTGCATTTGCCCAGATGTCAAAGTGGCAGAATATATGGAATTAAGTTCATTTCACATTGAAATCAATGGGATTAGTTGTGGAATTTGAGGGAAAATATGCACAACTACATTTTGGTCTCTTAAACATGTGGAGAAAACTAAACTTATTAAACTAACTAATCATAATTTAAGTCTGGGACAGTCTGGAAGAATTTTTTTCAGTATAGTGATATCAACTAACACTTATTCTTCCAACAGAATGGTAAATAAATGCACTTTAATTATTGTTATAGAAAGTTATTGTAACAGTCTGAATTTGGACGTGGGAGAAAAGAGGGGCAGATCAGTGGCAATTACATTACAAAGGATTCAAGCATTTCATTCACTTCACAACAAAAAATGTTTACTGAGCCCTGACTATTTTAAACTTCGGTGAAATTTCAATGAACAAAAGCAAAATAGCATATTGCAAGGGTTCAGTATGGGGATTTTGTAACCAACTAACACAATAGCACAATAAATACAAGCCTTTTTTCACAGAATAGTCCTTTTCAAGATGTATGGTGCAGTAATGTGTGCGGATGTCCGTTCAATATGTGGCAGTCAAGGTGTGGCATGCAAATCAGTCTGCATGCGAAAATAACATTGCACAATAACATTTCTCCACCCATAAGTCACAGCAATAGAGCGATCCAGTAATTTCAATATTTCAAAAATTGATATCAATTTGTTTCACATAAATATAGCTGCAGCAATTAAACTGCCTGAAAATAGAGTTGCTATGAAATCGTAGAAGGTTTTTACCTCACTCACGTCAGATGTAGCGCTACGCGCGTTCATCTGATATTCAGCGATAGACGAGATATTTCAGGAGCCAGAAATCCTTGAATCTAACTGGGCAAACGGCTTGTCCATCAATTTAATTGACGTACACTGCAACCAACCACATCGAAACCAACCGATGACGCTGGTTACGTTTGTTGGATTGGTTGGATTCAAAACAGTTGCTTATTCGCTATGTCACACCCTCTACAGCAGCTAGCGGCCCTGATTGGTCCGGTTAGAGAATAATGGCTTGAAATCTCTCTGATGGGCTTCAACATCAGATCGTTGCGCGGAAGTGCCTTACGAAAGTTACGTAGCGCATGATCTGACGTGAGTGAGGTAAAGAAGGTTTAGGTGCAGGAATTAAAATTAGGCTCTTAGCAGCAGGACTCAGACTCTTACCTGCAGGGATTAAACTGCTTGTAAGAAAAGTGTAAAGCTTTATTCAGCAAGTCAACGAAATTTCTGAGAAATCAAAATCATACAACTCTCTGGTCCCTCCCCATCTCTACTGCGCTCCTTAACGGCCTTTCAAATCCCTCCATTGCTGTAGCATGTTGTCAGCGGCTTGCTCACAGCTGTGATATATCCCTCCCTCCGAACCTTTTTCATGTACGACTTCCAGAATAATGTGACATTTCTATGAAATTTGACTTTAAAAAAATTGCCAAATACAGCTTTAACTTCAGCTGAGACACGCTCACACTACACCTGGGTGTATGCAGGGATGCAGGAGTGCCACATTACATAATTGGCCAGTTTTACATTAT
Source organism: Sardinella longiceps (assembly GCA_027497455.2). Taxonomy (NCBI): domain Eukaryota; kingdom Metazoa; phylum Chordata; class Actinopteri; order Clupeiformes; family Clupeidae; genus Sardinella; species Sardinella longiceps. Next base: position 27,020,354 of record JAODXP020000018.1, on the reverse strand, counting down.
TGCCAGCTACAGCGCACCATCAAAAAACTGTAAATACCACAACTCGGAAGAAGCAGTAGGGACAGCTTGGAGCCTTTATTCGTTCAAGTGACTATGAAGCTGGTTAGACGTCATAAAAAGTTGCCTGGTGTGCCTTTAATGTATGCCAGATAATGTTAGTCTGATACAAGGGATGTTCTGTTACTGAATCACTCCAATATTTATCTTTTAGCAATTTTCTATGAATATGTTGTGCGGCTTTGCTGGGTGCATAATTGCCTACACTCTTTTCATGAGCATCATTACTTGGATGGATGCCTGTTCAGCGAACCCCTCACAGAGTCAAACTCAGGATGCAAATACACCAGCGGGCCCTTCAGAGATTGATTGCCCCTCAGGGAGTCAAAGAGAGGATGAGAATGCACCAGCGAGCCCCTCAGGGAGTCAAAGAGAGGATGCAACCATTCCAGCGCACCCCTCACAGAGTCAAAGAGAATATACATCCCCTCCAGCGGACCCCTTACAGAATCAAAGCCGTTCAGACCCTCCAGCGGACCCTTCAGAAAGTGGAAGTTCAGGTGCAAACCGTCCAGCAGACCCTTCAGAGAGTCAAAGGGAGGATGCAAACGCTCAAGCAGACCCCTCAGATGAAAATACTCGTCTGCTTAACAAGTGATTGAGAGTATATGTGAAAAAATATGTGAATTTAGTCTGTTTCTCACAAAAATTATTTGAAAGTCAAAGACAAGTTGGTCAATGAATACTATGAAGCAGGCCTGTAATTTAGATTAAAAACTTCAAGATATCTGAATTTGAAGTGCCCATTAATGGCAGTTTAGAAATGCCTATTGATTTAGTCAAAGGCTAAGGGGTAGCAGCATGCGACCTGGAGAGGGGGGCGCAAAGATAGGTGGTTCCTGAAAAATATTTTTGGGCAAAGTGGTCTTTGGTCTGAAAAACTTTGAGAAACACTGGGTTAGAGTAAATTAAGCTTAAGCTTCTTATTGTTTTTTTTTTTCTTTTGATAGTCCACTCTGTGAATTCAGTTAGTTAGATTAAGTTTTATTTAGCTTAATTTTTGCCTATTTTTTTTCTAGATTGTAGTCTTCTAAATGTTAATAATTATAAAGATAAATAAATAATAAGCTTAACCATGTTACTATAACTTGTTTGTTCACTTGAGAAAGTCATTACTTGCCTGTAGAAGAAATGAAGACAAATGAGATTTTCTTTCCAGATAAAATGGCCTTCCATGATGACAAAAAATGTCCCAACAGTGTCTAAGTTATTCCTCCTGAAATATTTGTTTGAAGAGCAATTCCATATCATTTGATTGTCCTCAGATTTTTCTGATTTTCTGTCCTTCTAATAAGACATGAATATTTGGACAAAAACATTAGAGGACCATGGTGTCGAAATCACTATTTTGGTGTTGAGTTGAATATGGAATTGCTCATAAGAAAATTATAGACGGTATAAACCTTATATATTTTAGATTATTGCTATTACAAACTGTATCTTTTTGCTACATATTTTTTTCAGGAAATCCAGGGATGGTCAGGTGTGAGGCATTGGGTTAAATGAGATGGAATGACTCTAGAGTGAGTTTTGGAAATGTTTTTTTTTTTTTTTTTTTTGATTGGCATTTGAGAGGCAGTCACTAAAATGGGTACCATGAGGTAACCCAGAGGAATCTTATAGACATGAGACTCATAGATATGGGACTTGAAAATTTATAGATAAGAAACTGTGACATGAAACTTCAAACAGTAGTCTATACCAAATGAGATTTCTGCATGCATACCCCCAGTCACATATGTTTAGGACATATCTGATTAGGGGTTACTGATTAGGGGTTACTCATTTAGTGTAGCCGGTGGCGGTCCGCACCGCACACGGGTCTCAAACCCACCACCCGGCAAGCTACATTCTCCTGGCGTGGGAGTGGGACGCTCTAACCAACTGAGCCAAAAGCCTGAGCTTCTAACTCAGCGTGTTAGAAGCGGCCATGGAATTGGGTGATGAGGATTTACACGTACTACCGCCGAGCTAGCCGAGCTAGCTGGCCTCCGTTACATTAGTCCATTGTAACTAACATGATAAAAAAATATTTTTAACCCTTTGTAGGTCACACCAAAAAAATGTAATTAAAAAAATATTTTTTTGTGTGTTTTCCAGCTCTAGTAAGCTCTAACAACAAGAAAATCAATGATTTTTTTCTCAATCAACTTGGCAAATGCTATTTGAAATATGCAAAAACCAGGATAAGTAAAATTAGTATGTTTATTATGACCGCTGCTGCGTAGCAAGCGTAGCGGTCATATAATGATTGTCAAAGTTTTTTTTTTTTTTTCCTCCCGTCATCTACTTCCTGAATTTTTGGTCAACGATTCCCGGGACACCGTAACACCGGGGCACATGAAACTTGGTGGGCATGTAGCCCCTGTAGACTTTTACGGAAAAATTTTGTTTGGTCCCCGGGGGCCACTCCATCTTTGCGTGGCCCCCCGTGAAACCCCAAAAATGCAGTTTTTCCTAAAAAACTACCTGATCCGTGACATTGAGGATGATGACATTTTTATGGAATGTTGGTTTCAAGAGCCCACATCAACTTAGCTTATAACCAGTCATTTGTGATTTGCACCCCCATGGTAAAAAATTAAAATGCAATATTATACTGCTTTAATTGCCCCTATCTTTACATCAGATGTTCTAAACTGCACCAAATTTAATGTGTATGATGAACCTGACATCTTGTGGGAATATGTCAAGTTCTGTGGAATTTCATCCATGGGGGGCTATAAAATAAAACTCCGAATATATTGAATGAAAGAAAACCTTGAATATATTGAATGAAACCCCGAATATATTGAATGAAGTCCCTAATATATTGAATGAAACTCCGAATATATTGAATGAAACTTGCCTCATCTGAGGTCAGTGCCAGCGGCCATCAATGTGTGTCACCAGTATGGAAATGCCCATGACCAGGCCAGAGCCCTTATTAGAATTTCTCTGACCAGGCAGTACTAGAGCTGGAAATATTTGCCCGAACCCGACGGGGCCCAACAGGACCTGCCGGGTTCGGGCCGGTTCGAGGTCTAATTTCAATATTCCAAGCGGGCCCGGCTCGGGCTCGGGCTGAAAGCCGATGCGCGGCAAATATGCGATCACATGATACGCCTAACGTTCGACCTACAGGCATGCGTTAGTAGATGCAAAATGGATGTAGAAGAAGTTAAACGGAGATTAGCCCTTGGCGAATTCATGTTGGTCGAGCCAATAAATGCGAGGTCGGAGGTCTGGAAACATTTTGAGCACGTTCACAATGAGAAAAACGAGGCAGTGGGGTATGTCAAATGCAAGAAGTGCGACGTGATGTTAAAGTATGACAGCAAGACAACTGGTTATTTTTCTTTTAACTTTGGGCAGATCATTTATTTTAGCCTTGAAGTTCTTGAACTTCAGACATCTGTAGGCTAACTAATCTGAATAAAAAACGTAGAAATGTTCAGCAAAAATGACTCATTGTTGACTGCTTTGATATGCGCACAATTGAAAAATGTCGGGTTGCAAACGGGTTCGGGCTCTATGAGGCTGTCAATCATACGGGCCGGGGCGGGCTCGGGTGGAGTTCTCTCGGGCTGGGGCCGGTTCGGGTCTTAGTTTTAAGGCCCGTTTCAAGCTCTAGGCAGTACCGCTTGGGTGGAGTGAATGAATAAATGAGGCAAAAATATTAAATAAATTATAGTTTTATTAATAATTTCATTGATTGCAGCTGCAAGATAAAATAGTTTAGTTAAGTCACAGTCAATTATTTTGGCCGAGTAGTAATCCAGCTGCGTTACCACCTGTACAGCACAGGAAGCGGCGACGATCCCACTGAAGGTTGGCGTAGCAGCTAGCTAGCGGCGACGATCCCACTGAAGCAGCTAGAAGTGGCGACGATCCCACTGAAGGTTGGCGTAGCAGCTAGCTTCAGTGGGATCGTCGCCGCTTCCTGTGCTGTTCACTGGTGGTGGTAACACGGCTGGATTAATTGCTACTCAGCCAAAATAACTGACTGTGACTTAACTAAACTATTTTACCTTGCAGCTGCAATCAATGAAATCATTAATAAAACTGTAATTTATTTAATATTTTTGCTTCATTTACTCATTCATTTCCAACCACTCCACCCAAGCGGTACAGACTGGTCACAGGCACTTCCATACTTGTGACACACATAAGATGGCCACCGGCAATTCAATAATTCGGGACTTCATTCAATATATTCGGAGTTTCATTCAATATATTCGGGACTTCATTCAATATATTCAGGGTTTCATTCAATATATTCAGAGTTTCATTCAATATATTCGGGACTTCATTCAATGTATTCGGGACTTTATTCAATATATTCGGAGTTTCATTCAATATATTCGGGACTTCATTCAATATATTCAAGGTTTTCTTTCATTCAATATATTCGGAGTTTCATTCAATATATTCAGGACTTCATTCAATATATTCAAGGTTTTTTTCCTGAATGGCTTGCCATAGTGCTCATATATAACTACATACACACAAGCACACATGTGCACGGGTACACACACACACACATACACACACGCACACACACACACACACACACACACTCTTATACTTGTACACAAAAGCAAACTCACTCATGCAGACACACATTTATAACATGAGAGAGATACAAACAAGTTGACAAGCATCATATATATGCAGAGAATGTGCAGAACTGAGCGGCGGTCATATTTTGTAGCGCCATGCGGTACATCTAGTTACTATGAAAATATGGATTTTTATCGAAAAGAGACCATTGAAAACCATTATAATTTCAGACACACCTTATACTCCCTTGAAGTGCTTACATATACTTTCTAAGGGGTTGGAGGTGCATTGAGGATCTCATGTCATGTGTGCGCTAGGACTACCAGCATCCAGAAAAAAATATCATTGACCAATATTAGAGATGAAAACCCGTAGTTACTAAATAGAATACAGTATGGGAGCTTTGTTTTTGTCTTTCAATTCACTCTCTGTCTGAAATAGCGCTGGATTGCACCATTAACTTATCTGTTGGCTACTTAATAAATAAATTCTTAGGGAAAGAATCCCTCAAACCTACATGATAATGTTTTTAATTCTTACATTTTCATTTGACAAATTGGTCTATGCAGTTGGATTTAAGTCCTGCATCATTGTATCATTGTAGCTGTCGCATATAGGCTATCTCTATAACAGAATTATCCGAACATCCTTCTTTAGTGTTTAAGCATGTCCGAGTATATGCACAGCGAGCGAGAGATAGAGAGATGTTTGAGAAAGATCCTCAGTCCAAAGTCACTCCTGGGTCCCCCATGGGAGACAGTTGAGTATCGCCTGCAGGTGCTGGTGTTGGTCTTGGTACTTGTGCCCCACTGTCCTCATTCTGTGTGTGGCTTTTGAAACTCACAGCCACCAGAGAGATGATGTAGACCATAATCAAGACAGTAAGGATGATCAGCAGGTTCATGGATTTCCCCTTAGAGACACACAGTGATCGATGAGTTATGATCAATTGATCAGAAAACGAGTTGTAAAAAAATAAATAAATAAATAAATAATAATTTAAAAATGCATAGTACATTTACCCAGTCACAATACAGGACAGCTCTATTGCAACAAAATGCAAGGATTACCTGCTGGTCACCAATAATGTCACATAACATTTTAGAACCCACGGTAAACATGAAAATACTGTAACCTATTGTGTTTTCATTTTCATTTCATTTCATTTTCATTTCAGAAGCACTTTTCATAGTTGAGTAATTTACAGTAAATTTTTTTCAAATATTCTGCACAGCTATTTGTGGTCTATTTGTTTGTAGACCTACTGTATGTAAGCGATAGTGATAAACACACACGGCTGTATAAAAATGAGACTTACCACAGATGTACTGAAGAAATGTGCAGAGACCTTTTCAAATATGCTATTGTAACTGTCAGGCCGGCACCATCTTTTGATTTCTCCTGACGTTGTCCATGTGCCGTTCCAATTAGACTCCTGACAAACGTAGTAATTTCCCCGATGGAACCAAAGTGTGAGCCAAGTGAACAAGGAGATCAAGAGTGGTAGAACTACACCAGTCAGAGTTGTCCAGTTATCTTGCCAGGTCTTCAAGACTCGCACTTTATGTTTCTGCAGTTCATCCTTGTACTTATGCATTTGAATGAACAGAGAAAAGAATATGATAATTGTACTTGAACAAACACAAAGTGAAACGCTGAAAAAACGACTTGAGTCACATGGGCAAAAGAACACTTTTTGCAACCATGTTTCTAGCCATATGAGGAACAGGCAAAAGAAAACATCCACACTTAGAATTTCTTTAGTAAAGTCAGAAAACCCCATGCTGCTCATCATGCAACCTTGAAAGTCTCTGTCATCTGAGAGGTTTTGCTTGTTCATAGATCTTGCAGTAAATGAACAGTAATTCTCCTGTGTTCCCCTCCCTGACTGGCTAGATGTGACTCTCCTCTGCCCCCTGCAGGGATGCTGGTGCTATAGCAACTTTTGTCTTCATCTTGCTTTTTTTGATAGTTTTGATGTTTTTTTGGCTTCTTGATAGTTGTTTGATTTCTTCCGTCAAATTATACTATAAACCCAAATCAATTAATTTCCCCTCTATAATATTTTCCTTCCATTAAGTAATTTTGCAGTAAACAATAATATTCCAAGTTTACATCCTTGCATGCTCATCACTGTCCTATCCTAGTTGAAGATATAGAATTTTCTCATTTTAAAGTGTGTTGTAAACATAAATCCCCGCCACCTGTGCCCACTTCCCTGACATGGGGAAAAAGCTCAGGCTCAGGATTTTTTTTCACTATCAGCCCTGTTGTTATCTTCTTGTTATCTTCTGTTATCTTTGTTATCATGAATTGGAATGCTTATCAAAATGATTTCGGGGTGGCAGGGGCACGACAAAGTCACTAGTTTCATGACTATTGCGGTCTGTTTCCAGAGACTATTTTGAAGTTGAATGTTTGTGATTGGTGTTTCACTTTTTTGACTGGAACATCGTCTGGGCCACATGGAGGTGGTGTCTGGGGCGCATTAATACTGGTATCAAATATGTTATAAGTTAAAATAGGTTTCTAAATTTCCAGTCACACAAAGTCCATTATCAATTTTCAAACACATGAACAGAAAACCTTTTTTTTTCCTTTGCATTTTTGCTAAAGCCTATCAAAAATCCAAAATCTAATGACTATTCATGCAAACTGAAATGCAATTTTGCTCAAAACTTTGTGAGAATTGTAGGGGAAATGCACAAGAATTTGGAGTGTCCTCACTTCTAGCCAGAAGTGTCCTCCTTTTCTTAGTCTGGCCAGTGGTCACCCTAATTTCTAGGCTAATATATCAGCCCTCTATAGAGATTACACTGTGTGTGTGTGTGTGTGTGTGTGTGTGTGAGAGAGAGAGAGACAGAGAGAGAGAGAGAGAGTGTGTGTGTATGTGTGTGTCAAATCATGTGATGTAATTGTCTGTGAGCAGCTGAATCTTGTACAATCATGGCGTAAACTGAATATCGCTACAGTTCCGTTTCAAACCGGATTAGTCCCTGTATGTAACTGTGCTTAGTGTCTCAATCAGGTTACTAACTGGATGACACAAAACTTCCTTCAGTTGAACTCTGACAAAACTGAAGTCATTCTATTTGGCAAGGAGGAAAAGAGAGTCGAGATTGCTGCTCTACTTGAACAAACGAGACCACTGGCAAAAGAGGCTTACACTATATGATATTCGCAACAGAGTGTGTGTGTGTGTGTGTGTGTGTGATGCGAGAGAGAGAGAGAAGAGAGATTTTTTTATTTTTTAAGCAAACTTTAATGAACTATAGCCTATGTTCACATAATAGAAAGGAGCGTTTCTCAGCACACTACCAATGAGAGAGAGAGAGAGAGAGAGAGAGAGAGAGAGAGAGAGAGAGAGAGATATGAAAGGACAGGGCTGGACTGGGAACAAAAAATGGGCCGGCCATTTTTGGCCATGGCGGCCCACCATGATTTTATTCAATAATAATAACATGTGACTTGTTAAAATAACACTGTAGGTTGAACATATTGCATGAACACGAGAGATTTCATTAAACTAGCCCAATATCCTTCATGAAAATGACAGCCCCGGCCCAAAATGACTGTTGTCCCACCGGGCATTGCCTTGTATGCCCTATGGCCAGTCCATGCCTGAGAAAGGTCCTCAGTCCAAACTCACTACTGGTTCCTCCATGGGAAACAGTTGCGTATCGGGTGCTGGTGTTGGTGTTGGGGCTGGTGCTCCACCGTCCTCATTCTGTGTGTGGCTTTTGAAACTCACAGCCACCAGAGATATGATGTAGAACATGATCAAGGCAGTAAGGATGATCAGCAGGATCATGGATTTCCCCTTAGAGACACACAGTGAACGATGAGTTATGATCAATTGATCAGAAAACGAGTTGCAAAAAATAAATAAATAAATAAATAAAAATGCATAGTACATTTACCCAGTCATAATACAGGACAGTTCTCTTACAACAAAACGCAATAATGTCACATAACATTTTAGAACCCACGCTAAACATAGAAAGACTTTACTGTAACACACACACACAGAGAGAGAGAGAGAGAGAGAGAGAGAGAGAGAAGGATGGATGAATGGATACTTAGTTACTTACTTGCTTACTTTCTTACTTACTTTCTTTATTGATCCCCAAGGGGAAATTCAAGAAGCACTATTCATAGTTGAGTAATTTACAGTAATTTTTTTTTAAATATTCTGCACAGCTATTTGTGGTCTATTTGTTTGTAGACCTACTGTATGTAAGCGATAGTGATAAATGTATAGGCTACAGCACATGGCTGTACACATAAAAATGAGACTTACCACAGATGTACTGAAGAAATGTGCAGAGACCTTTTCAAATATGCTATTGTAACTGTCAGGCCGGCACCATCTTTTGATTTCTCCTGACGTTGTCCATGTGCCGTTCCATATAGTCTCCTGACAAACATAGTAATTTCCCCGATGGAACCAGAGTGTGAGCCAAGTGAACAAGGAGATCAAGACTGGCAAAACTACACCAGTCAGAGTTGTCCAGTTATCTTGCCAGGTCTTCCACAAACGCCAGTTATGTTTCTGCAGTTCATCCTTGTACTTATGCATTTGAATGAACAGAGAAAAGAATATGATAATTGTACTTGAACAAACACAAAGCGAAACGCTGAAAAAACGGCTTGAGTCACATGGACAAAAGAACACTTTTTGCAACCATGTTTCTAGCCATACAAGTAGCAGGCAAAAGATAACATCCACACTTAGAATTTCTTTAGTAAAGTCAGAAAACCCCATGCTGCTCATCATGCAACCTTGAAAGTCTCTAAGTTGTCATCTGAGTGGTTTTGCTTGTTTTTAAAAATGAACACTAATTCTCCTGTGCTATCCTCCTCTGATTGGTTAATTCTGTCACTCTAATCTGAAACTCAGGAACTCAGTTTGTGTGTGGCTCTCCTCTGCCCCCTGCAGGGATGCTGGCGCTATAGCAACTTCAACTTTTTTTGAAAGTCTCTTGATTATTAAAATTGTCAATATTATATCATAATAATCCCAAATCAATTCCCAAGTAACATTTACTATGTCTTCTATACTTTTCCAACTTTATTGTTACAAATTTAGCAGACCTGAATGAAAGTATTTAGTAGGCTATATTATTTGGATTGGGCATACATATACACACAGAAACAGTAGAATTATATTGCAAAAAGTTCTTAACCCATAAAAGTTTGACTTTATTTTGCCCTAATTCCTGAATTAAATTAACTCCTTTAACATAATGTATACACTAGTCCTCCCAAGCGCTGCTCTATTTGAAATCCCTATTTTCCTTTGGTTGTAATGAGGACCATTCATTCAGATTCCCTAAATGGCTATGGAAAGGTGCCTGATGCTTTTTTTCAGACCTCTCCTTCAAAAGATAAGATCAGATAGTACTTTATGCAGCTCGTCTGAAATTCAATCATCCTGTAGGGACTGTGGTGGTCTTTGGTATTTTTTGCCCTCAACGGTGCCTTCCAGGCAGCACTGGTTTAGGGTTAGGATGAGGGTTGAGGGGGTTAGGGTTAGGAATAGGGTAAGGGTAGTGCCTTTTAGGCAGTGCTGCCTGGAAGGTGCCGTTGGGGGCAAAAATACCATTGAGCGACTGGGGTGCACAACAGGAAAACAAAAACGGTATGATTTGTCTTCCACCACTAGGTGTCATTGTTGGAGCCATTGGTCCATTTGACACGGAATGACCCTTTTGTGAAACAGGGGCCAGATTCTGTTTGTGAGCGTCAGAATGAGGGTCAGCTAGTAATATGGAACAAATAGAGCCGGTCCACAGGTAATCATAGGAGTTCATTTACTTACTGGAACTCTAGATAGTTACTGACAAACACGACCACATAACAGGGCTGAAAGAACACCAGATTATTTGTTTTGTATTATTTCTCAATCTGGCTCATTCAAAAGTCTTTTATATATTACAAGAATTACATTTTGCATAAAATATCTATCCATGGCTGAGGGGTTCACTGTAGAGTCAGTAGTTAATTATAAAGTTATTTCAAATAAAACAACAGCAACAACAAAAACAATCAGTGTTATAGTCATTTCCATTCATTTTATCGAATGTAATCTATTTTCCATGATCATTACATCTTTATGTCACACTTCAGTTGAGAGTTTTTCAAACCTTTGCTGCCCTAAGAAACAATAACATTCATGACAAGTTTATGACAAGTTCATGACAATCATAGTCATGTTATGACAATGTGATGTCACTCTTATGACAGTACCTCCAAATAAAGTGTTACCCATATGGGCCTCATACATATCCATTTGTTGTCATTATCAACACCAGGATGAGGGATGAGGGCCACAAATACACTATTTTAGGCATTTCCAAAGGAAACGCTTTGAAGAGCAGTGATGATTAAGACAGTAGCCACCCAGAGAGACTGGTAAGTATGATGAATCAGAGATCTCGTGGAAGCCACTACACAGTTCAGGTAACTGTTTGTGGTAGAACTTTCCAGCACATACACAGGACCTTGAGGACACCAGGAGTTATATTTCACATTTCTGACAACAAATGTCTCATATGGAGGAATTAGTACCTTTTTGTAATGCGAGTACTGTGAAATAGGCACACCATAGCACGTGTAGATCTCAAAACAAGACTTGCCTCCAAATTTTCGACTTATGTCTTTGGTTTCAGAAGAGAAGGTAAATTGGCCAAATCGGATCTTTTTGTTTTTGACATCAGTATTAAAGTTGGTCTCAGTACCACGATATGTAGTTTTGCATTTTGGTTTCCTCTGAAGTATCTGCAGTGCCTCTGTCAAGAAAAACTGGAGGGAATACCAATTGTATTTTCCGGAAATGTACATTTCTTTACCATTACGGCAATCATCATTGAACTGATAATATGCTTCACGACTAGTGTAAGCATAGATGGCACGACAATGATCTTCAGTCAAACCATTTTGGGGATTTGTACACTTTGACCCTGCCTCATCCCAAGCATTTCTAAAGTAAATGTTGGTTGCATATTCAACTGGAAAAAAATCTGTTCTTAACTTGGTTCGTCATGTTCTTTGTACAGCCTGTATATTTGTCATCTATAGAATTCATCTGCATGTCCAGTGGATATGTCCATCCTTTGTCTACCTGTTAGAACAGAACAGTGAGAGTTAATGTCAAAGACACATGTTTATGATGTATGAAAAGTTCTCAGCACTGAGAAATTGTGGGAGTCGCTTACCTGTCCGAGGGCAATTCCAGCTGTAAGGATGAGAATCAATGTTGCACAGGCCATCATCTTCATATCACTAAACAAACATGTTTGCATAAAATAACACATTATGCCGTAAGTATGTCTTCATTATATAAATTATATCAAAAAGATATGTCTTCAATACAAAAGGCCTTCAGTTAATAAATTTACCAAAACGGGTTGTCTTTCAGATCTTTCTGCAATGCTCATGCAGTCACTAAAGGAGGATTCTGCTATTCACAATGTGATTGGCCTGGACAGTTTTGGAGAATTCAGTTTTGCAAGCCAAATGGAGAGCGGATCATGGCTGGGAATTTGATTTACTGTCACCAGGGACGTTGATTTCTTGGCTTGGCCTATTGCCCAATGACCTAAAACAGGCAGACATCAAAAAGACTACTTTACACCTAAAAATGGTTTGGTTCCTGTTGATGGTCAGTTGAGGTTATGGATCCCCCAGTAGCTAATTGTTCTGGAACATCAGCTGGACACCAAAATAACACATCCAAATTAGTGGCTGAGTGAAGGGACTTGCAATAAAAGGACTTTGGTACAACTAGTCAGTGGTGATGGGGACGAGACCGCCTATGCCGAGTCCTAGTCAAGACTGAGTCCATTGGTTTTCAAATACAGCACAGTCAAAGTCAAGACCGAGTATTTGAAGGAGCAAGTCACGAGTCAAATTTCCTCGCCGATTTCCCTTGTGTTTTATACCGAAAACTAGCCATAGTTTTTTCTGTCACAGTGGGCTATCTGGCCAATCAGGTAAAGTTTCGACTCATAAAAGTGTCTTATCTTTTTGGAATTCTTTTTTATGTTCTTCCATGAAGAAGATGTCTATACTGGTGTAATCTCCTCTATGGACCAGATTTGCTTTGTAATGAAATGTTTTGACCTTCATATGCTTTACATCATGTTTTTGAAGACTCCTGGTTGTTGACACAACTCTGCAGTTATCTTCTCCAAAACGCCAACCCCCATACTAACTCTCTCCAAAATGGTCCATTCCGTAACTCCCTCAAGTCCTTTAAAACCTTACTTTGGCCTGCCACCTTGCTCTAGGAGGCGGTCATACTGACCTTTTCTATCCTTTTTATGTACTGCCTAATAATCCTACTTTCTCTACTTACAGACATAGTCAAAACTCATAGTTAAACTAAACACACGCATACATACGCATAATATTACAGTTCAACCTTTACGGCTATAATGGTGTTACATATTAATGCAGTTAGTCACATATAGTTATTAATACTTCTCTACACTTATGCACTATGGAATAGGAAAAAAGTCATAAGCTCTGTCTTTCTTTTTCTGCCAGCTATGTGTGCTTACACTCCATCTCTCTCTCTCTCTCTCTCTCTCTTACTCTCTTATTCTTATCTAAGTGTTTACACACACACACACACACACACACACACACACAAACTCTCTGGCCCTCTTTCTCTCTTCGCTCTTCGACTTCTAACATCACAGCAACATCAACTTCTTTAACTTTTTTATTTGCCATGTCCCAAGACCATGGCATCCGATCATATTAAATTATTTCATTACAACCATACCCTTCCAATGCTTTTGCTGCATAAACTCATTTTCACATAAAGAACAATGGGATATATAATACTAAAAGGTATTCATTAGCCCTTCAATTTTAATAACTTTATCTTCTATTGTGGCAACAGGCTACTCAACCAATCACCACAACAAAACACTAATAGTTATTGGGGTATACTGCCGCTGCACATGAGCCCTGTCTCTCTTGGTACCAGCATCCCTCCCTGATCACACACATTCCTTTCACCTCTTATCATGTACGCTTGTGCTCAACTCTTAAGCCCAGAAAAATCAGGACCTTATGAGAAACGAGCAGGCTGAAGGAGGCGGGCATACAGTGACTCTGTCCAGCTCTGACCCATAATATTGACAGAAGTTAGATAGCATTTGATAGATGTTTAGATTAATCCCGCCTGGGCAATGCTAGCTTTGCCAGACCACAGTTCATTTCATTTCTATTGCAAAGTGAAGTAGTTTATTTTTTAAAAGCACACCACTGAAACAATAAATATCTTTGCACCGTCTTTCTCAGTGAATCTGTAGCAAATACTTTGGCAAATATGGCCCACATTTCATATGAATATTAACAATGAGAAACCAATGATTAACAAGATAAATACAACTGCTGTGAAAATGAAGTGCTATTTTGCAAGATGGAGATTTTCTGACATACAATGGCTAATAGTTTACAGAGGTGTAGAATCCCTCTAACACGTGAGAGTCTGTTTGGAGTGACAACTGACTGAACCAATGAAATACCAGAATTAGCATCAGAATAAACTAAGTCTGCCACTTAGCCTGGTCAAAATCAGGAGTGCGTTTCCCAAAAAACTAACGAACGTAGCATTTAACGAAGATCTTGCTATGTTAGTTCAAGCTAGCGACTGAACTTATTCCCGCGTGTCCCAAAACGAGATAACTAAGTAAGTACCTCCATAGTAAGAAGTTGGTTAGTAGGGAAGACGTTAGTCCAAACTATGTCCTTTGCAGATGTTTTCGGAAGTGTCCGGAGAGTTCGTAGGCATTCGTTGCGATTAGGATCATGGGATATCGCCAATGTTACCAAATGTAAAACTACGGTGTTGTCATTTACATTTGTGGATAATGTTCACTGTCTTTCCTATTTGCATCGAGTTTTAGAAAAGGAGCAATTTCAATGAGTTTGTGTTGGAATATGTTCAGAAATAAAGCATGGGCTTCGGGGAGGACGTGCTATTTGCCAATAATGCCAATGCAAGCTTCACAATTATTTTAGAAAGTTAAGCATGGGCTATTTGGCCATAATAGTAGTATTTAATGAGCAACTACACACCATTATTATTAATAAATTCTAAAAACGTATATTTATATGTATGATTTGAGCAATTCTTGATGTGGGTCATTATAATTAGTCAGTGGCATACCTTGCTAAGGCTATCAGGTAGAGATTTGCACCTTAATTGTTTTGTCAGTTCAAGTTCGAATCCAGCCGGGAAATGCTGTAATGACGGCTTGATTTTAAATTAGGAATCGTAATGTAATGATTTAATTGCATCAAAGTTGTAATTTGAAGTTTCTGCCAGTCAAGAAGACCAATTGTTTTGACAACATGCATTTTACAACGTGTATCCTCTCGTCAGTTAAACTCATTTGTATGAGTTAAACTGAGGTCAATCAAACTGTGATAATTAATTCACGCTGTAGGTGGGAGTAATGCATCAAGTGGTGTCGCGTCAGCAGTATTTCACCCCAAAACAGCCAAAGAAGACATCACGTGGCCATATAACTAAGCTTCTTTGGCGTTAATGTGCACCTTGGAGTGTCAGCTTGAACTAACAAGTTTTACTAACAAGATACTATGCTTAGTCTGGACTATGCTTTTGGGGGACACCAGTGATGAACTAACTATGCTTTGACTAACGACGTTATCACCATAGTTAGTTATATTGTCAACAAAGGCAGCTCGTTAGTCTGACCGATGGCTTTGGGGAACAGAAACATATTCCAAACTAACTAACAAGCTACCTTAGTTAGCAACTATGCTTTTGGGGGACGGACCCCAGGCTAGCTTTCAAGTATAGATCCCCATGGTAACTTATTTCTTCTGTGAACCCAAGTCAAGTCTATGTTTATCCAGGATAAGCCAGTAAGTCTGTCTTAATCCCCTATCTTGGTTTTGTGAAATACTCCCCAGGATGTTCACCACTGGACCAGGCGCTGGTATGTAGGCCAAGTTCAGCGGTGGCAACATTTTTAAATACTTTGCTACTTGTCCTCTTCATTCCTCTGGGTGATGTTAAGAACGCATTGTAACAGTTGATCATTTTGACCTTGATCGCTGATAAGAAGTATCTAGAGGTGCTGTGATTGGTTGAAACATTTGGGGGTGAAGAGTACCTTCAAGGCAGCGTTGCCTGGAAGGCTCCGTTGCGAGCAAAACACCAACTAGTGTTTGTTTATTTGCTTCCCAGGCCTGCCTCTCTCTTCTCTGTACAATTAAGCTTGCACTTTCCTGGTGTCCAAGACTTGTTTCAGGTACCATGGGGTCTTTTTAGTTTTAAGAAATGTCAGAGTGGATTCATTCTTCAAATATACTAGAAAAGCACTCAAGAGGCAAAGGCAAGGCAAGGCAAGGCAATGTGGTCACAAACACAATACAAATTCCAGATTGTGTTCTGGATCACCAATCACCACCCAAATTGAATAAATTGTTTCTTGTCCTAATACACATTTTGTCCGACAATTTCTAAATCAGTACATGTTGTCCACACACAGACAGACAAACATACGCTAGCGAAAACATAACTTCCTTGGCGGAGGTAATAAAATATATTTAGGTCAAACATAAAAGGATACTGTATGTGGTGCCATAATACATAGCTAAAAACAAGTTACCTATATTGATTGGCATACAAACAAATAAGCATTACATGCCAAAATTAGCTAACCCCTGATATAGTCTTGGCCCAAGTAGTCATTTACCCTCAGTTCAAGGTTGGCAAATTATCTCAATTCCCAGAGCATAAGGAGATTTAGACATTTTTGTAAAATGCATTTATATTCAATATTTCTTCTTTCTTGAGACCAAGAAGCATTTTACTAGCCTAGACTCTAGACGTACCCCTAGCGGTAGCAAATTTGAATTTGCACAGAGCATGGACGTCACTAGGATCCAGAGTCAAGGGGGGCTTAGTCCCAGAGGGGTGATATGTTGATGCGCGCTGAAAATTTTTAATAAATAAATTACATTATACAGTGTATATGTGTGTATATTGGCAACTATTTGTTACTTGAAGGACATTTATCAGAATACATTTCTTAAACTAATTTCTTAGGCTATTTTTATTAACAACATTAGTCTAAATCAATTCATCAGACTGGTTTGTGAAGATGTCTCCATCAATATCTCCATCAATGACTGTGGTGTAAATGAACTAGGCACTGAGCAAGATACAACAATGGTAACAACTAGTTCAAATCCTAGGGAAATCTGATGATGCAGTCAAATATGAAAGTTTCTCAAACATTTATTCTGCAAAATGAGCATACAATAGCTACTAAAATATATGCTAGGCTATAGCAAATAACTATGTCCATCAATGCATGTATGACAAACTAATCTGGCATAGACTACAGGGTAATTTATATTTCATAGTTCAGTCTTTTGGAGAATATGTTGCCTAGAAATTTGCTGGATCAGACTATAGCCTACCAAACTTCAGATAAGCTCAATTTGAACCATAGTTCGTCATCAGTTACAACAGGAAAAAAAAAATGCTCTCAGTGGATGCAGGCAGAGCTGGGGAATTTACTGAGAAATTTCACATGTACTTAAAGTGGACTTTCTCGTGGACCGTTTATCATAGCAATTAGTGACTAGTACCATTGGAAAGCTTGGAGCTTACTGAATCCGATGGTGTCCGGAGATCGCGTATTTGACGTTAACTCCGCGAGTAATATAACCGCTAAAAATGGATGTAATTTACATACAATGAAAATAATCTGCCCAGCGTTAGGGGGGCTTGGGGGAAATTTAGGGAGGCTTGAGCCCCCTAAAATGGACCTAACGACGTCCATGGCACAGAGGATACTGTACGTCTAGAGGCCACTGATAGAAACCTGTTGTATCCTTCCTCTGGCGGCGGATAACCAATCACAGCGCGGTATGTGTACAGGAAATCGTAAGGCGGGCTTTGTACGATGACGACAGCCCTGCTCAAACCAGAGCGGAATCGTCTTTGGCTTTAGTTTTGGACGAATTGCACTTGTCATTTTCTTTGAAAGTGAAACAAGAAAGTGCACTGAATGTCTTTGCCGTGTTACCGACGGGCTACAGGAAAAGTTTGATATACCAGCTGGTACCACTGGCCGGAACGCTAGCCTATTACGTGGAGAGGCAGTTTGAAAGACAACACAATCACCCGCCCCTCCATTGAGGTACAGTCTATCAGTGGTCTTCAGACTATACATTCTTATGATATAGTCTGGCGTGTCAAGCTAGCATTTTACCTACCTGTAAATTTTCCTGAAGAGTAGAGTTGTCTGTGTTGCATGGAGTATCTGAACATCTTAAATGAAAGATTGAATCATTTATAGAGCATGCCTTGGGGTGGGAGTAATCTTACATCATTGATATTTGCTACACCCCGGCCTCAGCAGTATACAGTACAGTGTTTCCCAGTGTTGTGGTGGTCTGTGGGGTTGGCCATCAGGGTGTATGCAAAGTGTGGGCGATGTTCAAACACTTTCTGAGCAGCCAGATAACAGATTACAGTTTTTTTCTGAATGCTTAAACACTAGCAATTATTCTTTTGGCAAGATTTCTGAAACCACTAACAGTTGTCGCCGGCCAAACTATTCACTAATTCTGCCACACGAAAAGCCACTTTGCACTTTACACTCCGTTCGAAATTTTGTAACAAAATTTTTGCCAAGTTGT
Source organism: Sardinella longiceps (assembly GCA_027497455.2). Classification (NCBI taxonomy): domain Eukaryota; kingdom Metazoa; phylum Chordata; class Actinopteri; order Clupeiformes; family Clupeidae; genus Sardinella; species Sardinella longiceps. Next base: position 27,002,054 of record JAODXP020000018.1, on the reverse strand, counting down.
TAACACAACAATCTATAAGACTCAGCATAAGACTCGCACCAATTTTATAGAGATAGAGAGATACTCTTTTCTCACATTCGCATAGGAGAGTTTGTTTGGGTTTGAGTTTGAAGGTAGAGGACATCATGCATGAATTAATTAGGTCTACGCGCTTGTTGCACTCCACAATTGCATGCTGTTGCTTTGAAACGAAAAGATTTTCCACAACCCAGGAAAAAAAAATATTGTGATATTGCAGGCTTGGATTCACAATCTTATGAACGAAGTGCTTATTTCTGAAGGAATTAGGCTACTGGCCTGGTTTAGACTTCACCAACTTATCAGTTGCACTAGGCCCACAGCTGCCCGCTGTAGCAAGGGAGAGGGCAATTCCCCCTTCTCTTTCCCCTTCCGCTGGCTGTGAGAGCAAAAAAGCGCATCTGCACGAAACGTAGGACGCTCACTACTTGCAAATGGCCCATAATCAGAAAACTTTAATGCACATAATAGTGCACGCGATATAAGCTAAAAAAAATATGCATAGCCTAGTGTGATGTCAGCAAATTACCTTTGTAATTATGGCATTATTACACATTAAGTTTTGTTTTGTTACGCTGTTCTTACTTGTACTTACCCAGTACTTCACAGGCTGTAAATTACAGTGTGAATGTGTGTTATTCCAGCAAACTTACGCTGCAAGTACTCTGTAATTTATCCCTTGATACGTTTTTGTCACACCATTCTTACCTAATACTTACCCAGTACTTCACAGGCTGTAAATTAAAGCGTTACCCATTTGCCTTCCATTAAGACAAGTCTGTCAATTTGCAAACTCAAGGTCTGAAGTTACAGCTTTGCCTTTCAAAATCTGGCTTGGACTTTAGCCAAAGTATAACAGAGAATATTGTAGACCCTATTACAAAGTATTTGAATTCTTTGTTAATTTTGACTTATGGGTGGGACTTTTCTTAGCGGTTTTCTCACTTGGCTGTTTTCTCTTTGTACACACACACTTTTTCACATAGACATGTGTCAACAATGTATAGGTACAGAGATATAACCCAAGTAATATGTAAGGGATAATGAGCGACACGGCATGCAGATATAGAAAAATAATGCACGTTCGAAGTGCTAAGGCTAACGAGCTCAAAGGCCAAGTTGCCTCATAGCTTCGATAAGTGCATTATTTTCTGTATTATACTATTATACTATACTTTTCTGGACAAAGTAGAAGACTCCTATTCCAAATATTTGGATTTTGAATAAAGTTGGTATTTGTCTTCCTTCAAACCTGCCGACGCCGTGAAGCAACAATAGCAATTAGCTGCACCTGCAAATTATGTGCGAAATCACAAACAATAAGACCCTTACAAGCGTCCAAATTTCAAGGTGGAGGATGTATAGTTAATGCGCATGCAAATGTGAAATTATTAATAATATTAATAATGATATTATTAATATTACACAATTATAGATAATTATAATACAAAAATACAATTATAATACAATTAGTGGTGATAATACAGTAATTGAAAAAGGACAAGTTTGTGCTTGCTTAAAGCTTACACTATTTTATTCTAGAAACAATAGTCAGGACAACAAAAACTCATGAGTGCACATGATATAGACATGGTGATGATAGTTTAAAAACATTTATATAAGCCTATTATTATTAAAAACTGAAGGGACACAAAGGGATACTGTGATCTCTGCAACAAATGGTACCGAAGACCTTTTAAAAAAAAAAAAACACTCTGATATTTGATATGTCATATTTACTTATATAGCACAATTAAACTGTGGTTGATCAAAAACATATTACACAACCGTAGAGAAAATACTTAACTTATATACTACTAATTGTGCCAACTATACTATACCAATCTGCTGAATGACCATAATGGTTTGGAACATTAAAACATCATGTAATTAGTTCCATCAATCATGTTCATTTTAATGTATAGATTTGTGTGAGCAAATATATACACTGCAATATCTCCCAGTCCCATGAATTACACAGTAAACTGCATCTGTGTGTCCAACACTGTCTTTGGCCTCCTGTCAGTCAGTGTAGTTCAGACAGGGACTGGCCATAGAGCTTACAGGGCAATGCCCGGTGGCCAACGTCATTTTTGGGCCGGGGCTGTCATAATTTAATAATAATTTTCTTGAAGGATATTGGCCTAGTTCAATCAAATCTAAAAAGTTGCCATGCTATTTTAGCTCGCCATGAAGTTATTGTTGAATAAAATCATGGTGGTCCGCCATGGCCAAAAATGCCCAGGACTTTTTTGGTCCCTGTCCGGTCCTGATGTAGTTCATCACTGGCTCCTTTTCTTTGGTTTGTAAAGAAATGGTGGTGTATTGGGTAGATTATTGCCTTCATTGTTTTAAATACTACCCTGCACTTTCATGTAATCTCTGAGAGAAACAAGAGAAACTACAAACAAACTACGAAAACAATGACCAAAGCCTTACCATGAATCCAGTGGCTTTGTTTTGCCCAGCACCATCCTGTGGAGTGAAACCATCCCAAATGATAAGGACCATATAGAGAAAGATGAAGACCGTAAGGCCGATAAATAATCCCATCGAAACTACCTGCAAGACAATAAACGGCAGGAAGAGAGGTGTTTAAAAGCAATGCGTAAGGTTTATCAATACTTTTTCCATACCAGTAGCCTAGGTGGTAGGTAAGCAGAATACATTGGATTGATCCGAAGACCACAGATAACATCATGTCTAGTTTGGAGGTTAATTTGTCAACCTACAAACTAGTGTAGACTGTGTAGGAGTAGGAGACAAGACCTGCATAAAGAGGGAACCCAAATGTTGGGACTTTTAATTTCTTACTTGGCTTCTTGCTGGTAACATCTCCCCGGCCCGGCATTGTGAATAAAGACACAGAACCACAAGAAGTTGCCTGCCTCGTGATTTTTTACCACAAGACATCTTCATAATTAAAGTGGGGACATCTTCAGGTTGTTCTTCAGGCGACTTTTTCTTTCCACTGCTGAAGCTTTTCCTTGGGCCTACATCCCCAAACGAAAAAGATTTATATGAAACTTACATTTTTCCTACACGTTGTATAAGAATCTTACATGTATTTTATAGGGGACTCAAAGCTCATACAAAATCCATATAAAATGCACATACAGTTAAAATTCATTGTACAATGTTTTTGTTATGTTGTATAAGAATCTTATATGGGGTTTATAGGGGACTCAGGCCACATGCAAAATCCATATAAAATCCATATAATTTGAAACTTATACAACTTTGCACCATGTAAGAATTGTATATTACACGTCCCATGTGAAAAAGATTTATATAAACTTTACGATGTTTTAGGCCTATATGTTGTATAAGACCATTACCCTGGGGACCCGTGTTCGATTCTGACCCGAGGTCATTTCCCAAACCCACCCCATCCCTCTCTCTCCCACTTGTGTCCGGTCATCTCTACACTGTCCTATCTAATAAAAAGCCCCTTATAAATCTTATAAATAAAACAAATGTGTTTTATATCATATTCTTCATACATGGGAATGCCATGGTAGGTGTCGTTGCCACATTTTGTGTCAGACTGCTGTGGTCTAGTGGTTAGGGCTTAAGACTTGTAACTATAAGGTTGATGGTTCGATTCCCGTCCAATGCATCATCTAAACTATCAGTAGGCCTACTCTCCAGCATGCAGCCCTCTGTACCAGGTCAGTATAGGTAACTTCACTGTCTGCGGTGTCCCATCAACCCCATGTGGGCTATTCTTATCAAATATAAAGCCTGCATATTTTTATATAAATTTCATGTATATTACATGTATGTTTCATACACAAACCTATATGTAATTTGTTTGTCTCATATACTGAAACTTAATGTTCCTTATAATTTACTTATTCAAATCATATATATTGTGCGCTTCATTCATATATGACTTAAATGAGAAACAGGCCACTTTTGTAGTATGTGCCATATAAGATTTGGATAGTAATATATGTTTCTGGTAGGAAAGGTTTTTATATGTTTTTATATGACACTTCTTATAAGTTTCATATAAATCTTTTTCGTATGGGTCATGAAGATGGTGAACTGAAGAGAACAAGAAACTGAGAAAGGGCAATAGACAGCTGTGTGGAGATCTATCTATATTGTTGAGAGTTTTGGCAGACCAAACCTCTGTAAGTTGACCTACAGCTCATTGAATATTTTTAGGCCAAATTCTCACGACTAGATTATGAAAGCCAGACAGTGTGTGCTTCCTCATTATCAGTTTGTAGACATAATGAATAGTTCACGACCATATGCTTCATAAGAGTATTGAGCAATGTGAATGGAATTGTTTAAAAATGGTTTTCGTCTAACAGTTTGTTGCTAACAACAAATGAAAAATAAGAAAATTAATAAATACAGACTAATAATAATCAGACGAATCATCACAATAATAACAAAACGTGTGTAACCAATGTCATATATCATATAACCTAAAACTGTTTTTGAGTTTTGAAATCATCATCTTTACCCAATGTCAAATATCATGTTACATAAAACTGTTTTTGAGTTGTGAACTCATAATGTCACCTAATAACATAAACCTGATTTGAATTGTGTAATCATCATCTTTATATAACCATAACCTGATAATATGAGAATGATGTGGACAAAATGATCATAGCCTGTTTCTAAAGTGTAATTCTTTGTATACCTGAATTTCAAGTTAAACACAGCCGAGTGTTATCTGAACTGTGTGGGAAAAATTGAGGAAATCTGTGCCTGCGTGCAAACTGTCACATTGTGTTCCTTAAATTTGGTATATGAAGTAAAGGTGAGAGAAACAAATTCAAAATAGCCATATAAGGTAATATAATGAAGTGCTGTCTTAGTAAATAGTTTGTGAGACAGTAGTCGTTGGTCTTTTCGCTTTGGGATCGTTTCCCCTTTTTTCAGACACATTCTGTTCCTTTTCTTTGTTAACATTTAAATTTTTTAGATTAAATCTTTTTCCTTAGGACTGCTACAGTCCATCATTTTGCATTGTAATCTTTTTGTACATTTTTACATTTTATTTTTAATAAAACCAACTCTATCTGTGGTAGAGTCAAAAGGCAAATTTTGCCTGGTTAACCTTAAAAGTTTTTTTTTCGCTTCCTGAATGACCTCGACCACTTCTGTTGTTGGGTGTAATCCCTGTAATGCTTACAGCAGAAATCTTTTCAACTTGGGAAAGGTAAGTTGGCTCTATTATCCTAGACATCCACACAGGCTACGGAGCGAGAGGGAGTAGTGCGTCTCCATTCTGACTGTTCATATTTTATCTTAAGAATAGTTGTAAAAACGCAAGAATATGAAGATAGTAGTGTGGAGATGTATCTAATAGTTTAAAAATAAGGAACCCCTATAGCGAGCCCCATAGCAAGCTTCTAGAACAGTAACAAAAAGTCTTCATATTACATTTTCAGAATTACATCTGCTTTTGTCACTGAACCTTGTCTTGTCTTGAAACAGAAAGGCCCGTCTGAAAAAAAGTGAAATGTCAAAGTGTGGTTTATCTTGACTTCCTGTTACTGAAACATACTTTTCTTGAATGGTATACAGACAGAAACAGGCTGACTGAATGAACTCAAAAACAGTTGAGAAAAAAAGAGAGCAACACTTTCAGTCCTCATTGTAGCTCTCTCCCGCTATCGCACACGTATGGTGCTCAGACACACACACACACACACACACACACACACACACACGTGTGTGCCTCTCCCTTCCTCCCCTTCTTGAACGTCTGTTTCATGATTTTATTCAGTACATAGGCCTACAATTCTTTTTACAAAACCTAAAAGTAAGGACAAATAGCCTTTATTTGTAAAGTTTTTCATTCATGTCATGTGTAGTTAACATTGTACCATGTGTTTACGTAGCCTAATTTTTACAATGTCAGTTGACATGCACTTAATGAGATTAGATTCAAGAAAGCCAAAGATTTTGAGAAATAATAGCCAACGGCCTTTTCATTTCATGTGGCCTTTCATGATGCATAACATACTCTTGATGTTGCTGTTAAAAACAAAAATGTAAGTTTAATTAGATTCTACCTATCCATCCATCGAAGGTTGTGTACCGGTAGTAGGGTTGAGGACGGGATGGGGTGGGGGCCCCCAAGTGTAATGAACCTGCTTTAGGGTGGCCGTTTGCGAAAGGTTGCGAACTTTGCGAAAGGTTGCGAACCTCAAGGTACTTAGTGGGCCCCAAGCAAACAGGTCATGGGGGCCCTTCGTCTCCCATAAACACCTACATAAACTCCATTGTTATAATCGGCAAGCAACTTTCATTAATATAATTTGTGTTGAACCTGCAATTGTCAAACTCTGTCATATTTTATTGAAAAACACCACCAACTAAACTACCAAAAAGGATTAAACAGCTCAAATGCTTGAGGGCCCCTTTCATCCTTGGGCCCCAGGCAATTGCCTGGTTTGCCTGTCCTGTTGCGACGGCCCTGCCTACAGCTTATTTTAAGTATAGATATACTTAAACAATCAGCTCCAAAAACCATTCAAATTATTCAAAATCATTTTAATATATATTTAAATATCAAGTTGAAATATTAATTTATCTTTTTGTCTGTTCAATGTGGCTTCTCAAATGTAGCCAAGATTGAAAATGTATGCCAAATTTAGGCTTAGGATACAGCTTAGGTCATTTGTTGATTTTCAGGTTAAGGTGTATGGGCTTAAAAATGACTCAAAAATATTTGCAAATGCACAGAGGGTTATCTACAAATAGGTAATGGTTTGCAAATGTGTTCATATATCCACAAATGCAAATTTCATATTTGTAACTTGTAAGTTTGTCTTCACAAATAATGTTGTATTTGCAAATATGAAAAAATCTGTTTGTAAAAAAAAATTACATTTGTAAAACAGGAAATTATATTTGTGAATTGTATTTCTGCATTTGTGGATCCCCAATCACACATACGCATTCACGTTTCCCTGTGACGTATTTTTGAGACAAATTTTCCGCGCCGAATCCGCAGAGAGAGATCCACAAATGCCAACTGATTCGCAAATACAGAGACATATGCACGCTAGCCAGCCTCTAGGTGGCAGTGTCGTTCCATTCATTACGGCTCTGATTCATTAGGCAAAGCCGTCTGATTAATTTTGCCTATGATAGGGGATTAAATTATTTTAACTGTAGATTGGGAAAAATGGCATTGTTATGGGATGTTTGTGGTATGTGCCTAGCATACGTGAGTGTTGTGACAAAGTATATCGAAAGAGAACAAAGTTTGTTCATGTTTGGCGAGCATATGGTAGTAGCAGAGCCCGTTTGGTAGTAGGCTACATATCGACTAGCATGGTAGCTGGGAAAAGCATAAATGCGGTTAGCCACATGTTACTTCTTAAATTCTTATCTAAGCGATCACTTAGCCACTATTACTCCACAAACATGTCCTGCAAGTGATGATTAGCCTATGGTGTCCAAGTATAATCATAAAAGTGTTAACATGTCCCAATGTCAATGACACCCAGCCTGTAGGCTGTTGTCTCCCGAGACCGGACTTTTCCCAGTGTATACAGGGACAGGCAGCCAGCAGGTCAAGGGGAGATGTCTGTAAAGTTTAACCATGCACTAAACCATGCAAAAATATGTCATTGTTACAGAATATTTGTGGCATGTGCCTACCATACGTGAGTGTAGTGGTGATTAAATTGAAAATAAAAATAAAATTGTTTGTTGTTTGGCGAGCATAGTATGTAGCCTACATATTCGACTAGCATGGTAGGTCCTAGCTGGGAAAAGCATGCGGTTAGCTCATAGCAGCATGCTAGGACCTACCATGCTAGTCGAATATGTAGCCTACTACCATAGGTCGCCAAACATGAACAAACTTTTTTGCCTTTCGATATACTTTGTCACTACACTCACGTATGCTAGGCACATACCACAAGCATTCCATAACAATGCCATTTTCCCCCAATCTACAGTTAAAGTCATTTAATCCCCTATCATAGGCAAAATTAAGCAGACAGCTTTGCCTAATGAATCAGAGCCGTAATGAATGGAACAACACTGCCACCTACAGGATGGCTAGCGTCCATATGTCTCTGTATTTGCGAATCAGTTGGCATTTGTGGATCTCTCTCTGCGGATTCGGCGCGGAAAATTTGTCTCAAAAATACGTCATAGGGAAACGTGAATGCGTATGTGTGATTGGGGATCCGTACGTGTGATTGGGGATCCACAAATGCAGAAATACAATTCACAAATATAATTTCCTGTTTTACAAATGTATTTTTTTTTTTACAAATAGGTTTTTATATATTTGCAAATACAACATTATTTGTGAAGACAAACTTACAAGTTGCAAATATGAAATTTGCATTTGTGGATATCTGAACACATTTGCAAACCATTACCTATTTGTAGATAACCCTCTGTGCATTTACAAATATTTTAGAGACAAAATTATCTCCATAAAGGTGAGGATAATTGAGAAGCCTGTACTCAAAACATGAAGGAGAATTTAGAACAGCAGTCCTCGATCTTTTGCAATTGCAAGATGTGCCACCCTAAAGCAGATTCATTACACTTGGGGCCCCTCAACCCCACTACCGGTACACAACCTTAGATGGATGGTTGAACAGCAGTAACATAAATATGCAGATGCTCTCTGCGCACTTGGACCATGCTGGCCGCGTCCTTACATGTTGTTCTCTTTACCTAACAAATTCAGCCTATCTTTGATAAAATGTTCCCATGTTAGTCGTCTTTACGCACGCAAAGCTCAGTTTTCCAGCACCCATTAGGCTACCTAAGAAATCCCGCAGTTTGTATTTTTTGGGCTTTTTTGCCTTTTATCAGATATGACAGTGTAGAGATGACAGGAAACAAATGGGAGAGAGAGATGGGGTGGGACCGGGAAACGACCTCGGGTCGGAATCGAAGTAAGTAAAGGGCCCGGAGTAAAGGTCTGACGCTCTAGCCACTGAGCCACGGCGCCTCCCGCCTAACTTTAAATGGGCTTCAGTCAGCCTGTGGACAAGTGATAGGTGACATTGAGTAGGCGAGTAGCCTAAGCAAAACGTGTGGTTTCTGATGTGTTGAAAGACACATTCACAAGTGATCCTCCTGTTTCCCTCCACACCCACACATTATTGAGGGTTCAATGAGGGAGGGTTGCTTGTGTCACTTCATCTTTAATTGTTAATTGAAATTGAAATTAACACTACATGTATTGCATGCACAAAGTCACGTACATTCACACCTCCGAAAGGCCCCTATGAAGACTTTTTTGCGTAGCCACAGATATGTTGAAAGACACAAATGATACTCCTGTTTCCCTCCACACCCACACATTATTGAGGGTTCAATGAGCTGGGAGGGTTGCTAGTGTATCTTTTCATCTTTACTTGTTATGAGAATTGAAATTGAAATTAGCACTTCATGCACAAAGTCATGTTCATGAAATACGTGGCAGTTTCTAGAACCATAGCTATCTGCCAAACATACTTATCTTGTACTCTCTATATGAGTTTGCTTGCTTGTTTGCTGAGATCATCTGTGGAAGGAGGGTCAACTCTGGTCTTGTTGAAAAGAAAAAGAATCAGAGCTTTTTCTCTAATTACAGAAAACTCAAGAGAAAAAGAAGACAATGTTTCACAGAATTCTGTCCCCAATCCTACAAGTGGATATTATCTTCAGTATTGTTCTTATTGGAATAGAAAGCCTGATGAAAAGCCAGTTTGCTTGTCCATGTAGTTCAAACAACATGGGTTTCTACAATAGACTTATAACTTGCACAATTTTAATCATCCTTTCTCTATCAGTACTCATCCAACTTAATCGATACATGGAAAGAAAGAAAAAAGAAGGGGATTGCAGGCAATCTAATGATTGTGAAGATGGCTGTGTTCGTGTAGATCACAGGAATTATGAATGGCTCTCTAAGGCTGAATGGGAAGGCTTAAAAATGCAATCTTTTTGTGAAGGTATTTATAAACATTGTGGCAATCATGGCAGTTGTGTTTATTTGAGACTTGCAGTTCATGTGTTCAGCGCTGTTCTGTCTTTACTGATGCCTGTCTTGACATGGGTCATCCTATGGTACTTTCATGGAGACTACTATGTTTGTGGAATGAGCGACTGGGATGGTGTTTGGGAAGACACTAAAAAGAGCGTTCCCCAGAAATGGTGCAAGCCCAATGGTACTACTGAAACCTTGATGGCCCGGCAAATTAGCTCAGCAAAGTCGTTTCTTGAATCTCAGGTATGACACCTCATTCAAATATCTAAACTATTTTTACTTAACCTCTCAATAATGCGTAGCCCACTTCAGTGAAATGATTAAAGGCATACCAGGCAAACCTGCAATTTTTTTTTTTACCTATCGAACTCCCTCATTAATTTAGTTTTTACTAACTAACAAAAAACTGTAATTTGCATGTCTTATTGCGTGTAGATTCAATCTTCCTCATTCACCAGAAATGTTCACATTCAAAGCCAGCAACTTTTATTCCAACCAATCTGATCCTGTTGTGTTAATAGCTTGGCCTAACCGGTCTATGATATTTGATTTTTATAGCCAAGTAAATGCAGTAGAGAAATTCAGTACTCAATGCCAATATCTGTGAAACTCACAATTCCCAATGATTTTCAATACCAGAGCAATAAAAAAACAAAAGAATTTTCTCAGATTCCATGTATTTGAACTTGAAACATGGACCTTTTATATTCTTAAAATATTTTTGGGCCTGGTGATGCGTGTTTAGGGACTTGTGATTCACCTACATACACCAAACTTTCCAGTGTCATTTCTAATTATATTTTGAAGATTTCTACAAAGTAATTTATTGATTTACATGTCTAATCCTGAATTACATGACATTTTGGCCTTGAAGATCGAAAATCCTTTTTTTTTTAGTCTGTTGGCCATATTTTTCTGATAACAAAGCAAGACATCCACAATCCCCTTGGTCAGTCTGAACGGCCAGGTTGCATGCATCTGACCTACACGACATCAACAGGCTTAACTCCATGTAAATTAAGCAGTCGTGATCACAACAAATGTTGCCATGTGTGGTGTGTAATACGCAAGATGGGTAAAGCCTAGAGTTGACAAGAAGGAGGCTCATTTTTTTGTAGTAGATTTTGGAAATGTGAACGACCTTGCAAAAAAATCAGATTTAATTCAACTAAACTCCTGACTTTTTCTACACACACTGCAACAGTGTCACACTCAAGAAACCTAGAGCCATGAACCCAGGCGCGGCCCAGGGGCTTCATAGCGCCACATAATTCCAGAATTTGCATTGGGCTCAATGGGCCGGACACATGATGAACGTTATCATACTGTTCCTAGACCGTTTGTCAGATTTGTGTGAAATTTGGGATACATGATGCCAAAATGTGGCTGATGTTATATGAGAGGGTTTTTTGATATCTTGTGTTATCTTGTGATATCCTGTGTCTTCTGTGTATATGTGTTTTTTCTTAGGATTTTTCAGAGCATTTTTTCAGGGGTTGGCCCAAAAATGACAAAAAGTCATTTTTATTTTATACATACACTAGTACTATGTCACTTAAGTCTCATAGGGGCATGGACCTGGGTGTGGTCAAATGACTCCACAGCGCCCTCCTATGTCATGGAGTCATGTACTCCGCATATAGTTTTAGCTACACACACCAAATTTGGTAGAGTTGTAGGGATCACTGAGTCCAAGGAGGTTATATATAAACTGGAGACAACGAGTAAGTCCCGCCCTCCATAGAACTGAATGGACGAGGCTAGGCATATAAATGAATGAATTGACAGTCAACGCCATTGTGAACACTGGAGGTAACAGACCAGGCCATGCCCATGCTGCCCATGCGCAAAGTTCCAAAGTTGGAAATGACGCATGGACTCACGTTGAATCTCTTTGCAAAAACAGTAGTCCTTCAGTCCAGACGGTGGTGATAATGCACCTAGTTTGTTTGCCATACAACACGAGGAGGAAAGTTCTGTCGAGAACGTGCCTGAAGTTTTATAGCAATCATGACAGTACACTTTTTTTCACAAGCTCCTCAAGAAATAGCAAAGAGTAACCAGAGATCATGAAATATTGCTTTTACGCTCCCCGGAGAAATAACATTTCGCATGTAACCGCCCACCAACTTGTAAGTGCATGAGTGCTTGAGTGCCTTGGATCGGATTGTGACTCCATACTTAAATATGGCGATGCTAAAGTGCCGCCGCTAATCTGCGCGTTCTTGACCCCCTGACTGAGTCGAACAACTTTCATATATATTGCATTAGCCATGCCCCACAGGAAGTGAGGTAATTGGGCTTATACGAGTTTGGACACATTGTAAATTCCCGCTAGACGATTAATCAGATTCATGTTAAACTTGGGATACATGATGCCAAAACATTGCTGATATTATATTATGAAGGGATTTTTGATATCTTGTAATATGTGGAAATGGCAACATTATGAATTTTAATATCTTGCTATATAAATGTGTCATAAAATCATAGTACAGTTAAGGATTTAGGTGAGTAGATAATGTGATTATGATGTAGCCTAGAACTCTAGACGTACCCCTAGCGGTAGCAAATTTTAATTTGCACAGCAGGTACGTCTAGAGGCCACTGATAGAAACCTGTTGTATCCTTCCTCTGGCGGCGGATAACCAATCACAGCGCGGTATGTGTACAGGAAATCGTAAGGCGGGCTTTGTACGATGACGACAGCCCTGCTCAAATCAGAGCAGAATCGTCTTTGGCTTTAGTTTTGGACGAATTGCACTTGTCGTTTTCTTTGAAAGTGAAACAAGAAAGTGCACTGAAGTTTTTCGTTTTGAAAAAGATGTCTTTGCCGTGTTACCGACGGGCTACGGGAAAAAGTTTGATATACCAGCTGGTACCAGTGGCCGGAACGCTAGCCTATTACTTGGAGAGGCAGTTTGAAAGACAACGCAATCACCCGCCCCTCCATTGCAGTACGGTCTATCAGTGGTCTTCAGACTATACATTCTTATGATATAGTCTGGCGTGTCAGGCTAATTATGATGAGATCTAGACACCCAATATTTATGTCTTGTAGCGCCACCATCTGGCCAGACAGAAAAATGGCCATTGACTTAGCCTATTGATCTAATTTTGTATGAAAATATTGTATGTCATGACTGTGATGATATACAGATGTGTAATACAAATACCTAGGACAGCGCCACCATCAGGTCAAGCAAAAAATTGAAAAGAAAAAGAAAAGAAAAGAAGAAATGGATTTACTTGAAACTATTGGATAACCTTGATTGCCTTGTCTATTGTGTACTACATTTATAGCAGAGCCCCAGTGACAGTCACACTCATAGGCATTTTCTAGTTTCTCGCTAGAAATGTCATAGCCTAATATATTTTATTCATGATGAAGATTTATTGCAACATGGGGCTGCTGCTTGCGCTCATGTTTTCCACGTTTACTTCCTGAAACACTGAACACGTTTTGTGTGTGTGACGTTATCGTTTGAAGTTCATACTGGAGATATACAGTCACATACATGTCACATTTTATTGGCAGTGTGAACAACCTCTCAAAAAGATCGGATCCCACAATTCACTTCACAACAAAAAATGTTTACTGAGCCCTGACTATTTTAAACTTCGGTGAAATTTCAATGAACAAAAGCAAAATAGCATATTGCAAGGGTTCAGTATGGGGATTTTGTAACCAACTAACACAATAGCACAATAAATACAAGCCTTTTTTCACAAAATAGTCCTTTTCAAGATGTATGGTGCAGTAATGTGTGCGGATGTCCGTTCAATATGTGGCAGTCAAGGTGTGGCATGCAAATCAGTCTGCATGCGAAAATAACATTGCATTTCTCCACCCAAAGTCACAGCAATAGAGCGCTCCAGTAATTTCAATATTTCAAAAATTTAAATCAATTTGTTTCACAGAAATATAGCTGCAGCAATTAAACTGCCTGAAAATAGAGTTGCTATGAAATCGTACAAGGTTTAGATGCAGGAATTAAAATTAGGCTCTTAGCAGCAGGACTCAGGGATTAAACTTGTAACTTAAACACTTAAGAAAAGTGTAAAGCTTTATTCAGCAAGTCAACGAAATTTCCGAGACGTAGGCAAAAACATTCAAAATCATACAACTCTCTGGTCCCTCCCTATCTCTACTGTGCTCCTTAACGGCCTTTCAAATCCCTCCATTGCTGTAGCATGTTGTCAGCGGTTTGCTCACAGCTGTGATATATCCCTCCCTCCGAACCTTTTTCATGTACGACTGCCAGAATAACGTGACAATTCTACGAAATTTGACTTTAAAAAAATTGCCAAATACAGCTTTAACTTCAGCTGAGACACGCTCACACCTGAACCAAACATGAGGCACATTTACCAATTACCCAATGATGAAAGAGACTTATTGGGAATTCAAGAGAACGTTCAAGTGTGTGTGTCACCTTGTTTGGTATGTATGGATGCATGGCGGGTGTATGCAGGGATGCAGGAGTGCCACATTACATAATTGGCCAGTTTTACATTATTGCCAGCTACAGCGCACCATCAAAAAACTGTAAATACCACAACTCGGAAGAAGCAGTAGGGACAGCTTGGAGCCTTTATTCGTTCAAGTGACTATGAAGCTGGTTAGACGTCATAAAAAGTTGCCTGGTGTGCCTTTAATGTATGCCAGATAATGTTAGTCTGATACAAGGGATGTTCTGTTACTGAATCACTCCAATATTTATCTTTTAGCAATTTTCTATGAATATGTTGTGCGGCTTTGCTGGGTGCATATTTGCCTACACTCTTTTCATGGGCATCATTACTTGGATGGATGCCTGTTCAGCGAACCCCTCACAGAGTCAAACTCAGGATGGAAATGCACCAGCGGGCCCTTCAGAGATTGATAGAGAGGATGAGAATGCACCAGCGAGCCCCTCAGGGAGTCAAAGAGAGGATGAGAATGCACCAGCGACCCCCTCAGGGAGTCAAAGAGAGGATGAGAATGCACCAGCGAGCCCCTCAGGGAGTCAAAGAGAGGATGAGAATGCACCAGCGAGCCCCTCAGGGAGTCAAAGAGAGGATGAGAATGCACCAGCGAGCCCCTCAGGGAGTCAAAGAGAGGATGAGAATGCACCAGCGAGCCCCTCAGGGAGTCAAAGAGAGGATGAGAATGCACCAGCGAGCCCCTCAGGGAGTCAAAGAGAGGATGAGAATGCACCAGCGAGCCCCTCAGGGAGTCAAAGAGAGGATGCGAATGCACCAGCGACCCCCTCAGGGAGTCAAAGAGAGGATGAGAATGCACCAGCGAGCCCCTCAGGGAGTCAAAGAGAGGATGCAACCATTCCAGCGCACCCCTCACAGAGTCAAAGAGAATATACATCCCCTCCAGCGGACCCCTTACAGAATCAAAGCCGTTCAGACCCTCCAGCGGACCCTTCAGAAAGTGGAAGTTCAGGTGCAAACCGTCCAGCAGACCCTTCAGAGAGTCAAAGGGAGGATGCAAACGCTCAAGCAGACCCCTCAGATGAAAATACTCGTCTGCTTAACAAGTGATTGAGAGTTAATCACCACCGATGCATGAAAAGTTCAAAGACTATGACTATAACTAGGAGCAGGAAGAGTGATCCATCCATCAATGAATCACTGCAGTAGGTTCCGTGGAAATAGCTCTTTGATTAGCATCTGGTGGCTTCAATGATACATTTATTTCCATCTCATGATATTCATCACTCTACTCACATAAAAAGGATGAGATGCATTCAGAGAGATATTTCTGTGAATTATGAAAACAAACATCGTTACCTTTCTTTTCACAGGTTGGGCATTTCAAATATCTGTAATAATATTAGTGGTCCCCAGTGTCTTTTCTAATAATAATATGAAAAAACAGAACAAAACAAACAAAAAAACAAAAACAAAAAAAAACATATAGGTGTATATATATAATGTGTGTGTGTGTGTGTGTGTGTGTTAGGTTAGAGCAGTGGTTCTCAAAGTGTGGTCCTGGGACCACTGGTGGTCCGTGAGCAAGCTCAACTGGTCTGCGAGGGCATTTAAAAAAAAATATGTGAATTTAGTCTGTTTCTCACAAAAATTATTTGAAAGTCAAAGACAAGTTGTTCAATGAATACTATGAAGCAGGCCTGTAATTTAGATTTTAAACTTCAAGATATCTGAATTTGAAGTGCCCATTAATGGCAGTTTAGAAATGCCTATTGATTTAGTCAAAGGCTAAGGGGTAGCAGCATGCGACCTGAAGAGGGGAGCGCGAAGATAGGTGGTCCCTGAAAAATATTTTTGGGCAAAGTGGTCCTTGGTCTGAAAAACTTTGAGAAACACTGGGTTAGAGTAAATTAAGCTTAAGCTTCTTATTGTTTTTTTTTCTTTTGATAGTCCACTCTGTGAATTCAGTTAGTTAGATTAAGTTTTATTTAGCTTAATTTTTGCCTATTTTTTTCTAGATTGTAGTCTTCTAAATGTTAATAATTATAAAGATAAATAAATAATAAGCTTAACCATGTTACTATAACTTGTTTGTTCACTTGAGAAAGTCATTACTTGCCTGTAGAAGAAATGAAGACAAATGAGATTTTCTTTCCAGAAAAAAAGGCCTTCCATGATGACAAAAAATGTCCCAAGAGTGTCTAAGTTATTCCTCCTGAAATATTTGTTTGAAGAGCAATTCCATATCATTTGATTGTCCTCAGATTTTTCTGATTTTCTGTCCTTCTAATAAGACATGAATATTTGGACAAAAACATTAGAGGACCATGGTGTCGAAATCACTATTTTGGTGTTGAGTTGAATATGGAATTGCTCATAAGAAAATTATAGACGGTATAAACCTTATATATTTTAGATTATTGCTATTACAAACTGTATTTTTTTGCTACATATTTTTTTCAGGAAATCCTCAGGTGTGAGGCATTGGGTTAAATGAGATGGAATGACTTTAGGGTGAGTTTTGGAAATCGTTTTTTTTTTTTTTTTTTTTTTTTAGATTGGCATTTGAGAGGCAGTCACTAAAATGGGTACCATGAGGTAACCCAGAGGAATCTTACAGACATGAGACTCATAGATATGGGACTTGAAAATTTATAGATAAGAAACTGTGACATGAAACTTCAAACAGTAGTCTATACCAAATGAGATTTCTGGAACATGCATACCCCCAGTCACATATGTTAAGGACATATCTGATCAGGGGTTACTCATTTAGTGTAGCCGGTGGCGGTCCGCACCGCACACGGGTCTCAAACCCGCCACCCCGCAAGCTACATTCTCCTGGCGTGGGAGTGGGACGCTCTAACCAACTGAGCCAAAAGCCTGAGCTTCTAACTCAGCGCGTTAGAAGTGCCCATGGAATTTGGTGATGAGGATTTACACGTATTACCGCCGAGCTAGCTGGCCTCCGTTACATTAGTCCATTGTAACTAACATGATAAAAAAATATTTTTAACCCTTTGTAGGTCACACCAAAAAAATGTAATTAAAAAATTATTTTTTTTGTGTTTTCCAGCTCTAGTAAGCTCTAATAACAAGAAAATCAATGATTTTTTTCTCAATCAACTTGGCAAATGCTATTTGAAATATGCAAAAACCAGGATAAGTAAAATTAGTATGTTTATTACTATGAAAATATGGATTTTTATCGAAAAGAGACCATTGAAAACCATTATAATTTCAGACACACCTTATACTCCCTTGAATTGCTTACATATACTTTCTAAGGGGTTGGAGGTGCGTTGAGGATCATGTGTGCGCTAAGACTACCAGCATCCAGAAAAAAATATCATTGACCAATATTAGAGATGAAAACCCGTAGTTTCTAAATAGAATACAGTATGGGAGCTTTGTTTTTGTCTTTCAATTCACTCTCTGTCTGAAATAGCGCTGGATTGCACCATTAACTTATCTGTTGGCTAATTGAAATAAATTCTTAGGGAAAGAATCCCTCAAACCTACATGATAATGTTTTTAATTCTTACATTTTCATTTGACAAATTGGTCTATGCAGTTGGATTTAAGTCCTGCATCATTGTATCATTGTAGCTGTCACATGTAGGCTATCTCTATAACAGAATTATCCAAACATCCTTCTTTAGGCTGTGTTTAAGCATGTCCGAGCATATGCAGAAAGATCCGCAGTCCAAAGTCACTCCTGGGTCCCCCATGGGAGACAGTTGAGTATCGGGTGCTGGTCTTGGTACTTGTGCCCCACCGTCCTCATTCTGTGTGTGGCTTTTGAAACTCACAGCCACCAGAGAGATGATGTGGACCATAATCAAGGCCGTTAGGATGATCAGCAGGATCATGGATTTCCCCTTAAAGACACAAAGTGAACGATGAATTACGATCAATTGATCAGAAAACGAGTTGCAAAAAAAAAATTAAATAAATAAATAATAATTTAAAAATGCATAGTACATTTACCCAATCACAATACAGGACAGTTCTATTACAACAAAATGCAATGATTACCTGCTGGTCACCAATAATGTCACATAACATTTTAGAACCCACGGTAAACAT
Source organism: Sardinella longiceps (assembly GCA_027497455.2). Taxonomy (NCBI): domain Eukaryota; kingdom Metazoa; phylum Chordata; class Actinopteri; order Clupeiformes; family Clupeidae; genus Sardinella; species Sardinella longiceps. Next base: position 26,983,540 of record JAODXP020000018.1, on the reverse strand, counting down.
GAAAATACTGTAACCTATTGTGTTTTCATTTTCATTTCATTTCATTTTCATTTCAGAAGCACTTTTCATAGTTGAGTAATTTACAGTAATTTTTTTTCAAATATTCTGCACAGCTATTTGTGGTCTATTTGTTTGTAGACCTACTGTATGTAAGCGATAGTGATAAACACACACGGTTGTATAAAAATGAGACTTACCACAGATGTACTGAAGAAATGTGCAGAGACCTTTTCAAATATGCTATTGTAACTGTCAGGCCGGCACCATCTTTTGATTTCTCCTGACGTTGTCCATGTGCCGTTCCATATAGTCTCCTGACAAACATAGTAATTTCCCCGATGGAACCAAAATGTGAGCCAAGTGAACAAGGAGATCAATAGTGGTAGCACTACACCAGTCAGAGTTATCCAGTTATTTTGCCAAGTCTTCAAGACTCGCACTTTATGTTTCTGCAGTTCCTCCTTGTACTTATGCATTTGAATGAACAGAGAAAAGAATATGATAATTGTACTTGAACAAACACAAAGCGAAACGCTGAAAAAACGGCTCGAGTCACATGGGCAAAAGAACACTTTTTGCAACCATGTTTCTAGCCATACGAGGAGCAGGCAAAAGATAACATCCACACTTAGAATTTCTTTAGTAAAGTCAGAAAAACCCATGCTGCTCATCATGCAACCTAGAAAGTCTCTAAGTGGTCATCTGAGTGGTTTTGCTTGTTAAATGAACACTAATTATCCTGTGCTACCCTCCTCTGATTGGTTAATTCTGTCACTGTAATCTAAAACTCAGGAACTCAGTTTGTGTGTGGCTCTCCTCTGCCCCCTGCAGGGATGCTGCTGCTATAGCAACTTCAACTTATTTTAAGTCTCTTGATTATCAACATTGTCAATATTATATGAAATTATGAAATTTTTCAAAATGATCATAATAATCCCAAATCAGTTCCAAAGCAACATTTACTTTAGTTGTTACACGCAAATTAACTATACTGTACCCAATACCTAGCCTGGGCGAAAGCCGACTGTTGACTATGCCATACAGTCTGGCCCAATGCAATTGAAATAGGTTTCCGTTCGGATATGACGTATTCTCTCCCTGGCTCTCACGCCTACAACTTCTTCTTCAGTAATAACAGATCTCTGGCAAGTTCTGATCTATTTTGACATCGTAGTGGCAATAAATCCTCAAGATCATGGATGCTAATGTACCAATTTTGTGAATGTAATTCGAAAGTAGGGGGGAGAATAACAAACGCGTTCCTATGCTGTAGGACTACAAAATTTTGAGACATTGCTCTAAACTGTGCGCTGATTGGCTAAACCGTAGGGCAACCGAGGGAAACGGAGGTAGGGGGGCTTGGGCCAGATTACGTATGGAGATAAAATGTTTAGCGGAGGTATAGGATGGTATCGCCAGGCTACCCAATACCCATATTATTAATATAAATTGTTGTATATGATGAGGAGGTTGGGACCTGACTCAATTTATATTATATGACACCCTATGGGAGTATGCTTTCAGAAAAGGTGTACTATACAGGGTAGATCAGTTTTCTTCTTAATGTCTTAGGTCCAAATGCATTGGCTATATGCCAAAATCACCAGAACCAAGTTATCTATAAATGGATATCAAAGGGAGGAGGGGGTGGAACCTGTCTTAATTTATGTTTTCTGATATCCTGACGCCTGTTGCTTTCCAAACAGGTATTATCAAGGTTAATTACTTTGTCCTACATTTCATAGGCACATAGGTATGAAAAATGCACCGAATTTTCAATTTCCCCCAAATTAGGCTGAAAATGAGCAGGGGGGTGGGAGGTGAAACAAAAACTTATTGGTAAAATTCTGAGGGCATAAACTGTTTCCCCTAAATGCCACTGGCAAGGTTTTGTTCAAACAGTCCAAACTAAAGCCAGGCAAACATCATCTCCCTGTCAGGTGGCATTTACCCTCCACACCCAAAGGTTATTGAGAGTTCAATGAGCTGGAGGGTTGTTAGAGTATCACTTCATCTTTAATTGCACCTCATGTATTGCATGCACACAGTCACGTACATGCCTCACACCTCCAAAAGGACCCTTTGTAGACCTTTAAGGGTAAAAACATATGTTTAAAGACACATCACAACTGATACTCCTGTTTCCCACACCCACACATTGAGAGTTAAATGAGCTGTGAGTGTTGCTAGTGTATCACTTCATCTTTACTTGTTATGTGAATTGAAATGGAAATTAGCACTTCAAGCACAAAGTCACGTTCATGAGGTACGTGGCAGTTTCTAGGACCATGTCTCGCCGCCAAACATACTTATCTTGTATTCAAACAATCTGATTGGGTGAACTAGTGAAACAGCTGTTGTTTTGAGGATGTGTTCCTTATCACATCTGTTGATTTTGTCCCAGAGGATTCCATATGCCGATCCATTTTACACAGCAAATATTTAGAGAGTGATAAAGGAACAAACGCACCTTGTCTGCTGAGATCATCTGTGGAAGGAGGGTCAACTCTTGTCTTGTTGAAAAGACAAAATAATCAGAGCTCTTTCTTCTCTCACTGCATGCAGTCACAGACTCAAGAAAAAAAGAAGACAATGTTTCACAGAAGTCTGTCCCCGATCCTACAAGTGGATATTTTCTTCAGTATTGTTCTTATTGGAATAGAAAGCGTGATGAAAAGCCAGTTTGCTTGTCCATGTAGTTCAAACAACATGGGTTTCTACAATAGACTTATAACTTGCACAATGTTGATCATACTCTCTCTATCAGTACTCATCCAACTTAATCGATACATGGAAAGGAAGAAAAAAGAAGGGGATTGCAGGCAGTCTAACTATTGTGAAGATGGTTGTGTTCGCGTAGATCACAAGAATTATGAATGGCTCTCTAAGGCTGAATGGAAAGTCTTAAAAAATCAATGTTGCCATTTCAGGCCAATACGTACCTTTTGTGAAATTATTTATAAACATTGTGGCAATGCCATGTGTGTTTATTTAAGACTTGCAGTTCATGTGTGCAGCACTGTTCTGTCCTTACTGATACCTATCTTGACATGGGTCATCCTATGGTACTTTCATGGAGACTACTATGTTTGTGGAATGAGCGACTGGGATGGTGTTTGGGAAGACACTAAAAAGAGTGTTCCCCAGAAATGGTGCAAGTCCAATGGTACTACTGAAACTTTGATGGCCCGGCAAAATAGCTCAGCAAAGTCGTTTCTTGAATCTCAGGTATGACACCTCATGTATATATCCCAATATTTAAACTTTTTTTTTTTTTTGTACTTAACCTCTCAGTAATATGTACTTCGGTGAAATGATTAAAGGCATACCCGGCAAGGTAACACTTTGTTTTACAGTGTCACTGTTACAGTGTATTTACCTATGTACAGTAAGTACAGTGGTACAACCTCTGTAACAATATGAAATATCATGTATTACTCTTGTACTTACATACAGTAATGTATTTTTGTGTTCCTACATACTGTTGTTACATTGTAATTTGAAATGTTTTTTTTTTTTTTTTTTTTTTTTTAATAATGCTGATTTCCTGAAAGTAGGCAATAAGTATGAAAAAAACCCAAGGCACCCTGATGCTGGAGTGGGTGAATCAACCCTCAGGACACCCTAATGTTGGGCAACTAATTCGGGGTGCCAAGGTCATGGGAAATGGCACTACTTTGTACTAACATGCTTAGTTCAGTTAAATCTTCACTGTTTAGTAAAATCTATGCTGTGTGACGGCCCACTTGTTTTAAGATATTGACCAAACACACATATATGTAGTTACTATCTGGTATACTTTATTTTAATGTTTTTATTCCACTGTATCAAACAGTAACAGAGGTATACACAGCTGTTGAACTTTGCTGTGTAATGGCCCACTTGTTTTAAGACATTGGCCAAGCACACATTTTAATGTGTTTAATCCACTGTATCAAAGCGTAACAGGGATGTACCAACACAGATGTTACATACAGTATATTTTGCTGTGCAACGGCCCACTTGTTTCAAGACTGTGAACAAGACACAGTTACTAGTCTGGTACACTTTATTTTAATGTGTTTATTTCACTGTATCAAAGAGTAACAAGGATGTACCAACACACCTGTTACATGTACATTGCTGCACACTGCCCCTGTGTTCCAGGAAACCAATGACAAAATGTCATACTATGTTGGTAGGTACATGTCTCCACTATATTTTATTGGGTTTGTTTCACCATATTAAAGGAAAATACCGGAGTGAATTCAAGCATAGCCCTGTTGAAAGAGCTTGCTAAATGCACTAGTTGGCGAGTGGAACAAAATCATTTGCTACAGCACAGACCTAACGCGAACGCAGAAGCAAACATGCACTTTACACTGAATCAATGGGACCTGACTGTTGGAAACCGAAAGTAAGATCTGAGGTTACATTGACTCAATGTAAAGTGTTTCACGTTCGCGTTAGGTCTATGCTGTTCGAAATTCTTTCATTTCATGCAAAATATATTGCTGTTAGAAGGCTCGTGCAGCAGGGCTATGCTTAAACTTACTCCGGTATTTTCCTTTAAAGAGTAACAACAGCTGAGTACTATGTTATGCAATGACCCAACTGTTCCAAGATATTAACATCAAAACATAGGCTACGTCATATGTATTTACGTACTTTTTGGGTACACTATTTTAACGGGTTCATACCGTTTTACCAAAGAGCACCAAGGATTTACCAACACAGCTGTCACATGTACTAGCATAGTGGCACACATGTTACTAAACAATGAAGACTTGACTGAAACTATGGTTAGTACACCAAAGTAGTGCCATTTCGCTTGGCACCCCAAAGTAGTTGCCCAACAGGGTGTCCTGAGGGTTGATTCACCCACTCCAGCATCAGGGTGCCTTGGGTCTCATTTCTGCTGCCTACTTTCAGAAATCAGCACTTTGACAAAGTTTTATAAAAAAACATTTCAAATTACAATGTAACAACAGTATGTAGTTACACAAAAATACATTATGTAAGTACAAGAGTAATACATGATGTTGCATATTGCCACACAGGTTGTACCACTGTACTTACATACTGTAGGTAAACACACTGTAACAGTGACACACTGTAAAATAAAGTGTTACCGCTTAGGAAGATGTATTTGTTGTACATGTAAACTATTCCATGTTACGAATTGTGCTATGTCATTCTATACTGTTTGCAAACAATACAGCGTAGAGAAATGCTGCATTCCAGAACGCTGCATGGGAGGTAGGAGGTTTTAGACCTCCAACTACGAAAAATGCACTGGAACGCCACTTGACATGTATACAGTACATCAGACTACAATGACATTTATACATCACACAACAATGGCGCCCCCCAGACTGGAACTTGTGACACAAACTGAAAGACTATAGACTATATTTATCAGCATTTAGTTGTAATAGACTAATTAATGAAATTTTAAACAAAACGAGTGAGGCAGACATTGCTGATAGTGGAACCGTCTCTGGGCAAATAATAGCCAATTGTGATCCTAGCCACTCTGCATGGAAAGCTTTGAGTTTGGACCTCTTAGGCTTTAGTAGGATATGTTCAAGATCTAGGGCTCTATGAATTCCATGATGCAGTAAACATGGACAGAACATCAGAATAATAACATTAAAATGGAATTTAATTCCATTAAAATGGAATTTTAAAGAGAACCCATTCTCGTAACAAGCCCACAGGCAGTCAAATCCTAGCTGCAAGGATTTGCTACGAGGATTTGACTGCCTGTGGGCTTGTTACGATAATGTCAAACTGAGACTCCGACCTAAACAGGAAGCACTTTTATCAATTACCCAATGATAGGAGACCTGTTGGGAACTTAAGGGAACATCCAAGAGTGCGTGTCACATTGCGTGTTTGGTATGTATGGATGTATATATGTAGGGATGCAGGAGCATCACATTACATAATTGGATATAGCCAGTTTTACATTATTGGCAGCTACAGTGCAACAAAAAAACTGTAAATACCATAACTGGGAAGAAGCAGTAGGGAAAACCAAGAACCTACATTCATTCAAGTGGCTACAAAGCTGGTTTATTAACCTAACAATATGAAATATTGCCAGGTGTGCCTTTAATGTATGCCAGATAATGTAAGTCAATGTAAGTTGATACAAAGGATGTTACTCTGTTGCTGAATCAACCCAACATTTCTCTTTTAGAAATTTTCTATGGATATATTGTGTGGCTTTGTTGGGTGCATAATTGCCTACACTCTTTTCATGGGCATCAGTACTTGTATGGATGCCTGTTCCGTGGAACCCTCACAGAGTCAAACTCAGGATGCAAATCCTCAAGCGAGCCCCTCAGGGAGTCATAGAGAGGATGTGAATGCACCAGCGAGCCCCTCAGGGAGTCATAGAGAGGATGTGAATGCGACAGCGGGCCCCTCAGGGAGTCAAAGAGAGGATGTGAATGTGACAGCGGGCCCCTCAGGGAGTCAAAGAGAGGATGTGAATGTGACAGCGGGCCCCTCAGGGAGTCAAAGAGAGGATGTGAATGCGACAGCGGGCCCCTCAGGAAGTCAAAGAGAGGATACAACCACTCCAGCAGACCAGTCACAAAGACAAAAACAAAGCCGTTCAAACCCTCCAGCAGACCCTTCAGATAGTGGAAGTTCAGATGCAATGCTTCCAGTGGACTATTCACTGTGTCAAAGCCAGGATGCAAACCATCCATCAGACCAGTTACAGAGTCAAATCCCTGATGAAAAACCTCCAACAGACTCCTCACAGAGTCAAATCCTGGATGAGAAACCTCCAGCAGACACCTCACAGAGTCAAATCCCGGATGAGAAACCTCCAGCAGACTCCTCACAGAGTCAAATCCCGGATGAGAAACCTCCAGCAGACCAGATACAGAGTCCAAGCCAGGATGGAAAACCTCCAGCAGACTCCACACAGAGTCAAAGCCAGGATGAAAAACTTCCAGCAGACTCCTCACAGAGTCAAATCCCGGATGAAAACATTCCTCTCCTCTGCTTAACAAGTGATTGAGAATTAATCACCACAGAGGTATGAAAAGTTCAAAGACTATGACTATAACTTGGAGCAGGAAGAGTGATCCATCCATCAATGATTCAGTAGGTAGAGTGGACATAACTCTTTGATTAGCATCTGGTGGTTTCAGATCCATTTATTTCCATCTCATGATATTCATCACTCTACCCACATAAAAAGAGTAATTTTTTGAGTAATAAAAAAAGTAATTTATTTTCTTATGAATACATTCAAATATTTATGTGAACTATGAAAACATTTAACAATTTTTACCTTTACTTTCGCAGGTTGGGCATCTCAAATGTCTTTAGTCTTAGTGCTCCCTAGTATTATGCCCACTTTATGCCCATTATAAGCCCCTCCATAGACATACATTATGGCTTAATAGGGTAAAAAAAAATGTAACAATATATCTTTTCGAAACTTGATCAGTTGATTATTTACATTGAGACAATACTTTTTTATTAAGTTTTCTGAAGTAATCTGTATGTCCATGTAGATGACACTTTTAGACTTTTTGTGGAATTGCCCATATGTAAATATACATTTAAGTTAGAGTAAGTTAAGTTGGATAAAGTTTTGTTATAGTCTATTTTTTCTTCTTATATTCTACTCTGTAAATTAGTGTACATGGGCATATGATCGGCAGGAATATACCACAATTCCACCTATATACCACAAATCTGTTCAATCTTTCTTTGTCATTTTACGCTCATTTATTCTATTGCAATGAACATGCAAAAATACTGATAAAAGAATAACTTCTTAATCTTCTGAATAGCGTCATGTCTGAAGGGGCTATAACAGTCAGAGTTGTCCAGTTATCTTGCCAGGTCTTCCATACATGCCAGTTATATTTCTGCAATTCCTCCTTGTACATATGCATTTGAATGAACAGAGAAAAGAATATGATAATTGCACTTGAACAAACACAAAGCAAAACGCTTAATAAACGACTTGAGTCACATGGGCAAAAGAACACTTTTTGCAACCATGTTTCTAGCCATACAAGCAGCAGGCAAAAGAAAACATCCACACTTAGAATTTCTTTAGTAAAGTCAGAAAACCCCATGCTGCTCATCATGCAACCTTGAAAGTCTCTGTCTTCTGAGAGGTCTTGCTTGTTCATAGATCTTTCAGTAAATGAACAGTAATTCTCCTGTGTTCCCCTTTCCTGATAGGCTAGATGTGACTCTTCTGCCCCCTGCAGGGATGCTGATGCTATAGCAACTTCCACTTTTTTCTTCATCTTTGTTTTGAAGATACATTGTGAATGTTTGTGAATGGTATTTACTTTTTTGACTGGAACATCATCTGGGCCACATGGAGGTGGCGTCTGGGCCGCATGAGTACTGGTATCAAATATGTTAAGGTTAAAATTGGCTTCTAAATTTCCAATCACATAAAATCCATAGTTGTTTTGGAAGCCATTATTCATTTTCAAACGCATACCTGTATGTAGAAAACCTAAGGCCTATCAGAAATCCAAAATCCATCTCCAAAAAGTCTGATGACTATTTATGCAAACAGAAATGAAATTTTGCACCAAAAATATTTAATTCCTCATGAATACCAAATCTTCTTAAAGCACGAGCCTTCTTACAGCACCAGATTTCACATGGAATGAAAGAATTGCGAACAGCATAGACCGAACGCAATGGCGAACAAGCACTTTACATTGAGTAAACAGTACCTCAGATCTTAGTTTCGGTTTCCAAAGTTTCCATTGATTCAGTGTAAAGTGCTTGGTTGCTTTTGCGTTCGGTCTATGCTGTTCCAAATTATTTTGTTCCACTCGCTGACTAGTGCATTTAGCAGACTCATTCAACAGGGCTATGCTTAAACTTACTTGGAGCTATCCTTTAAAATTGGTCTTCAGACCAAAGTTAAGAAGAAAGTGCAACTTACGAAGGTTTTTTTCCTTAAGAGCCCTTTGTGAATCCTAAGATTTCATTATAAAAGTATGTATTAATCTTGAGAGCCCTTAGGTCTTTCCTGTGTGATGTCTGTACACTAATTTTCATACATCATTCAATTAATACATACTGTGATAATAGGGCATCCATTCCCCACACTCTAAAGTCAGAGTATAGTTTGTTCTCTTATAGGCCTACCTAAAACAGTAATAGTGAAGACAAATTGTGAAAAGTCAAACAATGGATTAGACAATTTATTGGTACAATATTATTACACTGAAACATCATGTGATAGCACAAACGCAGAGGACTGCACAGCACTGCAACATTGGGCAAAGAGGCAACACTAGGATATGATATGATGGTTTGTTTAAAAGTGCATAGATCTTATGGATGAGCTGTGTGTATGTTAGATACATGTAAACAGATTGGAGGAGAAAACCAGTGTGAATCATCCCATAGCTTTGTTGTTCAAGAACACAGAATACTGTTGGTGGGGGAAATAATGAAACAATTCTGATACAACACACAGTTGATATTTAAAAAATGACTAAATAAGATAAGTTTACTCTAATATGTTTACTCTACTAGCTTAAAGGAAAAATCCAGTGCTACAAGCTTCCTACAGTAGGTCTATTTTGGCATCATAGGGAGTGCATACGTTGAGTTGGAATTAAAATCACGTTAATCGGATGTGTTTTGAGAAAGTTCGTGTTTTACTATTTTAGTCGGAGAAGAACAATTTCAGGTAAGGCACAGACTTTGTATTTACTCTTCTGCACTTGCAGAGCTAGAGACACTTGATTTTCGGTGTAGGGTCCCTGTACTCACTCCTACAAAAGTTTGATTTTGTTTGGAGCTTTATAAGGGTTTATAAACTTGCGTTTTGTTTCGTTAGCTGCTTTCAGCTAAAATAGCAAAACACAAACTTTCTCAAAACACATCCGATTTACGTGATTTTCATTCCAACTCGACATACTCCCTCCCTAGAAAGCTTGTAGCACCGGATTTTTCACCGGAAGTGCCTAAATGAATAAACAGATTACAAAAAATGGGTGATATTAGTTATTATGGTGGGCAATTAATCTCTCAACTAATTATGGTTAACTATTTCTTTTAGGAATTTTAATCTGTATTGAATGTAACATGAATGCTTTTGGGCCAAAACGTACCCTGGCGTGGTTCTCTACTGCTATCTTGTCTAAATTCCCTACTGCTATCAGATTTTACATCCGCTCCACAGCCGCTCTGGCTTGTTTCTTTGCGACTTTCACCACTGCCATGTCCTGATTCATTGTGCTCTTGACTGCCACCCTTTTCCAATTTGCTGTGCTCCCTCTCAACATCCTGTTGGCTTTCCTCATTCTGTTGGTCAACAAGGAGTTCTTGCCTTTCTTCATTCTGTTGGTCACCACCCTGTTCCGCGTTGCCGTTTGCCGTTCCTGTTGCCGAGTCATTTGTGTCCTTTTTTTGGCAAATCATGACCAAACAGGTGATGTAGAAAGCAATCAAGATGGTAAGGATGACAAAAAATATCATGGACAATTTCTACATAAAAAGGACAAAGGAGGGAAAAAGGTATGGTGTTAATAGAACAATAGTTATAATTCCAATGAATTCCACTGATTAAGTTAGGCCTCTTTTGTACTAGGAATTTTGAGAATGATTGTGTGTGTACTCGTCTCGTTTCATTATACACCATGTGTCAATAAGGTCTACTGAACTCTAATGCTATCACCCTTGATATTACTCATTCATTCATTCATTTCTGTATGTCAGTTACTAAACCTGACTGAGAGAGACATTTTGAGGGTAATTGTGCGTGCATACTCGGCTCTCCGGGAGCGTATCTATGTTCCCAGAGCTTTATTTTCCCACAGCACCAATGTTCCCACAGCCCTGTATTCTGACATTTTTAAGAGGTTTTTGTTTCTTTCTTTCTTCAAACTCAGGTACTATAATCCCACATTTCGACCCCTATCTGGTAGACCCTCTGTGTAAGTTTAAGCAAGATTCGGTCTTTGGTATTGATTACCCTCAGTGTGGCCTTCCAGGTAGTGGGGTTAGGTTTAGGGTAAGGGTTAAGGTGCTTTTATGCTGTGCTGCATAGATTCATATCCATAATGAAAACAATCTCCATCCACTCTTGTTGTTTTCAGAAGGTTTTGCATCCACATTCCACAAAGTTTTTATATTCATCCACCTCCGCGATTGTTTTTAAAATCGAGCCTCAGTAATAGTTTTTGAAATCTTGAAATCGTTTTCAGTTTCAGAATCCTCCATTTCAATGTGATTATCTGTGTTGGTGTGAACATGCCCTTATCAGAACATATTGCTGTGGGAAAATAGGGTCTAATTAAAAAAAAAAAAATCTTTATAACGTGAGAGCATGGGGATGTGGGAACATAGGGCCCAATTTCCCAAATTTCCTAAGAAATGTGGGAACATAGGGCTGTGGGAACATAGTGCCTAATTTCCGAAAATTAAGTGAAAAACAAAAATTCCTATGTGAGAACGTAGAGCTGACCCCGGCTCTCCTATGTTTCATTTAAGACCAGATGCAATTTATCACAACTTAATAGCAACTTATCGTGAGTGGCTCCTGAGTATGGGGTCCCAAAAGTGCAGAAATTATAGTCTTGGTAACACTTTGGGTTCGGAGTAAGTTTAAGCATAGCCCTGCTGCACGAGCCTTCTAACACCAATATATTTCGCATGAAATGAAAGATTTTCGAACAGCACAGACCTAACGCGAACGCAAATCACTTTACAATGAGTCAATGTAACCTCAGATCTTCCTTTCGGTTTCCAACAGTCAGATCCCATTGATTCAGTGTAAAGTGCCTGTTCGCTTCTGCGTTCGCATTCATACCAAATTATTTTGTACCACTCACTAACTAGCGCATTTAGCAAGCTCTTTCAACAGGGCTATGCTTAAATTCACTCCGGTACTCTCCTTTAAGACATGATGGGATCACACAATGGTCTGTTAGACGTTACTTTGGATGTGTCAGCACTTTTTGGTCTGATTTTTACCTTTTATCAGAAGTAGCCCCTTGATATTGTATTGCCATGTTGTTGGCATCTTTATCCATGGTTTTGTTGTTAAAGCCTATATTGCTTTTGCAATTAGTTCTGTCGTCTGACTTTTTTTTTTTTTTTTTTTTTGGCAGCTTTGATTTTGTTGTCACCCGTCAACAGTTTTGACGTCACAAATGTCATCAACTTTGTTGTCAGTTTTGCAACCAACATCAAAACTGTCACGTGTAACCTCAAAACCAACGTCAAAACTGGAAAATTCTAACAACTAAAGAAACAACAACTGTTGATGAACATCAAAACTGTCAATGTATGATATGAGAACCATCATCAAAACTGTAAAAGAGTTACCTCTAATTGTCTATATTTTTCATTCTGTGTGAAATCAACAATTGCATTCCCATACTATCTCCTGTCCAGCTTCTCATTGAGCACAACACAGCGCAGAGCAGTCAACATGCAAGGCAGAGCTACGCCCATTACATACAACATAGACAGCATGGACGTCACTAGGATCCAGAGTCAAGGGGGGCTTAGCCCCAGAGGGGTAATATGTTGATGAAAATTTTTAATAAATAAATTATATTATACAGTGTATATGTGTGTATATTGGCAACTATTTATTACTTGAAGGACATTTATCAGAATATCTCATTTCTTAGGCTATTTTTATTAACAACATTAGTCTAAATCAATTCATCAGACTGGTTTGTGAAGAGAGATGTCTCCATCAATATCTCCATCAATGACTGTGGTGTCAATGAACTAGGCACTGAGCAAGATACAACAATGGTAACAACTAGCTTAGTTCAAATCCTAGGGAAATCTGATGATGCAATCAAATATGAAAGTTTGTCAAACATTTATTCTGCAAAATGAGCATACAATAGCTACTAAAATATATGCTAGGCTATAGCAAATAAATATGTCCATCAATGCATGTAGGACAAACTAATCTGGCATAGACTACAGGGTAATTTATATTTCATAGTTCAGTCTTTTGGAGAATATGTTGCCTAGAAATTTGCTGGATCAGACTATAGCCCAAACTTAAGATAAGACTATTTTTCCTGCTCAATTTGAAGCATAGTTCGTCATCAGTTACAACAACAACAACAAAAAAATGCCCTCAGTGGATGCAGGCAGAGCTGGAGAATTTACTGAGAAATTTCACATGTACTTAAAGTGGAGTTTCTCGTGGACCGTTTATCATAGCAATTAGTGACTACGTTAACTCCGCTAGTAATATAACCGCTAAGAATGGATGTAATTTACATACAATGAAAATAATCTGCACAGCGTTAGGGTGGCTTGGGGGAAATTTAGGGGGGCTTGAGCCCCCCCCAAATGGACCTAACAACGTCCATGATAGACAGAATAGTGAGTGTGTAATTCATAGTTTGCAATTGTTACAGTAAATGGCAAAACAAACCCACTTTCTCTGTCTTTACCCAGGTTACCCTTCAATTAGTTAACTACTACTGCATAATTTGGTCAATATTTCTTCACTTTCCAACCAGTAGCACTCTGGCAAGCTTTTGCCAGATGACCATGTACAGTGTGAAATTATTCCAAACTATTGCTCTAAGGATTACTTTCTCTTTCAGACACCAGTTGTGGGTAGGCACATTTTACCACTGTTTGCGCATGTTAAAATATCATTTTTATTTAGTGTAGTAGATTCAAGAATTTTATTTGTATTGTCACATGCATAATTGTTAGTACAAAAAGCAGTGAAATGTAGTAATGTAGTAGAAGTAGAAATGTAGTAGTTCTGAAATGTAGCCAAATCGATTTCAATTCAAGTAATACTGAGATAAAATAAAAGTGGTAAAGGCATAAGTACAAAAGTATGCATATTACCAGAGATTCCTGGAAAAAATCTGCAGAAAGGTCTTCCTTTGTTTCATTGCCAGAGGAAGGCTTGCACCATTTACGGGGCAAACCTGCCGAGTTCTTGGTCCAAACACCGATCCAGGTAGTTTTCTGGCATGTGTGGTAGTTTCCATCAAAGTACCACAGCATGAGCCAAGTGCACAGGGATATAAGCACAGACAGAATTATCTGACATATATTTAAACACGTGTTGATTTCCTTTGATTTCCTGTATTTATGAATTTGAATGAGTATTGAAATGAAACAAACAACTAAACATGAACAACCTTCAAGTGTGTTGCTATAAAAATGGCTTGAGTTACATGGACAAAAAAACTCTTTTTCCAAAAGTTTTTCTAGCCCAACAAGAGCGATACATAAGACGATATCTATATTCAGAATGGCCTCCAACACTTCGTGAAGCATTGTCCTTCTACTTCGACAGACTAAATGGTCTGCTTGCTACGTAGCACAGAGTTTGATTCCATATCTCTAGCAACCTGTAGACTAAAATTCAGAGCCACCTACCACAGACTGAACCACAGACTGAATAGCATACTGTTGCATGACTATTTTGTACTTCCTGACCTAAAGCATGCACTGAAAAAAACATTGTGGTGGCAGACTGAAAAAACTCAGGCTGTGCCCACTCCGGATCATACTGCATCAAACATTTTTACATTTGTGTTAGTGATAAGTTTCAGGATAAATGTTAACATGCTTAACTATCTTACATATTTGCAATGCAGAGTAAACATTCATTAAAGGAATGGTTCACCTCTTCATGAAAAATGGTTATTCACCCCCTTACCTGGAGTTACATATGTGGGTAAGAGCATTTTGGTCTCAGTGCATGCGTTGTCCTAGTCTGGCAACTCTAATTTTACCTTTAGCTTAGCATAGGCGCTGGAAAGTAAAGTTCCCAAAGAGTTGCTATCTGGCAACATTACATTCCAGCGTCTATGCTAAGCTAAAGCCAAAAAATGTGGAAAATTGGGGATGTCATAGTAAGAAAACCCAAGCATTGAGACAAAAATGCTTTTACCCACATATGTAACTCCAGGTAAGAGGATGAATAACCAATTTTCATATAGAGGTGAACTATTCCTTTAATGTATAATTTAATTGTTTGATAACACCTACACTACACTTACTGTAAGTAAGAGGTAGAAGAGAAAAATCTAAAGAGATAGTTCAGGAACACACTCAGAAAAGTAAACTACTTTGATAAAGACACATCTTTTGAATCTTCTTAGTGCACTGAGTGAGCGTGATCTGTGAACCAGCCCCTGATTTTATAAAATGGGTACTCTTCATAATTATAGCATGATACATCTTCCTCATAATTAAAGTGGGGGACATCTTCAGGTTTCTTCTTCAGGGGACTTTTCTTTCCCCTGCTGAGGCTTTTCCTGGGCCTACATACATCATGAAGATGGTGAAGAGAACAAGAAACAGAGAAAGGACAATATATAGCAGTGTGGAGATCTATATGTATCTATCTGAAACGGATAGTTTAAAATAGCAAGCTTTTAGAACAGTAACAAAACGTGTTCATATTAGTTTTTCAGAATTACATGTATATCTGCTTTTGTCACTGAACTTTGTCTTGTATTGAAACAGAGAGGACGGTGGGGGAAAAAAAGTGAAATGTCATAGCGTGGTTTATCTGGGCTTCCTGTTGCTGTTACATACTTTACTTGAACGGTATACAGAGAGGAGGACAGGCTGACTGAATGAACTCAGAGACAGTTGAGAAATTACATCACAGCTCAAGGACTCTTGGGTGCTCAAGCTACAGTAATTAGACTAATTTGGTAAGAAAGTTACAATAAAAACAATTCTAGTTTTTTTCTGATTAGTAAGAATTTTTGAAACTTTTGGCTACTGCAAAACTCAAATATATCACCCAATTCACCCAATTCACAAATAATAATAACAGGCTAGATTTCTTGCAAAAGCAAACACTTTTCACAAGTTTTCATTCTTCATCTATTTTTGTCCATGACAGTATACATAACCCATATAGTAAGCACACAAAGCACCAACGAACACTGCAATGGGGTCAAAAGTACAATAATTTGTTGTGGAGATTTTGATATCTCAAATTTCCCCCCACTTTTTACTTCATGGTCCTTGTCTCTCTCCTTGGGGGCATCTGTGGTGTACCGGTCAGGGAGTTGGACTGGGGACCGAAGGGTGGCCGGTTCGATTCCTGGCCGGTAAGAAGAGGAGGGTGGGGGTGAATGAGCAGCGCCTCCCCATGTCCAGCAACCGCGGATGCGGTGCCCTTGAGCAAGGCACCTAACCCCCAAACTGCTCCCCGGGTGCTGTACCAACGGCTGCCTACTGCTCCGTGTGTGGGTGTGCACACCCTAAGAAGTGTACAACAAACCTCTCAACAACTGTGTGTGTCTGTATGCATGTGTGTGTATACCCCCCAGATGGGTCAAATGCAGAGAAAGAATTTCCTTCTCGAAGGACAAAATAAAAGTAGTCTTAGTCTTAGTCTTAGTCTTTTTCACCACCTTCCCTTTTCCTCTTTTTCTTACACCTCCTACAGCTTACACAGAAGCTGCAAATATACAGTATATATGTATATATTACCGTTTTTGAATTATTTGAATTATGCAGGCTACTTACTGTACTACCTCTTAACTGCCGGAAAGTTCAGATTATTGTATTTACTGATGCCAAGACTTGTTCTATTTTTTCTCAATCTAAAAAAACACTTTAGCACAGAACAGTGCACTTTTTGTTTTGGTTCAGGTTGGCACTGACACCCAACCATATTGGGTTAGGGATGTGGTGAGTGCTGCAACTACAGGTTTCTCCTTGGTGTCCTACTTAATGTTTCTCAGCTATGTGGTGAACAACAAAACAACACAAAAACCCTCCTATTTATTGTCAAGGTGATTACTGGAATCAGGGCCGGCCCGAGGCATACGCGAGTCATGCCGTCGCTTAGGGCCCCGACAGCTTGGGGGGCCCCCCACGAGCGCTCGAAACATTGCATTTTGAAATATTATTTTCTTTTAGAGGATAAACGTTACCGAAATATCCTTGCGATACCTACCCATTAATATCATCATGTTCCAATTAACGAATCCATTCAATTTATATCACTTACTATCACTCTTTATCTCAGTCATGGTTTGGCTTACACACCTCTGACTTCTCCCAACAATCTAGGGAAGTTGATGTAGCATTTGTATTTTTATTTCATTCTTGTTATTCTGGCATCATAAAACGTTTGTTTACCACAGAAAAAACTATAACAACAACCTGCAATATGATTAGAACAAAGCCTCCTGGGAATGGTAAAGCACAGCCGCAGTTTCTAATCCACCGCGGAAGAATTAATTCTACTTGTTTGAATATAGCTACGCATAGCGCTGAAAATCGACTCCGCGTTCACCAACATCTCACCGCATGCAATCGTCAGTCCATTCCACGTGATCAAGTAGGTAAAATGCATACCGCTGAAAGTCCACACTCCATGTTTTGCATTTGGAACAAAGTAAGTCAGTAAGTGAAATGAATCCTGTGAGCAGGAAAGGAACAGATTCCCGAGGAGGTAGCCTAATATAACGTCAGCTCTGTTAATTGCCACCTTTGGCTGAAACCTTATTCTTTTGTTGTATGTCTTCAAAATTAACTCAAGGCCACATTAAATGAATATTCAACTAAACATTCAAGTAGGCTATAGGCTTAGGTTAAGGATAGCCTATTTTTGGTTGATGAATATTTGCTGCCTGCACAGACATTGGACATGAGGAAGTTCTTCTATAGGCAAATCCTAGTCAGTCTTAGGAGATGTATCAAGCTATCTTAATGTAGGACTATCTAATCATTTAATTCAAACCTAACTCTTTATTGTCAAGAATGGCAAGAAACACTCTTCTCTGATATAGGTTAGGCCTATTATTGATGCTTGAAATAGCAAACATAGTGAGTGAATCAGGGCTATTTCTGTTAACATAAACTGCTTATTATAGAGTAGCCTACCAATGTCTGTGATATCAGCAATAATGTTCACATAAAATGTATTGTGAGTGTTGTATAAAACCATAGCATCCTAAACTTTTGTTGTCTAATATTTTTCAGTATTTTCAAAAAATGGTGTAAAATTCAGATGATGACAAGAACACTGGGTGAATTTAAACAATTAATGAAACAAGCAATATGTTGTTGTTGAAAGGGAGAACAAGCAATAGTTAATCCATCTCAATATCTCTTGAGAGTGAGTCAGAGGCAGGGTCAACATTGCTGCCCCCCCCCCCCCCCAACACACACCAAAACAAAAGGCTGTGGTGGCGGTGAGGGCTTGGGCCGGCCCTGACTGGAATCATTTTGTCTGTCAGATATTTTTCTTTAATTGAAATGAAAAAGATGCGTGGACCATGCAATGAATGCAATCAGCTTACATCTTCCTTACAGTTCCTTGCAGAAACATGTACTATAGATGGTTATAGTAAAGGACCATTCCTGTCCTGACCGTAAGTCATGCATTTGGTACAACATGGACCAAATTGCAAAAGAGCAGCTAAGTTAAACTAGTGGGTCGTTCTTTGCTTGTTTGGAGAAGTTCATACGGAAAATGTCAGCAATGAGGTTGGTATAGGCCTACCAACTTACCCAGGTTGTTGTGGTTTCTGCACTTTGATCTGCATGCATCTTTGCATGCTCTATTCAACACACATTTTTTTTACACATTAAGAACGAAGAGCCATGATACAGCTGCAACACAGTTTCAATTGTAAAAAGTGATATTTTTACATTTTAAATTATTTATGCAAAACAGCTTTTCAGCAAAGCATGACTGACTTTTGAAAGCAACTCTTTATTGAAAGCAACTCTTTATTTCCAAATATTGATGGGTTTAGTACTTATTTCTACCACTGTACATAGAACATTAAAGATCACCTCCACACAAATATCATTTTATTTCCTAGCAAACTATCCTATAGTTTTCACACCACAATTACAAATCAAATTCCAACTAATAATAATAATAATAATAATAATAATAATAATAATAATAATAATAATAAAATATTCATTATCATTTTAGTTTGGATCCCCATGAGAAACAGTTGTATATGAGGTATGGGATGTTGGCACTGGTGCCCCACTGTCTTCATTCTGTGTGTGGCTTTTGAAACTCACAGCCACCAGAGAGATGATGTAGACCATAATCAAGACAGTAAGGATGATCAGCAGGGTCATGGATTTCCCCTTAAAGACACAAGCATTCAGAAGATTGATTACCAAAAGTCACACTATCAATCACTGAAATACAGGACAGTGCGATTAAAATAAAATCTGACGACTATCCATGCTTTTTGGCAATCATCAAAAGTAATAAGTGTCCTCTTATTGGTGAATAACACTAGTCAGCAAATCAGAAAACACAATCTCATGTGATAAAATTATTATCACCCAGAGCAATTTCCTGATTGGCTAAAAGGGTGTCTGTTATTCACTTGGCGGAAGCTGTCAGAGAATCACATTCCGCGTTGTGCTTGTTCTTCGATTCCACCTCATCCATTATTTTCTTTTATCGGGACAACTTGACAGCTGTTATCCCTAATTTATCATCCGCAATGAAATACTCTTTTTTTAATTGGTTGAAAGCCTGGATGTCTAGCCTATCTGGTAAAAAAAAGTTAACCACCGTTCCATATTGATGCTCTTCCGAGTGGTGTTCAGCGATAATTTTCTGTGATCAAACATGTTCCACATGCCCTTGTTTTAAAACATCTTACTCTGCATATTGTGGTCCACTTTGCACTGATCACAAAATTCATTACCCACTTCTTATTTTACCACACAGTTGGGGACAGCTATTTGTTAGCAAACAGATAGTAAATACCTACATAAGACAATATAAGACAATTCTTTAAATCACTGCAGTGTTAGTAGCACTGTATAAAAATGTAACATACCATAGATGATTTGAATATGTCTGCAGAAAGCTTTTCAATTGTGCTATTACGTCCAGGAGAGCACCATTTGTAGAGCTTTCCTGAGGATACCACTGTCCATGTGCCGTTCCATGTAGACTCCTGACAAACATAATAATTTCCCTGATAGAACCAGAGTGTGAGCCAAGTGAACAAGGAGATCAAGAGTGGTAGCACTACACCAGTCAGAGTTGTCCAGTTATTTTGCCAGGTCTTCCACAAACGCCAGTTATGTTTCTGCAGTTCCTTCCTGTACTTATGTATTTGAATGAACAGAGAAAGGAATATGATAATTGAACTTGAACAAGCACAAAGCGAAACGCTGAAAAAACGACTTGAGTCACATGGGCAAAAGAAGACTTTTTGCAACCATGTTTCTAGCCCTACAAGGAGCAGGCAAAAGATAACATCCACACTTAGAATTTCTTTAGCAAAGTCAGAGAACCCCATTCTGCTCATCATGCAACCTTGACAGTCTCTGTCATGTAAATAAATTCTAGTACAGGTAGACCAATTCTCCTGTGTTACCATCTCCTGATTGGCCAGTTCCGTCAGTGTAATCTGAAGTGTTTTTGTGACTCTCTTCTTCCCCCTGCAGGGATATTGGTTCTATAGCAACAACAAAATATATATTTTTTTACCTCCGCCAAGGAGGTTATGTTTTCGCCGGCGTGTGTGTGTGTGTGTGTGTATCTGTCTGTGTACAACATAACTCGAAAAGTACTGCGCAGATTTAGATGAAATCTTCAGACAACGTGTGTATTGGGACGAGGAAGAACTGATTCGATTTTAGTGGCGATCGGTGACCCAGAACACCATCTGTGACCACATTGTCTTGGTGGAGGTCTGCGCTTTTCTAGTTTTAGATATGTCT
This sequence comes from Sardinella longiceps, assembly GCA_027497455.2. Lineage (NCBI taxonomy): Eukaryota > Metazoa > Chordata > Actinopteri > Clupeiformes > Clupeidae > Sardinella > Sardinella longiceps. Next base: position 26,962,849 of record JAODXP020000018.1, on the reverse strand, counting down.
TGATAGTTGTTTGATTTTCCATATTATATTATAATAACCCCAACCCAGCTGAAATTGTCTTTTTAACGGCATGCTTGTTCAACATTTTTCAGCACCAGTTCTAACTATCTCTCTTACTACCGATACCTCAAAATGAGATACTTGTTTTGGGGTCATATTATGACTTTTTCAAGCTAACTTTTTTAGCTCTAATGTTCTGAACAGGCTATTTCTCATGGGGGCGTGCACCAGGTAACTAGACACCTGAAGCCAACACGTTGAGGATTTTCCCTGCTATGACAGGCCACCCCTAATTAGTGAATTGATCATTTTCATTGTTCTCAGCTGCAAAGTGGCTGCCAATAAGCTCGTTCGTGTTCAGAGTCGGTACGGCTACAGGCTGTAGCCAGAGCCAGCGAGATCTACGGAAATACGTTGGTGGGAGTGGAAAAGCATGGGGGACAAGGTGGACAACACAGCTGCAGCTGGCTGTAGCCAAACACACGTGAACATGGACGTGATGTCAGGAGATATCGCGGAAGTTTGTTTGCACTGAAAACAGCTTGAATCCCCTCATTTCATCATTAAAATGAACGTGATAACTGGTGAAATAAATCATATAGTGTTGCTTAATAAATTATAGTTGCAATGCAAGAGGAACAGAGTTGTGTTTGAAGGTGTTTTGTTAAAAATAGTAATGTGGTATGAAATGCTTATTTGAGATGGCAAACCAAGCCATGTTGGAGAGCAATAAGGCTATTTCATTGGGCAAAACTTGCATACTGCTTAGCAGCAGCTCATTCAAATAAGCCCATTTTCAGTGAGTACAACGTGGTTGGTGTCACATTTGTCATGAGGAGTTTCAAACCAATCGGAATAATGAGTTACGTCATGGGGGTGGGATGCATCCTCTTGCAGCCGAGAAAAAGGAGATGCGGGTTTCGGCTGCAGGCGCCTTGTTACCGCGAGTTTTGAGTGACGTGCTGTGGGCGTATTTTGGTGACGCATTCACAAGCTTGGTGAAGTCAGCCGGAAGTCGGACACCGCGTCTAACCACAATGCATCGCTTGGCTGCAGCCGGCTGTAGGCGGCTTTACATCTCAAACACGCCTAATGTTGTGGGACCCCACCCACCTTACCCTGTGACATACGTAGTTAGGAAAATTCTAAACAGGTGGTTTAAGCACACAGTAGCTGAACAGTTGCTAGCTGTGTAAATTGGCTATTTCAACTATTGAGGCTTTTTTATAAAACTTAATGTGTGTGTAGAGGCAGTATTGACCCAAGAAACAAATTCAAAAGCCATAAAAAGTAGGACTCAAACCCGGGTCCCTGGATTTATGGTACGTTGTCCTAGCCCACTGAGGATAGTCTGCAAAGTGCTATAGTCTTGACGTTACAGTGATGACATCTCTCAGGAACACTGGTATCAAAAATATGTTAAGGTTAAAATTTTCTATAAATATCCAATCACACAAATTTAAGTCCATATTTATTAATGGAAGCCATTACCAATTATCAAACACATATAGTATGCAGAAAACCTTGTTTTTTGTTTTTTTTCTGAGCATTTTTGCAAAATGCACTATGTAGGCTAAGGCCTTTCAAAAATCCATCTCCAAAAGTCTTATGACTATTCTTGCAAACTGAAATGTAATTTTGCACTAAAAAAAACTTTGTAAGAGTTGTACAGAGAAAGGCACATCAATAAGGAATATCTTCACTTTTAACCAGAAGTGCCCTCCTTTTCTTAGTCACCGCCCCAAATCATGTGATGTAATGGCTGTGAGCTGCTGAATCTTGTACAATCATGGCGTAAACCGAACATCACTACTGTCCCATCTCAAACCGGATTAGTCCCTGTATGTAACTGTGCTCAGTGTCTCAATCAGGTTACTAACTGGATGACACAAAACTTCCTTCAGTTGAACTCTGACATTCTATTTGGCAAGGAGGAACATAGAGTCAAGATTAATGCTCTACTTCAACAAGAGGGACGAGGCAATAGACACTGTGAGAAATCTTGTTACCATCCTTGATAGCATACATATTACAAGCAAAGATACTGTTACAACACTAAAATGATCTTTTTATTATCCTAAACTACTAAACTATCCTCTTGGTTTCACGCCACGCTTACAAAAACAAACAAACAAACAAACAAACAAACAAACAAACAAACAAACAAAAACAGAATTCTAAAGAAAAAAATGAAATATTTCAAAGGCTTACCACTATATGATATTCGCAACAGTGTGTGTGTGTGTGTGTGCGTGTGTGTGTGTGTGTGTGTGTGTGTGTGTGTGTGTGTGTGTGTGAACGAGAGAGTGAGTGAAAGAGAGATTTGTTATTTTTTTTAGCAAATTTTAATGAACTATGTTCACATAATAGAAAGGAATGTTTCTCAAAACACTAGCAACAAATTAATAAACATATGGAGAGAGAGAGAGAGAGAGAGAGAGAGAGAGAGAGAGAGAGAGAGAGAGAGAGATGTTTGAGAAAGGTCCTCATTCCAAAGTCACTCCTGGGTCCCCCATGGGAAACAGTTGAGTATCGGGTGCTGGTGCGGGCGATGGCGCTGGTGTTGGTGTTGGAGCCCCACCATCCTCATTCTGTGTATGGCTTTTGAAACTCACAGCCACCAGAGAGATGATGTAAACCATAATCAAGACAGTAAGGATGATCAGCAGGATCATGGATTTCCCCTTAAAAACACAATAAGTAAGTAAACAATGAATTATGATCAATTAAGAGTCAGTTTCTGTAAGACTCATGCGGATTTCCATAGGGGCTGATACAAACCCTCCTCAGATCTCAATGAAAAAATTCTCATAGATACATATATGGGATAGATATTTAAAAATAACAATTTAAACATTTTGGACCTTTCCTAAAAAAAGCTAGGGACTTTTGAAATGACTCATGGCAAAGGTGGAAATTTGATGCTTTTCAAAATGCACAACTTTGCCTGTCCATATTTCAGTGGGCTTTCAAGACAGCACTCTGATATTTGGCAAAATCAAAGCATGGGTCCAACACTTTTGAGCCATATTTTTATGATGGTCACTAGCTCAACTGACGGCCATTAGGTGGCCATTGAAAACTCAACTTTTTAGTTTTGGAGCCTTGTTTTGGGGCCTCTCACTGCTTGTGCAAACACGTAACCTTGCTCAATCAGAAAGATATGAGCACATTGGGAGGTCCTGTTTTGAAATATAATTGGTTGAAGATTGCAAAATTTTCAAGTACTGATGGAGAGGATGTTTCATTTGGCAAATATGAAATTGACATTGAAATTAGAGGACCATATCTTTGTGCGCCATCAGTAAAAAGGTTGAAACAATTTTTATTATGTTGGCATGTATCTAATCTATTTGTATTATAAATATCTTGGAGGCATTTTGCTTTATTAATCAATAAATGCCATTTATTAACTGCATGAATTACATACATTGAGAGGTCCTCTAGAAATATGTGAAATTGAAAACAGCACCATCATGTGGACAAAGCTGAAAAAAAAAAAAAAAAAAAAAAAACGTCAGTATTGAAGCCATGTTGGAGGCACCCGAATTTCAAGCTTAGCACCTGAACTGTTTACATACAAAGGCATGCTTGAGTCTCCAACAGTTTTGGTGGTATTATAGTTTGAAATTTCCAAATATTCTCACAGGCATTGCTTTGGAAGAGGTGGGGTGCATTCAAAGGCATGGTTTTCATAGAAATATTCGAGATATTGAGGTATAATTTTGCACTCCTTCCCTTGAGATGTGTGTGGCCACATAATCAAAAGCTCAGATTTAGGAAAGACATTCATGTATTTTGGGCCAAAGTGCTATGACAAATCATTTTTTTGAGTCATCTGGGAAAAGTTCAAAAAAGTCACTCACAAAATGGACCAAATTGAATGACATAGGCTCTGCATAGTCTTTTGATCATGTGTATTTGTTTTTATTGTGATCTAGTAAAGCACACAGTTCTCGGTAAAATCCATTGTCTAACCCTAAAGAACTACCAGCATGTAATGTCTAGGAAAGAGAAATTAGATGACTTGCTAAAAAACACTGAATCTAAATAATGGGGGAGACAACAGAATTATCTGCCATCTGCCATGTAATGAAATCAAAAGAATCTTGATATTTTCCACATATTGACAAGAAATGTGTGACACAACAATATTGGATATTACATGTCAAGTGAGCATGTTCAACATTGAGATTGCTGCTACTTTCCATTGCACAGGAACAGAGATTGCTGATGTGCAATCATTTAGCATAGTTGATGTCTGAACACTATGTCTCACTCTAAGCAACTCAATAAGGGTTTCCTTGATGCCTCTGGTGGTTATGGGTAATTGACATTAAGAGTCACCATCACAGAGAAGTGTAGTCGTACACACATGGTCAGACTCACCCTTAGTCACAGGGAGTGTCAGCACATTGATTGACAGCATTTCACTTCTGAATTAGTGTATTTGATGTCACTAGTAACCTAAATTCTGGGACACTTGAACTTGTCCAAAACACTCGTCATTGAGGAAGCTGTTCTGCAGCAGTGTTCTAGACTGATGTATTGTTCAAGAAAACTTTGATCTAAACACATAGTCTTTTTTTCTCATGTTCTAAGTCTTGAAGTAGATTCTGTAAGCAGTGTCAAAGCTGAATAGCTAGATTGTCTGAGGGGTGTGTTCAACTTTTTTTAGTTTCAAACAAAGTTGAATTTACAGACATTTGATTTGATATTGGTCATTTATCTTTAGTCTACTACCCCAAAGGATAATAGGTTTAGCAAACATCAAAAGATTCACAAGTGATTTTATATAAAAAAAACGTCTTTTCATATTTCAAATCAAAATTTTGCCATCGGATCTAAAGAATAAATCTTCAAATAAGAAAAGTATACGCAGCATCTATTGAGTGTTGATAGCACAATGTGTAAAGAAACAGCCTAGCACTCTTGTAAGCTAATAAGAAGGTGGTTCTATACTTGACTGTCCTCTTACTCCCCTGAGAAAGACACTTAGTTTTGATACTTTTGTATTGTTTGCAATATATTTGAGTGGTAGCCTTCTTTATCTAATCAAGTAATGTCGCCTAATAATTTTCTTACCAAAAGCAAGACAAATGATGTGATACCTGGGAATTGAACCCTGGTCAACTGGTTGTTAGTCTGTGACCTAACCACTGTGCCACCACATCCACAGTCTAAAATTTGCTCAAACAGGGTTACCACTTTGGCTTATCTGGTCAGTCAGCACAACCCTCCATTGCAGTTATCATAGGTGCATATCTGCTCTTAATTAAAATTCATTTACTTGATAATAGAACAAAAAGCCACCTAGATATTTGGACCACAGATAATATGAGTGCAGACGAACAAAGTAGGCAAATTTCAACTGGTTTGTGTGATGGCGCACAGAGCTATGAGCATCTAGAATGGCACTTCATTTCATATTTGCCTAAAATAATTGCCTCTAGCTTAACATAACCAATTCATGCCCATATATTTTATGCAAATTCTAAAAGAGGAGGTTCCGAAGTGTATATAATATACAAACTAATAAGGTTTTGAGTGTCATATGAACTGTGAGAGGCACACGAGAACGGTACAAAAATGTAAAAGGTCCCATTTTAATGAGGCCCTTAAGGACAGTGCCTTCAATATGCCTCAGAAGCGACATAATTTCTCAAAAGTTTATTTCCCCAACATTTATGTGCCAAAATTTCAGGATGGTAAGATTAAGGCGCAACGAGATATTTGAAGGCAAAAAACAGAATTTTCAGTACCTCAAAATTATGCTGAAATTTTGGGAAGCCCTAACTTTTGCTAGGAACATTCTCAATGTTTAAAAATACAGTTTTGTCCCTTTTAGGCATGTGTCTACTGGTATTCAAAATTTGAAGGGAATATGAAGAGGGTTTGTATCACCACCCGCATGATTCTTACAGAAACTGACTCTTAATCAGTAAAACATTTGCAAAAAAAGGGCATAGTACATAGATTTACCAATCACAATACAGGACAGTTCTATTACGACAAAATGCAAGGATTACCTGCCGGTCACCAATAATGTCAAATAACATTTTAGAACCCACACTAAACATAAAAATACTTTATATATCCTGTAACCTACTGTATTTCAGAAGACTTTTTTTAGATAGATAGATAGATAGATAGATAGATAGATACTATTTATTGATCCCCAAGGGGGAAATCAAGAAACACTTTTCATAGTAGAGTAATTAACAGTAACATTTTTAAAATATTGCACAGCTATTTGCGGTCTATTTGTTTGTAGACCTACTGTATGTACAGCCTGGTCTCACAGAATTCCGTGAGACTACCACCTACAGTATGTAACATAATATGCTGTGATAAATGTACATGGCTGTATAAAAATGAGACTTACCACAGATGTATTGAATAAATGTGCAGAGACCTTTTCAAATATGCTATTGTAACTGTCAGGCCGGCACCATCTTTTGATTTCTCCTGACGTTGTCCATGTGCCGTTCCATATAGTCTCCTGACAAACATAGTAATTTCCCCGATGGAACCAGAGTGTGAGCCAAGTGAACAAGGAGATCAAGACTGGCAAAACTACACCAGTCAGAGTTGTCCAGTTATCTTGCCAGGTCTTAGACAAACGCCAGTTATGTTTCTGCAGTTCCTCCTTGTACTTATGCATTTGAATGAACAGAGAAAAGAATATGATAATTGTACTTGAACAAACACAAAGCGAAACGCTGAAAAAACGGCTTGAGTCACATGGACAAAAGAACACTTTTTGCAACCATGTTTCTAGCCATACAAGGAGCAGGCAAAAGATAACATCCACACTTAGAATTTCTTTAGTAAAGTCAGAAAACCCCATGCTGCTCATCATGCAACCTTGAAAGTCTCTAAGTGGTCATCTGAGTGGTTTTGCTTGTTTTTAAAAATGAACACTAATTATCCTGTTACCCTCCTCTGATTGGTTAATTCCGTCACTGTAATCTAAAACTCAGGAACTCAGTTTGTGTGCAGCTCTCCTCTGACCCCTGTAGGGATGCTGGCACTATAGCAACTTCAATTTATTTTTAGATGAGTCTCTTGATTATCAAAATTGTAAATATTTTATCATAATAATCCCAAATCAATTCCCAAGTAATATTTACAATATCTTCTATACTTTTCCTCCCAAGCGCTGCTCTATTTGAAATCCCTATTTTACTTTGGTTGTGATGAGGACTATTCAGATTCCCCTACAAGGCTATGGGAAGGTGCCTGATGCTTTTTTTCAAAACTCTCCTTCAAAAGTTAAGATCAGATAGTACTTTATTCAGCTCGTCTGAAATTCAAGCATCCTGTAGGGACTGAGGTGCACAACAGGAAAACTAAAACGGTATGATTTGTCTTCCACCACTAGGTGTCAGTGTTGGAGCCATTGGTCCATTTGACACGGAATGACCCTGTTCTGTTTGTGAGCGTCAGAATGAGGGTCATCTAGTAATATGGAACAATAGAGCCGGTCCACAGGTAATCATAGGAGTTCATTTACTTACTGGAACTCTAGAACTCTAGTTACTGACAAACACCACTACATAATAGCACTGAAAGAACACCAGATAGTTTTTTATTATTTCTTAATCTGGGTCATTCAAAAGTCTTTTGGCTATATTACAAGAATTACATTTTGCATAAAATAACTATCCATGGCTAAAGGGTTCAGCCCAACTGCCTTGGACCATGGAGAACTAGTACAGTCAGTAGTTAATTATGAAGTTGACATCTATTATTAAACCACATTATTATTAAAAAAAAAAAAAAAAAAAAAAGTCATTGTGATAGTCATTCCCATTCATTTTAATAAATGTTATCTATTTTCCATCTATTTTCCATGATGTTTCATGATGTTTACATCTTTATGTCACACTTCAGTTGAAAAGTTTTCAGGGCCTCATATATATCCATTTGCTGTTGTCATTATCAACAACAGGATGAGGGCCAAAAATACACTCTTTTAGGCATTTCCAAAGGAAACGCTTTGAAGTGCAGTGATGACAAAGACACTAGTCACCCAGAGAGACTGGTAGCTATGATGAATCAGAGATCTTGCGGAAGCCACTACACAGTTCAGGTAACTATTTGTGGTAGAACTTTCCAGCACATACACAGGACCTTGAGGACACCAGGAGTTATATTTCACATTTCTGACAACAAATGTCTCATATGGAGGTATTAGTACCTCTTTCTCGTTGATGTAATGCGAGTACTGTGAAATAGGCACACCATAGCACGTGTAGATCTCAAAACAAGACTTGCCTCCAAATTCTAGACTTTCATCTTTGTCTTCAGAAGAAGAGGTAAATTGGCCAAATCTGATCCTTTTGTATTTGACATCAGTATTAAAGTTGGACCAAGTAGCACGATATGTAATTTTGCATTTTGGTTTTCTCTGAAGAATCTGCAGTGCTTCTGTCAAGAAAAACTGGAGGGAGTACCAGTTATATTTTCCGGAAATGTACATTTCTTTACCATGACGGCAATCATCATTGAATTGACTATATGCCTTACGACTAGTGTAAGCATAAATGGCACGACAATGATCTTCAGTCAAACCACATCTGGGAATTGTACACTTTGACCCTGCCTCATCCCAAGCTTTTCTAAAATTAATGTTGGTTGCATATTCAACTGGAAAAAATATTCTCTTAACTTGGTTCGTCATGTTCTTTGCACAGCCTGCATATTTGTCATCTATAGAATTGGTCTGCATGTCCAGTGGATATGTCCATCCTCTTTCTTCAGGTGATCTTCTCTCCTCCTGTAGGAACAGAACAGCGAGAGTTGTGTGATGTCAAGGACACATATCAGAGCCGGTTCTCATGCTGGCCTAGGGAAAAATTGAGTTTTGCCCCCTCTTTTCTACAAATAGAAGTGAACAACTGAAGAAAAAACAATACATATAGGCCATAGGCGAGCCATAGGCGATTGACACATGTTTATGATGTATGAAAAGTTCTCAGCACTGAGATATTGTAGGAGTCGCTTACCTGTCCGAGTGAAACTCCAGCTGTGAGGATGAGAATCAATGTTGCACAAGCCATCATCTTCATATCACTACACAAACATGTTTGCATAAAATAACACATTATGCTGTAAGTATGCCTTCAAATTATATTAAAAAAAATGTCTTCAATATAAAACGCCTTTAGTTAGGCTATAATAAATTTACCATGAACGGACTCTGACTGGAAATTTGATTTACTGTCACCAGGGACGTTGATTTCTTGGCTTGGCCTACTGCCCAATGACCTAAAACAGGTAGACATCAAAAAGACTACTTTAGACCTAAAAAAAGGTTTGGTCTGTTGATGGTCAGTTCAGGTTATGGATACCCCAGTAGTTAATTGTTCTGGAACATCAGTAGACACCACTAACCAAAATAACACCTCCAAAATAGTGGCTGAGTGAAGGGACTTGCAATAAAAGGACTTTGGTATGACTAGTCAGTAGTGATGGGGACGAGACCGCCTATGCCGAGTCCTAGTCAAGACTGAGTCTTTGAAGGGTCGAGACCGAGTCTAGACCGGGTCCATTGGTTTTCAAATACAGCAGAGTCCGAGTCAAGGCCGAGTCTTTGAGGAAGCAAGTCCGAATCAAAACCGGGTCCATTACAAGCCGAGACTGAATCGAGACCAAAACCATAAAACATTTCAGTTTTCATATTAATATCACACTAGTTAATAATCAACAGTGACACCTAGAGTAAGCTAGTCTTTCTTCTGTGAAAGCAAGTCAAGTCTATGTTCATCAAGGATAAGCCAGTAAGCCAGTCTAAATCCCCTATCTTGGTTTTGTGAAATACCCCCCAGGATGTTCACCACTGGTAATGTATATGCAGGCTAAGTTCAGCGGTGGCAACATTTTGAAATATATTTTGCTACTTGTCCCAGCTTCTCCTCTGGATGATGTCAAGAACGCATTGTAACATTTTTATCAATTTGACCTTGAGGCTGATAAGAAGTTAATAGTATCTAGAGGTGCTGTGATTGGTTGAAACAATTGGGGGTGAAGAGTGCCTTCAAGGCAGCATAGCCGGGAAGGCTCCTTTAGGAGCAAAAAAAAAAAACAAAAAAACACCACAGAGTGTTTGTTTGTTTGCTTCCCAGGCTTGACTCTGATCTTCTCTTCTCTTCTCTTCTCTGCACAATTAAGCTTGCGCTTTCCCCCAGGTGTCCAAGACTTGGATTAGTGAGGTACCCTGGGGTCTTTTTAGTTTTAAGTAATGTCAGAGTGGATTCTTTCTTCAAATAGGCTAGAAAAGCACTCAGAGAGCGCAGCAATGTGGTCACAGACACAATATTAATTCCAGACCATGTTCTGGATCACCAATCACCACCAAGATTGAATCAGTTGTTACTTGTCCCAATACACACGAACAAAAACTTCATACAAATCTGTGCAGTACATGTTGTACACACAGACAGACAGACAGACAGACAGACAGAGACACACAGACAGACAGACGCCAGCGAAAACATAACCTCCTTAGCGAAGGTAATAAAATATATTACATTTCATCTAAATCCGTGCAGTACATGTTGTACACACACAGACAGACAGACGCCAGCGAAAACATAACCTCCTTGGTAGAGGTAATAAAATATATTTAGGACAAACATAAAATTATACTGTATGAGGTGCCATAATTATATGCACACTTAAAAACAAGTTACCTATTGATTTGCATACAAACAAACAAGCTCTACATGCCCAAATTAGTCAACCCCTGCATGGTATAGTTAGATTTGTCCCAAGTAATCATTTTACCGTCAGTTCAAGGTTGGCAAATTATCTCAATTCCCAGAGCATATAGAGATTCTTTAGACATTTTTGTAAACTTTATGTTCAATATTTCTTCTTTCTTGAGACCAAGAAGCATTTCACCTACCTGAAAACTTTCCTGAAAGAGAGTTAGACGTTGTCTATGTTGCATGGAGTATCTGAACATCTTAAATGAAAGATTGAATCATTTATAGACCATGGCAAGGGGTGGGAGTAATGTTACATCATTGATATTTGCTACACCCCGGCCTCAGCTGTATACAGTACAGTATTTCCCAGAGTAGCATACAAATTGGATTTGTTAATCTGGGGTTTAACGAGGGGGGGGGTAGTGTGGGTGTTGGAGGAGAGAAGGAAAAACCTGAGTTTGTATGCAGTGTCCCTTTGGGCACAAACAATGGCCCGAATCATTTTTGCCCCCCTGACAACCTCAAAGCTGTAATACAGGATATACAAGTGACATGTGCACAGAATAAATGCTGGACTAAGAAATACATAGTTGTTAGTTCTGATGACGTCAGAATTTTCATTTGGGTAAATGAAAGAGAGGCCTAGCCTAGAAATCTAGACTCCCTAGCGGCAGCAAATTGATTTTTGCTACCACAGGAGTCTAGCCAGTCTAGGCAGAGCAGAAGGCGGGACAATCTAACTTGTATCAGACCAATCAAATCGTCTTGAGGGGTAAGGGACAAGTGACGAGAGAGAGTTGCAGAGATCTCTGTCTTTTTGTTAAGCTACGTGAAAATTTGTGGAATGGTACCAATAAATTGAGTCGTTATCATTTTATGGAGTTATTGAGAGTTTTTTGGATGTATCTCTGATATTCCCCAACTGATTGTCATCATTTCAAGCATACTGGAGTAAGTTGTTACTGCTCGCTAGCAAGCTAACGTCAGTTTTATATTTAGAAGTTGCAGACGGTAATGGTTGAAGAGACCAACAATTAGCACGCTAACTCTGACATACTGAACCTCTGTAGAACCCCAAAATTGCATTTGTTGGTGTCATAAATGATTACAGACAATATTATGACACAAGGAATCATTTTAATATTATTTTACAATGTATGAAGATAAAAAGTTTATGTTCGTTGTGACGAAAGATACTTGACTTATGCAGCGGCAAGTTCTGTGGGTAGCCTATAGCTTGCTAGGCTAGGAGAGGCCTACATTTGTTTGTAAACCTTTTCAAGGGATAGCACATTACTGTAACATCTTACTAAGACAAAGGAACAGTTCATCTAAGGCGCATGTTGAGCACACATCCTTATTGATCTTACAAAAACCAGATTAGCAACAGTTCTGGCTACAGTTACACTGTCTTTTCACAGCTGTGCAGGAGAGACAGAACTCTATCAGTCCTTTAGTGACAAATGAGTCTGACACTATGTATTGAACACAGAAAACCATTCCGCTCCGCTGGCATTTAAAACCATGGTAAATAGCCAGAACTGCTGATGAAAGAACACCACCACCAATTGAACTGCTGGTCCTCCTGGCCTGGTCTCTTGCTCTGGCTGTGAGACTGTTACTGTAGGCTTATGTTCACATCAAGAGGTACTAAAGCTGTAAAATTGCTTTTCTTGCTCAAAAAAGTAGCTGCTAAAATTCCAGTATTCGCTCAAGTAGATCTAATTGCGAAGTGATGTGTTATTGTGAAAAAGTGATGTGTTTGTTTTGTGTTCCCTTTAGTTATCCAAGTTTAGTCGCTTGTAGCTTTTGTTGCTCTCGCTCAAAGAAAGTAAATTACTTCCGGCGATTTTACTGCTTTAGTTGCTCTAGTTGTGAACACACTGTAACAGATGATCCATTCAACAGGTCAATACAGATTATTCTTATCTGTGGTTCCATGCTGCAGAACCCAATTTTGTTATTATAAACCACCTTGATCTTATTCATCTTTGCCTTGCTATAGCAGACAGTAGGTTGTAAAGAAAGATATTTTGACATCATTCGTACACATATACAATTTATGTGCTAGCATATTCACTTGGGCATACAACTTGCAGTACTGACGCTGAATGTCATCATCATAATAGTCTTACGATATTCACAATGCTTTATTAGAGCTGGTGATTTTACACACATAAGAATGGTTCCATAATAGTAACTGTGCTCAATGCAATGTAAAGAAAAATGTAATATTCCCCTATTAGCATATTTATTATGTCTTTGTTGTGTGGCTTTTTTCTACTAATGGATTAGATTAGGGGTATTTACATCCTGGTTTAGAGTCTGTGGCAGATGGATCCTGCTTTTACTCCTACATGTCATGTAGATCAGGAAAAGAGCGTAGACACTTATGCACAGTAAGGTAACACAACAGTTCCATAGTCGTTAGCTGAAAGAGAAGTGGTAAAATTAGGGTGATTCATAGTCAGACATCCTTTGTATCAGACTTTGATATTATTTATCTTTCAGTGTAACTATATAGTTTGTTAGGCCCCGGCCTGTAATGCCCCATGTTGTCCAATTTTACAACAATTGGAGCAATAGTTCAAAAGGTAATGTTTCCAGGGTCCTGTGTAACCAAGGCCCTGGTCCCAAGTTCTGTGAGGTGCATCTTCAATAAAGAGCATAACAATAGCTGGAAAAAAAACAGAATACCACATGCATATCTTCCAGCCTTAGACTTGCACCTGGAAACTAGGATGGGTATCCATTATAAACACACACCTCAGATTAAGAGTCAGTTTCTGTAAGACTCATGCGGATTTCCATAGGGGCTGATACAAACCCTCCTCAGATCTCAATCAAAAAATTCTCATAGATACATATATGGGATAGGTATTTAAAAATAACAATTTAAACATTTTGGACCTTTCCTAAAAAAAGCTAGGGACTTTTGAAATGACTCATGGCAAAGGTGGAAATTTGATGCTTTTCAAAATGCACAACTTTGCCTGTCCATATTTCAGTGGGCTTTCAAGACAGCACTCTGATATTTGGCAAAATCAAAGCATGGGTCCAACACTTTTGAGCCATATTTTTATGATGGTCACTAGCCCAACTGACGGCCATTAGGTGGCCATTGAAAACTCAACTTTTTAGTTTTGGAGCCTTGTTTTGGGGCCTCTTACTGCTTGTGCAAACGCGTAACCTTGCTCAATCATGAAGATATGAACACATTGGGAGGTCCTGTTTTTAAAAATATAATTGGTTGAAGATTGCAAAATGTTCAAGTACTGATGGAGAGGATGTTTCATTTGGCAAATATGAAATTGAGATTGAAATTAGAGGACCATATCTTTGTGCGCCATCAGTAAAAGAGGTTGAAACAATTTTTATTATGTTGGCATGTATCTAATCTATTTGTATTATAAATATCTTGGAGGCATTTTGCGTTATTAATCATTAAATGCCATTTATTAAGTGCATGAATTACATACATTGATAGGTCCTCTAGAAATACGTGAAATTGAAAACAGCACCATCATGTGGATAAAGCTGGAAAAAAAAAAAAAAAAAAAAAAAAACACGTCAGTATTGAAGCCATGTTGGAGGCACCCGAATTTCAAGCTTAGCACCTGGACTGTTTACATACAAAGGCATGCTTGAGTCTCCAACAGTTTTGGTGGTATTATAGTTTGAAGTTTCCAAATATTCTCACAGGCATTGCTTTGGAATAGGTGGGGTGCATTCAAAGGCATGGTTTTCATAGAAATATTCGAGATATTGAGGTATAATTTTGCACACCTTCCCTTGAGATGTGTGTGGCCACATAATCAAAAGCTCAGATTTAGGAAAGACATTCATGTATTTTGGGCCAAATTGCTATGACAAATAATTTTTTTGTTATCTGGGAAAAGTTCAAAAAAGTCACTCACAAAATGGACCAAATTGAATGACATAGGCTCTGCATAGTCTTTTGATCATGTGTATTTGTTTTTATTGTGATCTGGTAAAGCACACAGTTCTCAGTCAAATCCTTTGTCTAACCCTAAAGAACTGCAAGCATGTAATATCTAGGAAAGAGAAATTAGATGACTTGCTAAAAAACACTGAATCTAATGGGGGTAACAACAGAATTACCTGCCATGTAATGAAAGCAAAATAATCTTGAAATTTTCCACATATTGATAAAGATAGATGTGTGACAAATCAATGTTGAACTTTACTTGTCAAGTAAATGTGTTCAACAATGAATTTGCTACTGTTTTCCATTGCTCAAGAACTAAAATTGCTGATATACAATCAGTTAGTGTAGTAAATGTCTGAAAACTATGTCTCACTCTAAGCAACTCAATAAGGGTTTCCTTGATGCCTCTGGTGGTTATGGGTAATTGACATTTTGAGTCACCATCACAGAGAAGTGTAGTCCTACACACATGGTCAGACTCACCCTGTATCCTCGGGTGTTATTGTAAATTGATTGTCAGCATTGAAATTCTGAACTAATGTGCTTGACTTCACCCATACTCTATATTCTGGGGCTCTTGAACTTGACAAAAACACCCATTATTGAGGGAACCATTTGGCAGCAGTCTGCTAAACCTAATATATTGTTCAAGAAAACTTTGATCTAAGCGTATAGTGTTTATATCTGATAAGGGACATGTTATTCTCATGTTCTAAGTCTTGAAGTAGATTCTGTAAGCAGTGTCTAAGCTGAATAGCTAGATTGTCTGAGGGGTGTGTTCAACTTTTTTTGTTTCAAACAAAGTGATAAATATACACACATTTGATTTGATATTGGTCATTTACCTTTAGTCTACTACCCCAAAGGATAATAGGTTTAGCAAACAGTTATAAAGATTCACAAGTTGATAGCACAACGTGTAAAGAAACAGCCTATCACTCTTGTAAGCTAATAAGATGGTGGTTCTATACTTGACTGTACTCTTACTCCCCTGAGAAAGACACTTAGTTTTGATACTTTTGTATTGTTTGCAATATATTTGAGTGGTAGCCTTCTTTGTCTAATCAAGTAATGTCGCCTAATAATTTGCTTACCAAAAGCAAGACATAAATGATGTGATACCTGGGAATTGAACCCTGGTCAACTGATTGTTAGTCTGTGACCTAACCACTGTGCCACCACATCCACAGTCTACAAATTGCTCAAACAGGGTTACTACTTTGGCTTATCTGGTTAGTCAGCACAACCCTCCATAGGTGCATATCTGCTCTAAATAAAATTCATTTACTTGATAATAGAACAAAATGCCACCTAGATATTTGGACCACAGATAATATGAGTGCAGACAAACAAAGTAGGCGAATTTCAACTGTTTTGAGTGATGGCGCACAGAGCTATGAGCATCTAAAAAGGCACTTTATTTCATATTTGCCTAAAATAATTGCCTCTAGCTTAACATCTCCAATTCATGGCCATATATTTTATTCAAATTCTAAAAGAGGAGGTTCCAAAGTGTATATATATAACAAAGTAATAAGGTTTTGAGTGTCATATGAACTGTGAGAGGCATACGGAAATGATACAAAAATGTTAAAGGTCCAATATTGAGGAGGCCCTTAGGGACAGTGCCTTCAATTTGCCACAGAAGTGACATCATTACTCAAAAGTTTATTTCCCCAACATTTATATGCCACAATTTCAGGATGGTAAGATTAAGGCGCAGCGAGATATTTGAAGGCAAAAACCGGAATTTTCAGTACCTCAAAATTATGCTGAAATTTTGGGAAGCCCTAACTTTTGCTAGGAACATTCTCAATGTTTAAAAAAACAGTTTTGTACTTCTTAGGCATGTATCTAATGATATTCAAAATTGGAAAGGAAAATGAAAAGGATTTGTATCACCACCCGCATGATTCTTACAGAAACTGACTCTTAAGAGCTATTAGCCTGGGAGTTCCCATGCTCCTTTGCGTGCTTATTTCATTTCACTCTGCAAAGCAACATGGTGACAATGGCCGTTTTTCTCGCTTGCTTTCGGGATCCAATCACAGAAGAAAAAGGACTATACGACCCTCGATTGCATTTTACGTCACGTGGTGGCTCTGGTATTGGCTATGTACAGACGCTATGATAGACATTCGTAGCGCCCAATAAATGGCTCTGGACAATCGTAAACGATGCTTCCGCTACGAGAGATGCAATAGGTAGGTCTCCAGACTAAATATCACTAAATATCAGTTATAGTAAAAACAAAAAAGCTTAGATCCATGCATTTCAGCCAGCAATAAGCACTTTTTGGGACTGAAGCACCTGGGAGAATAAAACCCAAAGTGAGCTAAAACCCCTGGGAGCTAGTTTCACTTCTGTGCCATATTCAGTGGTTATTTCCAACAAAATAAAATGTATATATTCAATATTGGAAAATTACATACCTGAGACTCAAGAAACCACTCAGATGCAGATTTCCTCAGATGAACCAAAGTTTCAGTAGTACCCTTGGGCTTGCACCATTTTTGCGAACAAGCATGTGTGTTTATCATATCTGGCTTCACTGTGTCTGGCATGTAGGTTCACACATTTGCTTGAAGGCTTGTTTGGTCATTGTAACGTGACTATGTGTCTATGTGTGTGGTTTTATTTTGCCCCCTACAGGGACAATAGTGCTATAACATCTTCATTTTTTTCTGTGTTCATAGTTGGGCGATTGTTCCCTACAACTATAACCCCTGTGGCAGTATTGTTCAGTTAGTATCATTATACTAAGCAACTGTTTTTTCTATCTTTTTGTCTTTTCAGTCCCAACTTGTTTTGTGGACTGAATGTTAGCTGTATATTCACTTTTATTTGCCCCATCCATTTTAATAGTTTTTTTCTTCCACATTTATCCAGAAGGGTAATTAACCAACAACTTAAATCCAACATCTGAAATGATTAGGTTACCATCAAATGCAATCTAGTGCATTGGCCGACTGGATTTTCTGAGGCGAAGTGCCATGTTAGCCTTGTTTGGGTGTGGAAAAAGGTGAATAGAGCTTACGACACTGTGTGTGTGTGTGTGTGTGTGTTTGTGTGTGTGTGTGCTTGTGCATACCCAATTACAGTATGTGCATGGACAGTGTATTTGCTGTGAGGCAAATTCACAACAATTCTAGGCTACTGCTTTCTATCATACAACATAAAATAAACAAGCAGGCACTAGACCATCATTTGACAGTGTATTTTTTTTGAAAGCTCAATGTTTTGCAGATGTGTGTCTTCTGCCCTAATATCCACATGATTCCATTTAAATTATCAAAATGTTTAAACTATTAAAAGTTTTTGTGTGATATGAAAATTGGGTCTTGTTTCAAGACAAGTGTGGGAAGTTTCAAGAGTTAAAAGCCACATTCTCACAAAAGACATTCACTGCCCCATCTCACCAAGTAATCATAATGGCACATGCTTGCCAATATCCTTCCTGTGTGGTTTCTGTTTTGCATGCAATGTACGACCTCACACAACAGAGAAGCAAAGATCTGGCGTCTGTTCCCCAAAAGCATTGTTGCTAACTGAGTTAGCTTCTATGTTAGTTGCAATGCAATTTCCCATTGACAACTAAGTAAGTTGCTAACTGGTTAGCAACTAGGCTTTTGGGAAACACACCCCAGGTCTATTTTCCTTTGCTAGCAAGCATTCGTCCAATCTACTGTATCGTCATAATTCAAAGCTTTAAATACTATTCTCCAGTGCATGTGAGTGAATGGACTCTCTTCTTTTTATTGGGTGGGAAGCAGGGTAATTTACAAATTTTCACACATGTTAATCCTACATAGGGCTGAGGTCATATAATTGTGGTAAACAATAAAATTATTATATGACAAAGAAATTCACTAATATTACTTAAAGGTAAATTCCAGAGTCAGTCTTTGAGGCAGCCAAATGCTGTTGGTTGATATGTAAGGGATAACGGCCGACGAGGTGACCGGTTCTACAGAAATAATTGACGAGGTGGAGTTTAGAACTCCGGCGACGCGTGCAGTGTGGAGACGGAGTTACTCCGCCAAGCCATTATTTCTGTAGAACCCGGTCACAACAATATGTCCACTGTTTGGCTCTTTGGTCTGCTTTGTACCAAATTTCGTCATTGTTATATGTACTGATAGCCCTCGGCTATCTCAAACAACAGGGCTATGGGTTGATTCATATTTAACTAACGCCTTTAAATTCAGCTTAGAGCTCTCTGAGTCTACATAGGCTAGTTATAAAAAAGGGGGGGGGGCCTTGCCAGTCTCAAGATGAGCTGTTTTTTTTCTTTTCACTTTCAACTGCCACACATTGATTTTCTCAGCTGTGTGGTAATGAGATCAACAGCAACAACTTCCTGCCATGATCACCTTCATCTGTAGACCTGTAGATGCATGCATAGAACTGTACTTCTACAGACTTTTTTTAGACTTCTATTGTACTTCAATAGACTTTAAACAAGTGGACAGAATATAGATTGCTCAGAAAAACAAGATCTACTACAATGAAAGATGCAGTGAAAGTACACACAGATATTTATTTAACACAGAACTATAAAATATGTTTATAAACATTGGCAGATCTTTCTCTGTGCACTCTGTGTTTTTAATCCCTCTTATGCCTTGGTCCTTAATCTTTTTTCCAGACCCAGTTTTGACACATTTACATTTATTCATTTAGCAGATGAGGTCCATATTCATCCCGAGTGTGGTCTTCATTCTTCCAATTTATGAAAATGAGAAATATTGTGTAGACTGCTATACATGTCGTAAGGCCAATAAACATGTCAATGGATATGTTCTGAAACAGATAGAGAACCAAATGCCATTAATCGATTGTGTTACAGTAATTAGCTCTTAAGAGTTGTTAGCATAAATTCCTTATTAATTGAAGGTTTATCATGTATGTAATATTATACTGTATTAGAAGATATACCTGAGATTCCATGAACCACTTGCTAGACAGCATTCTTTGTTCTTCATAGGCAGTTTGATTGTCTTGGTTAGGCTTGCACCACCTTCGAGGCAATCCCTCAGAGTTGACAGTCCAAGTACCATTCCAGGTGCTCTGCTGACATACGTAGTAGTGTCCATCAAAGAACCACACCGTGAGCCAAGTTAACAAAGAGATCGCCGATGATAGCGATACGCCAGCAATAAACTGAATGAGACCAAGCATACGTGTGCAAGTTCTCCTAAATGGACAAGTGAGCAGTTTGTTGTAACGAGGCAGTTGGATTAACAGAGTAAGAGAGAGAATAATTGTACTTGAACAAGTAACGAGTGCCACGACTGCTGAAGTGTTGTTCTCACCGCAGTGACAAATGAAGTCGCCCTCTATGAGTTTCTCTATTCCCACAACCATAACACTCAACAGAACATCCACCTGCAGGACAGGCCACATAAATGCAGAAAACATTTTCACATCCCCTCCAATACTGGGTCTGTGAGAGTGCATGGCAAGCCTGCTTCAGCATTGCCATAGTCTCACTGTCTGTCTGCCTGTGAACCCTGATGATATGAACCACAGCTCACCTAGTGACAACTTCCTGTTATCTGATTGGCTTATTCAAAAACACTCTTTGGTCTCCTTTGGCAGTGCAGAATTTGACATAGTCAGAGGAGCATATCATGTGGCCATTATCTAGAGCATGGTTTTAACCAGCGATTTGGCAAAGAATTGCTGGTTAACCCTGACCATGGACTGAACAATGTTGTTTTAATGTGGTTATCAATATACCTTCTATTCAGTGATAGTCCCTGTAGTCCAGGGTTGTACAAAATTCAGTATTAAATTGAGAATGACCCCTAAAATCCAATTAATTCACTGGAATTGAATTTGAATCGAGGTTGCAAACAGGAAGTGGATTTGCAATTCAGATTCGAATTGCAGGAAGTAGAATTGTAATTCCTTAAAATTCATGATACATAATTCACCATTCCGCTAGCCTAGAACTTTAGACGTACCCCTAGCGGTAGCAAATTTGAATTTGCACAGCGGATACGTCTAGAGACCCCTGACAGAAACCCGTTGTAATCCTTCCTCTGGCGGCGGATAACCAATCACAGCGCGGTATGTGTACAGGAAATCGTAAGGCGGGCTTTGTACGATGACGACAGTCCTGCTCAAACCAGAGCCGTATGTAGAGATTTGTCTTTGGCTTTAGTTTTGGACGAATTGCACTTGTCATTTTCTTTGAAAGTGAAACAAGAAAGTGCACTGAAGTCTTTCGTTCTGAAAAAATATGTCTTTGCCGTGTTACCGACGGGCTACGGGAAAAGTTTGATATACCAGCTGGTACCACTGGCCGGAACGCTAGCCTATTACGTGGAGAGGCAGTTTGAAAGACAACGCAATCACCTGCCCCTCCATTGAGGCACAGTCTATCAGTGGTCTTCAGACTATACATTCTTATGATATAGTCTGGCGTGTCAGGCTACCTTTCAGCGACCAAACCCCCAAAACGGTAACTGACCAATCATAGCATAGCAACGGTTACTAAGCTCGGGACCTCAGTCAAGCAAGCCATTTTGATGAATGGAAGTCTATGAGAGAGACGTCTACTCGAGAAGAGAAAATGAAATGTTGCGCTTATGGCATGTGTAATTCTGACAAGCCAACGATGTTGGAACAATACCCTGGAGCACTTTTGCCTGCTTCGATCTGAGATCTTGCCGTTCTTCCAAAAATTGCTTGTGATTTCTTATTGGGTAAAGCCGAAATTGACACGGTTGAAAACATGTTGCCACGCCATTCATACCAATGCTGAGAACCGGGGAGACGTGAAAGCTTGACTGATATTGCAACCGTTGCTAAGGTGGGAGGAGTTTGCGGAAGGGTCAATTAAGTGTGTTTTACAACAAACCTTAACTGCATGAATACAGATATTGTATGGACTGAATGTAAAGAATACTTTATAATGGTTAAAAGGCATATTTATTATCACAAATTAACATTGAAAGCAATAATCAGCAGGTGGCACTTTTCCAAAGCTATCTTAATGCAAAGCTGTCCTTTGGTTATACCAAAAACGAAAAGTCCAATGAATCTGAAGAACACAGGAGAGAATCCAACCAAAAGAACATAGACTAGATCCAGGAGTAGAAGAAGCAGGTTTGATGATACACTGGAAAGCATACCATGTGCGTGAGTGTTACCACCTCTGCGTAGACGATAACAGTCAGTGAGTGTAGAGTGATTGGGGCCTGTGTGCTTGGACTGTGAGATGGACTGGTGTCGTCGTGACCGCTAGGGTGATGGATGTCTTGATCTGGAGGGAACATGTTTTTTTCCGTTCCTTCTACCCAGTGCTGTATAAAGTAACCAAAATTCACACTAGAGTAAAAGTACAGATACCGAGCAAAAAAAAGTACTTTGGTAGAAGTTCAAGTCACTTGCTAGCATGTTACTCAAAAAAAGTATAAAAGTATCTCGTCTCAACCGTACTTCAGTACGAAAAGTTATCTATAATTACATGTACAAGTACTTAAGTAATGAAATTAAAAGTAGAAGTAGGCTAAGGAAAAACAGCATTTTATATGACATAAGCAGAATAGTGAGCAACTAATGTTACTAACTAAATGGGGCATAGGAATATGAAACTGAAAGTCAATTTCTATGCCCCATTTAGTTAGAGTTAGATGCCAACTCACTATTCTGTCTGCAAATGTTCAAAATGTTGTCATTCTAGGCCAATAGATTGACACACCAGATTCACAACATATTTCACCTTTAATGAAGAATTTGTTTGCACTTATTCACTGACAAATTGGTACAATACAAAACCTTGTTTGCAGTCACTCAGTTGACCACTAAACACAATTTCATCCAATACTTGTATCTATATTGCCAATTGAAAATGTAGTAGAGTAACAGTATGGAATTTTGTAAGGAAACGTAGTGAGGTAAGTAAAAGTTTACAGATTTTAAAAACTCAAGTAAAGTATTCTCCCAAAACATATACTTACAGTAAGTGCTGTAGTCAAGTATTTTTACTTGGTTACTCAATACTGCTCAATTATTGTTACTTTGTTACTGCTGTATATTTGTTACTATATATAGTAAAAATATTTAGTCCTCACGCACATCCAAAATTTTTTTGTTGGGTTCAATATCAAAGGAAAATATCACTGTAAAAAACAAAGTAATATACACACCGGAGCTCCCATTTTTACCGTTTTAATTCGTGTAACGTTTCGGACTGAACAGTCCTTCCTCAGACATACACACACACTATATATATACTGCTTTTAACAATGGGCTACGTTCCTCCTGCCTTTCATTTTCTGACTGGTCTCCTGGAAGATCATTAGTATTCTGGCTTTGAGTCTGTGAAGAGTCTCCAGGATGGATCCTTGCAGTCTGGTTCAGAGTCTGTGTTTGGCCTACTGGAAGGCCAAGATTCTGGTTTAGTCGGAAGAGTCTCCAGGATGGATCCTGCAGTCTGGTTCAAGTCTGTGTTTGGCCTACTGGAGGCCATAGTATCTGGCTTTGAGTCTGTGAAGAGTCTCCAGGAGTGTTCCTTGTGATCTGGCTCTGTTCCTGGCTGGAATTTGTTTTTTCCAAATGAGTTTTATTTTCATTGGCAATCACGTAAATCAGGAAAATGCTGTACACAACTATGCATCCAGTGAGCCCACACATGAGTTTAATATAGCTGGAAGAGAAATGACAATGGGTAATTCAGTAACAGAATTACAAGCAATATCGTATCCATATCTTCCTAAGAATTTTCGTAAATTTGTTCTAGAAGTGCCATTTTTAATTCCAGAACTGATAAGAATGCAACAAAAATATTAGCTCTTTTTACAAATGCAAAACTTGAATTCATTCAAATTTCAAACTTCTCTTGAGTGCATATATATATATATAATATATATGGGCAATTCCAGCGTTATGGACGTGACATTTTCGTGCATTATTGATGAACAAAAGGCCAGATATCCTCCGCAAACCTAGCAGTATTTCACAATTTTTTTTCATATTCTTCTGCAAACTCCATGGCTGAATACAGGCAAACAGAAAAAATTAATATCATGATTTGCATCATAAGAATATGAGACTTTCAATTTGCGTTATGGACGTGACGAAAAACGGACAAACTTTTGAGAGAGCGTAGTTTTTGCTGTGAAGTGTGTGAAATTTCTAGAGAAATGTAAATATTACTACATTCATACCAAACAGGACACCTCAGTAAAGACAGAGAAAGACTTAATTTCAAATGTAAATGTAAAAAAAGTTGGTTTTCATTGGGAGACATGGCGTTATGGATGTGACGTTATGGACGTGACGTCTGGAAAAACCCTCCAAAACGATACAAAACAATTGTGAACGGTGGATTTTAACCTGTAACAAGAGAAATAGTAATATAACAATGAAAAATAACTGACAGCATTGCAGCTTTGTGAGTGTTATCACCCACTTATGCCCATTATAAGCCCCTCCATAGACTTACATTATAGCTGAATAGGGTAAAAATTTTAACAAACAGATATCCTTTCGAAACTTGCTCAGTTGCATATTTACATTAAGACAATACTTTTTTGTATTGGAAGTTTTCTGAAAGAATTTGTATGTCCATGTAGGTGAGACTTAAAGTTTTAAGGTGAGGTTTACTTTTTCGTGGAATTGCCCATATATATATATATATATATATATATATATATATATATATATATATATATATATATATATATATTACCTATGAACAACAAAAAGGATTTAGACAAAAAAAAATATCAGTAAATTAGTGAAGGAAGCCCATGAAATACAATTGCAGATTGATATTTGTACTCTAATGGGGAAACTGGAATATCACCATACCTGAGACTGAAGATACCACTCTTCTGAATTCTTTTTCCGTTGGGTTAAAGATCCAATAGTGTCATTAATGGGCTTGCACCATTTGTGGAGGGAATTGGTATCATCCCAAACACCTTTCCAGGAGGACATGCCACAAACATAGTAGTCTCCACGAAAATACCACAGGATGACCCACGTTAGCACAGGGATCAGTAACGATAGAGCAATGCCCAACACATAAAAGCAAACACTCCAGAAAGCACGACAAACCTCCCCACAACAGGTCATATAACAGTCCCGACAAATGGTGTACTTTTCCTTTAAAAATCTACAAAAAGCCTTACAGCAGCCATCTGTTACAACATCCCAATCAGTCTTACAAAGCCATTCCATATTCTCCACATGGGCATCCTCTTCTTTGGTCTTTGTGTATCGATATATTTGAATGACTAATGTGAGAAAGATGGTCATTACAACTGAAGAACTCAGAAGTACATCGTAGAAAAAAGGATTGTTTGAGTTGCATGGACAAGTGAACTCCTTTAACATCACTCTTTGTATTCCAACAAGAAGTATACTTAAGATGACATCCACTTTCAGGATGGCTCCCACAAATTTGGGTATCATGATCCTTGTGTTGGTGAGCTGCCTTACTGCATGTCAAAGAAAGAAAAGCAGCAATTCTCTTCATTTCAATGAGCAAAGCATGAGGGCGTGTCAGACTTCAGCAGCTCCCGTGCTGTCAAAATCAGTTGTATGAGTGTGTGGGTGTGAATGGATAATAAAACAACTTCGATAATCCAAAAACAAAACTGTTTCCAAACGTATCTTTTTTTTTAAATCTTCTTTTGTAGTGTAGGTAAAACAAGAAATGAAACACACACACACAGTCTAATTAAACTTCAGATTGGAGAATCAAAGAATTATAGTGTTTTGGAACCAAACTCTGTTGTATTGTACTTCCCCCAAAAATGTTATATCCCTTGTGCTGTACTTCCCCAGAAGCAGAAATGTATGTTTATAGGGGGTGTAAGATTATTCCTTTGCAAATTGTGGGACATAACTTGTACAGTACATGAGGTTAGAAATGTGCTTAAATATACAGTTACAGACATGTCTAACCATGCATAATCACAAAATCTTGTTGTACAATTGCAAAACTTCAGTAATCTGAAAAAACAATGTTTCAGCCACAGGTGAAAGGGTGAGTCAGAATACTTGAATAGAGCCCTTTGTTTTTTTTTCTTTCTGTTTGTCTTCACATTTATTGCTCTTGCCAAACTAGTTATGTGAGACTGCATGGCAATTTATCTTATTGTCCTCATTTATATTTGGGATGAGCAATATGAACTTAACGTTCCAGTAATACTTTATGGTTCTTTTGTAGTGTTCTCCTGCAATGATTGTGAAACAGATTTTTTTCTACCTCATGGATTGCAGTAGCTGCACCTTTGTTTACTTACAGCCTAGAACTTGTTTGAGTTGTTCTACACTTGAAGCAAACTCTTAAGCAAACATCACTCCCACTAATGTTTTTGTCATTACATGCTCACCCCTCCAAACACACACACACACACACACACACACACACACACACACACACACACTCCAGACAACCTCTAATATACTTCAGCATAATGCCCACTCCACCACCCCTATCATCATACCTCTCCCCTCATACAACACCACATAAACACCATGCCCACTCCCCATAAGCAACAGCGCCGCATGCCCACTCCCCACATGCAAGCAACAGAACATTGTTCCTTCTCTCCTGCCATTCCTTCTCCCTCACCATGACCCCTGGCAGTTGGGTTAGCCCCCTGAGACGTGGACCTGACAAGGTTTCTTCTTTTGGTAAGGGAGTTTTTCCTTGCGGGTGACCATACACTGTAAAACATCAAACAATAGGATTACTCAATTCTTTTGGTCAATTTTACACTGAAAAAAATGGAGTAAGCCCAGTTGAGGCATGAACAAATGAAAATGAGTAGAAGAGATCAATGCCTTGAAGTCACTCTACTTGATGTCAATTTGACTGCAAGGCATTGGATGTCCAAGAAGGCCACAGTCCTGACCAAATGTGGTAATCACATATTATTCCTTGCTTGAAATATTTAAAAAAAAAATATTTAAAGGTTGTACATGTTACAGTCACTGTGTTACTTGCAGTTGTATCAAGGTGGTATCATACAATATATGAATATTGATGATTTCACAAACCGCCAAAGATATATATTTTTTTCAGTGTAAAATTGTTGCACCAAAAAAATTAGTAGTCCTATTGTTGGACTTTTTACAGTGTGACCTTATAAAACACCCAGTTTCATTTTGTGAGTGCAGATAGATGTATTTTAAAAGACAGCTTGTCATCAAACCAGATGCCCAGATATTTGTATTGTGCAACTTGCTCAATTTGTGTTCTATTTAAGGAATGACATTAGATGGCATTAGAATCATACTTAATGATACTCCTCGCTCTATACAGAGTGGTATCATAATTATAAAAAATAATTTTACAATGCTCTTGTGAAACACAGATACCATTGATGAACAGTATAAACAGTGAAGGGCCCAAAGTTGACCCTTGAGGAACCCCATATCTTAAACTTTAAATGCATAAATGCATCCTAACCATGGATTGAATAATGTTGTTTTAATGTGGTTATCAAGTCTTTCTATTCAGTGGTGGTACCTGTCATCAGAATGGTGCCCCCCTCTATGCTATAAACTATTTTTAGTTATTTATTTATCTATTTATTTTCAAATTAATGCGACTAGTCTACGATCAGTGAGAAACCACACAATCACTGACAGTGTTGCAATTAGCCTAGCTTCTTTCCAGTATCGCCCAGCATCATCATTATTCAAAAGCTATACCTTGTTTTTGTAGCATTCATGCTCATGGTGTTTTCACATCTGGAGTCAGTGAATCCTCCCTTCCACGATTACAGCTGGTCCAGAATGCAGCTGCCAGACTGCTTACTGGCACAAGGAAGAGAGAACACATCACTACCGTCCTGGAGGCTCTGCACTAGCTCCCTGTTAAATACAGAATTCTGTGCAAAGTGGCACTGACAGTTTTTAAATCCTTAAATGGGCTAGCGCCAGTGTATGTCATGGACATGCTATGTCCATACACCCAGACACGGTCTTTAAGATCTGCCTCACAGGCGCTTCTTACAACCCCACGTTCCCGACTGACACAGAAAGGGGACAGAGCGTTCAGCGTTTTTGCTCCGAAGCTGTGGAACAGTCTACCAAGTGAATTAAGTCCACTGAATCCACTGAATCTTTTTTTAGTTTTAAATCATCACTTAAAACTCATCTATTCCGCCTTGCATTTGACTTACTTACTTACTCCATTACTGCCCTGGGTCCAAGCTTGGGATTTCCCATGCTCCTTTGCACGCTTATTTCATTTCACTCTGCAAAGCAGCATGGTGACCATGGCCGTTTTTCTCACCTGCTTTCGGTATCCAATCGCAGAACAAAAGGGATTTGTACGGCCCTCGATTGCATTTTACGTCACGTGGTGGCTCTGGTATTGGCTCCGAGGTATGTACAGACGGTATAATAGACATTCGTAGCGCCCAATTAACGGCTCTGAACAATCGTAAACCATACTTAACCATTACTTACAAAATAATGCAATAGGTAGGTCTCCAGAATATCACTTGTGATTTTAGTTTGGCATTCGCCAGGCTACCTGGGTCCTGAAATAAGACTATATTCTCGATATGGCAAACATGTGTCTGAAAATTAATTATTATTTCATTATAATTATTTTGGGTTGGGGGAAATGGGGGGTTGGACACAAGACTGGATTACTTTGGAGTGCTGTATGCCATTGGAATCAGTATGATTTCCTCTTTATTTTGGTATTTTATTAGATTATATGGGACAAAATGTATGAATCCATTAAACATATTTAAACTACAACTATAACTATAACCATTGAAACCATTTGAAAGTCAACTCTTTTATGTAATGTACCATTTGTACCTGTCTTTGCTATACCACGGTGGCGGTGGCATGCTCCTGGGGTCTAGGGTTTGGGCTGACTGGCCTGCAGAGGGCTGCACTGCAGTGGCTGGAGACCTCCTGAACACAGGAGGCCGGGCAGTGAAATAGCCGTACTGGCAAACAACTTTGGACTCCGAATGGCTTTAGGACATAAAAGTCCTTGGTGGGGAGATTAAATTGATTGACAATCTAGATTGATAGTTATTTGAATCGGCTTGTTGGTTGTACTGAGGTTTTAGCGGTCTTACTCGAGGGTCTACTAGTTGTGGCCAGACTACATTTTGGGATAGTCTAGCTTGTCAGGCTACTAAATCGATCCATAACCAAAAACTCCCTTTCTTAACTTACTTGGAAAACTACAAGAATGTACACCAGAACAGAAAGCAACATGAAGACAATGACCAAGCAAAGAAACACTGGAGACACAAGGGCTTAACCATTTACAGCCATCATTTTTATTCACATTTGTGTAAATGTCTATTCTTTCACAATCCGTCATTCAGACAATAGGATGTATATTTTACATACGGTATATTGTAGAAGCCACACCTCAGCCATGATAGATTGAAATGTTGAAGAAATCATCAGTCTCAAGTTCACTAAGAATAGTGAACAACCGAAACATTCTTCACACAGAGAAATAAATAACACAATGTTTACCAAATAAGTTTCAAAAAAGGTATGCCACATGAGGCGAGGCATAACCTCAACATAATTTTGTGTGAGCAAATCATGGGCTCAACAATGTTAAAGATAAATGTTGAGGTTCAAAAGTTTCTTTATAATTTGAGAGTTGGCCTCTCAAAATATTATAGTAGATATAGTTTCACAAATTAGTATAGATATAGTTTTGGTCAACAAATGTCAAATTCTGCATACATGATACGTATGATAACGTTAGCAAAGTATAGTAACAACGTCTACTGGCCCCGTCTTGATTCCCTCGGTTTTCTACCACCGCCCTCAGTGATTCTCACTCTTGTCTTTTTTACTTATTACTGCCATTCCGTTCTTATTCGCTGGTCTGTGCATGTTGAAAATTAAGATGGACAGGAGGCCGACATAGACAGGAATGAAGAAAGACAGACAGCTTATACATATCACAAAATTATCCTGTAAGACAGTAACAGAGAAAGAATAAAGATGTAAAATCAACTTAACCAATATCAATTTTGAGACAGACAATGGACAAGGAGGCTCTTGACATTTTTGGAGGGAGGACAAATGTTGTTTATATATACAGTATATGTATATACTGTATACATATATAAATTATATCTCACTAAATAAACTCAAGGCATCTCCAACTATGGACAGATGACTGTCGGAAACAGTGTATCTGTAGCCTATTGTCATGGTCTAAAAGTCTTAACTTTTGGAATATGTGTCATAAACATTAAAAGTGTTTACTCTTTAGTCTTAAAATGTTTCAACAAGATACAATATAAGCAAATGTGTAACATGTATCTTACCAAAGACTCATTTAAGAGTTGTCTAGAGAGGGTTTTCATTGTTTCGTTGTAAGGTGAAGGCTGGCACCATTTATGGGGCAAACACTGTGTTGTCTCTGTCCAAACACCGATCCAGGTAGTTTTCTGGCATATGTGATAGTGTCCATCGAAGTACCACAGCATAAGCCAAGTGGAAAGGGAAATGGCCACTGATAACAGTGCCTGTAATACAATTATGAAACGAAAACGGAAAACCGAATCGAAACAAGTGTCGTTGCTCTCCCACTTGTCCTTGTATTTATAAATTTGCATGAACAAGGAAATAAATACCACAAGAGTGATTGAGCATCCTTGAAGAGCATCGCCAAAACGACTGCTTGCATTACATGGACAAATAAACTCTTTTTCCAAAAGTTTTTCTACCCCAACAAGGAATACACCTAAAAAAAATCTAGACTTTGGATGTCCTCTAGCACAGGCATTGTCCTGCTTTAACTGAAGTCTATACTATGTGGCAAAGAGTTTGATTCAGTCACTAACAAGCCTAGACTAGACTATAGAGATTACCATCTTTACTGTAAAATGTGGCTGTGCTGTGTAACCGTGAATGCCCTTTCATTCCCTGAAAAATGTAAACAGCGGTAACACAGATTAAATCGCCGGCAAACTAACTGCTCTGGTTGCTCAGTGTGGGCATTTGATTGCATTTAAAATGTGAATTTGGTGTAACTACAATCATAGCCCTGTTATGAGTCTATTTTCATGCATAGTTATTAATATCTAGGTATTGTTGTTGTATGTTTTTAATCAATGTAGGCCTATGTCAGACAGGGCAGGGGTCCACAGTCACTAGACACTATATTATTTGTCCAGATGTCACTGGTGCTTGGAGTGATCTCTTGTCTTTACAGTAAAAGTGATAACAGGCAAGGCTGTAATTTTCTACAAATGGAGCTCCCCCTACAGGCGCCAAGCTAACAATATTGTATATTCCACCAATGTCCGTGTTGCCTGACAAAACATAAAACCCAATGTGGCCCTTCAGCCAAAATAACTGTCCACCCCTGGTGTAGACCATTCAAGTCAAAGTCAGTTTTATTGTCAATTTGTTCATCAGACATACTGTAGTAAAGAGTACTCTAATGGAAAGTAGCCAAGGCTACATATAGACATAAGGGATAATGGCTGAAAAGGTGTGCTGAGGGTCATCACTCATGTTGAAAATCTCAAAAAAAAAAAAAAAGTGTAAACAAGGAATTATTGTTATGATAATGTATTTGTTCCATGTCATGAAGCAAGTAAAGGAGTTTAATGAAAGTAAAATATATGTAAAGCACAACATAATTGTAATGGAGGAAATATGTTGACAAAGTCACATGAAATGAGTGAAAAAGAAACTTGCATCAAATACCACTTTTAGAGGTTCTATGGGGAAGTTTGAAAGACATTTCCATTCTAAACAGTTCAAGCTAAATTACAGTGGACACACATATGAAGTGTAGGCCTAATGTAAGTATTTTAACAATAAAATGGATATTTCTTTGAAATGACAATGTTCCAGAATGAATGAACAGCAACATGGTACAGGTGGCATGTCAGGTACAGGCAGAAGAGTGAGTTATCAAAGTCACTTGACATTGTCAAAAGAGGTTTTTGCTGGTCTCCAGGATCTCTCCATCAGTGGCTATATGCCAATATCACAAGTTTATTTATTTCATTGTTCATCCTCATTTGCTATCAAACTTTGCATGGATAATTGTGAATTTCTATTCCTCAGAATAAAGAATTGTGGTCTTGTTCTTAGAATGACGATGATGATGTGGACAACTACACACACAGTGAGCCCAATAAACAGTTTTATGGAGTATAGCTGTAAAACAGGGTGGGAGGAATTTAGGGAGGGTGAGAGAACAACAGAATTTTCCATTGTGCGGTTATCTAAAATGAATGCATGCTCTAAATAGAACGTTCAAATAGATAATTTGACCAAGCAGTGGCATAATTCCGAATAGTTTAAATATTTTAACACATTCACACTCACCTGGGACTGAAGGTACCACTCAGCACTAATTTCCATTTTCTTGACTGTTTCATTACTTTTACGTTCATGAGGATTGCACCAGACATGGGGGACATTTCTAGGACTTCTTTCCCAAACGCCATCCCAGGTGCTCATCCCGCACACATAGTAGTCTCCATCAAAGTATCATGCACCATGTCAACACAGGAATGAGCCATGACAGAAGTATATCAAGCAAGCAAAGAAGTACCCAGCTCAATCTTTTGTCCTTACAGATCTGCAGATACACGTGCAGATCAGAGATGCGCTTGCATGAGCTCTGACAGAAAGATGATGAGAAAACATGAGCAAGAAAGAAGCACATCGTAGCAAAACACATCTTTGGAATTACACGGACAAGCAAACTCCTCTACTATAAGTTTTTGTACTGCTACAAAGACAACAGATAAGACTACAGCTATAGATCCTTGATGTTCTTGATGAGATTGTCCATGCTGTTTGAGAAAGAGAGATTCCTCTTTCCATATATTTGATCCAGACTATACCCGGTCAGGGCTTATGCTATCAGCAACTGCCTCTTCAGATTACCAGACCCTAAGATTGTTCCTCTCATTATTTTCTGTATTATCCGACTTTTCATAAAACTTGTCATACTGTAACTGTACAATCCACTGAGGTGGAGACAGACCGTTATGGTCCTCTTCTCATTTGTGGTTGCTCTAGCCTATTTCTCATGACTTCCCTTCTCTCTCACTTCTCTTTCTTCTTGTGGCCTCTCATTTGTACTCTTTTATTTTATTACATTTTATTTCACTTATCATTGTTTTACCAGGTCCTGTGACTTTTTGACAACTTGGTCTTTGTCAACATGCTTACACATGTTGGTTCTTGTGACTGTCTTTCCTAAAGAATAGCTCCCTTTCATTTCTGATTGCTTGTTGTGCTTATTGGTGGGTAACCATTGCTAACACAATCATTCAGAGTTTCTTCCATTCATGGGAATCTGTGCTTAGCATGGGTAATCTTGTATCACTTACAAGAAGAGGTCATATTTTCTCTCTCTCTCTCTCTCTCTCTCTCTCTCTCTCTCTCTCTCTCTCTCTCTTCTCAGCAAGAGAAATGTTTTTTTGTTTGTTTTTTTGTTTGTTTGTTTTTTGTTCAACCATGGAAGTGACTTCAAAGCTTAATTTAACCTAAAACCATGCCTGGTGTGCCTTTAATTTTGTACAATTTTCCATGTAAACTCTACGGCAGACCTGGGCCTTGTATGGCCCTTTGGTTGACTGTGATCTGCCCATGTAAGGTTTTACAAATAGCTCAAAGTGGGTTTTTTTTTTGCCCCCAACAGCACCTTCCAGGCAGCACAGCCTAAGAGGCCTAACCCTCTACGGCACCGCAAGTCATATTTTGCGGTGATATTTATGTCAGCATATCAGTGCTGAGTTTCATACCTTTGTAGACAAATGTTTAATTCATTTTAGGAAGGATTGTTCCAGTGTACATTGGCTGCTGTTAAGATGCTACAGCAACAAGCGAAAATTCTCGGAACAGAAGCGGTTGTCTCAATGTCAATCTTTGCAACATATTTCATCGTAAGATATCCGAAAAACAAGGCTTAACATCATTTTGAGCAAACCTGTACTTTAAAGCATTGCTCCGGAGTGATTTCAAGCATAGCCCTGTTGAATGATTTGGAACAGCATAGGACCGAATGCAGAAGTGAACAAGCACTTTTCACTGAATGTTACGTCCTTCCACCTCTAGGTGGCTCAGTCTACAATTCCTTTCAACTATTTACTTCTGGTATGTTTCAGGTGTGTGTGTGGGTGGAGCTGAGCTCCATTTTGTTTTTGCCAGGACCGGGTGGCCCGCTCCTGCCTTGACATTCTTTTGCCATTTTTGTTAACATGTTTTCTTCATTTCATATTTTCATCTATTTCATTATTGTAACTTTCTGTTAAATAAATACCCCTAAATACGAGCCGAAGACTTTTTTGTCTTTTATGTTGTGGCCAGCGTGGCTGGCCGTAACATAATGGGGTCTTCGTCCTTTGTTTGAACTTTTTGCGTATAGTTTGAGAGTGACAAGGTTTTTTTTTGTCTCGTCCTCAGTGCGACTTTTTGGGTGAGTACTGTCTTCTGGGTGTAGTAGCGTGTGCCGTGACCAGGTAGCCGCCGGGTAGACGCAGAGTCTACCACTTTATTATTTTAGTTTGTTTTGTTTGTGTGGTAATCCTTAGTCGGCCTGTCTCGGAGAAGAGGAGCAGACTGCATCAATGGCCTGCTGCTCTCCTCACGGGTTTGACAGTTAAAGTATGCCGGGTAGGGGACGCCACCGAAGATTAGCGAGGTTTCAGTTAGTTTTTTTTGTGTAAGTAAGTAGGGGTTGCGGTGCAGGCGAATCATCCAGTTTTCGTACTCTTTTGTTTGTCGCGTGTGGATTTCTAGTCTTGCGCACTACGATTGTAGTGATTCACAGGTCGATTTCGTTGGGGATTAGACTTTAGTGGGCTGCTTAGTTATTGGGTTTTGTTACCCTTTTGGTGTCTAACTCCCATCGTCCTGTTGAGTAGTGTAGTGTTAAATTTAGGGGCCTTCCCGTCTAGTTCAGTGGTCGCCTTTGGGGGGATTTAGTGGCCACTTCGTTTTCAATTTACTATTTTTGCAGCCATTCGTGTGTTTGTTTGTTTGTTTGTTTGTTTGAGTGTACACCATGACTTCTGTGGCACAGGAGTTTGTTGATAATCCTTCGGTGGTTAGCTTCCATGGCCTCACCAAGGATCAACTTGTAGAAGTAGCGAGTATATTGGAGATTGAATTGACTAGCGCTGAAAAGCGATTAAAACATACTGTCAAATCTGTAATGTTACCCTACTTAGTTGAAAAGGGAATTTTGCCACCTGTCGATATGAAGGAGGCGATTCGTTTAAAAGAACTTTCAATTCGTGAGAAAGAACTTGATGTTGAGAGAGAATAGTTACGTTGTAAAGCTTCGCAAAATGAACTTGAAATGAGACGGCTTGAGGTGAAAGCAATAGAGGAAAATTTAGATCTCTCTCGTTCGACTACTTTCGATGTCAGTAGACACATAAAACTTGTCCCACCTTTCGTGGAAAAAGACGTCGAAAAATACTTTCCGCATTTTGAGAAGGTTGCGACTACCCTCAAGTGGCCTAAGCCAGTCTGGCCTCTTTTGATTCAATCTGTTCTTACTGGCCGCGCTCAAGAAGTTTACGCATCTCTTTCTATGGATCAAAGCTCTGACTACGATGTGGTTAAAGCGTCTATCTTACGGTGCTATGAGCTCGTTCCTGAAGCCTATCGTCAGCGCTTTCGACGTTATAGGAAAACTGACCGTCAGACTTATCTTGAGTTTGCACGGGAAAAAGAACTGTTGTTTGACCGCTGGTGCTCTGCTAAAGAGGTAGATAGTCTGGATAAACTGCGCGAGTTAGTACTGCTTGAAGATTTTAAAAACTGTTTGCCCAGTTCCATATCTACTTATCTTAACGAACGCCAGGTGGACACATTACGTGAAGCTGCTGTGAATGCTGATGAATATGCCTTAACCCATCGTGTTAGTTTTAAAGACCGATATCGACCTGAATCATCTTCTCATTCTACTACTGAGAAAATAGTCCAGTCCTCTAGTAATTCCGAGCAAGCGTGCTTCTATTGTAAAAAGCATGGACACTTGGTGGCAGAGTGCCCCATCTTAAAGAAGAAACATGCTGCTAAAGGATGTGGTTTAATTAAAACAGTTCCGAAGCCCACGGTGTCTAACACTAACGTAGCTTGTGATTTAAATACTGGCTATGAACCCTTTCTCAGCGACGGCTTTGTGTCTATGCCCGGTGAAAAGAATAAAACCGCTATTCGCATTCTCCGTGACACAGGCGCCGCGCAATCTTTCATCTTGCAAGGCATTTTGCCCTTGTCTGACGCAACGAAAACGGGCACAAGTGTGTTAGTCCGTGGCTTTGAAATGGGTTTCACTGTAGTACCACTTCACCATATTGAGCTTCATTCTAACGTGATTACTGGAACAGTGGCTGTGGGGGTGCGTCAGTCTTTGCCTATTCCAGGCGTTTCGTTTATTCTTGGGAATGACATCGGGAAAAATTCTGTGTGGGGGAAAGGTCATTTTGAAGTCTTGCCCCAGGTTACTGTTATGCCTGATACTTCAATAACCCAAGAATGCGTGCAAAAACATCCTGAAGTTTTCCCTGCATGTGCGATCACTCGCGCTATGGCTCAAAAAGCCTCCGCTTCCTCGGAGAAAAAAGAACGCTCTTCTCCTCTCCTTGACTTTGATTTGTCTGATTCGTTCTTTTTCAATCTTAATGATTCGTCTACTGCTGCTTTACCTGGTTCTGAGGTGGTGTCAAAACCAGGTAGAGAGGAGTCTTTGTCTTTCGCTCCTCTGGCTGATTCTGGCGAGATGTCAAAATCGGTCAGAGGAGAAACTGTGCGTTTGTCTCGTGCAGAGTTAATCGCTGCTCAAAAGGCAGATACGTCACTTTCCTCACTATTCAGTCTTGCGTCGACCGATGTGGACCTTGATAAGGAACCACATTGTTATTTCTTTCTTGACGGCATATTAATGAGGAAATGGAGACGTTACAACGTTCCTGACCGGTGGAATTCTGTCCAGCAGATTGTAGTTCCAACTGTATACAGAAATGAAATTTTGTGTGTAGCGCATGATGGCCTTGCTGGTCATCTGGGTGTTACAAAAACTCTCAACCGTGTTTGCCAGCATTTTTATTGGCCCGGTATGAAGCGGGATGTGGTTCGTTTTTGCAAAACGTGTAAGATCTGTCAGCTTGTTGGTAAACCCAACCAAACCATTCCTCCCGCTACTTTGTACCCAATCCCAGTGATAGGCCAGCCTTTTGATCATGTAATTGTTGACATTGTCGGTCCACTAGCCCGATCTAGACACGGACATAAATATCTGTTGACAATAATGTGCACTGCTACACGCTTCCCAGAGGCTATTCCTTTAAGGAGAATCGGCGCAAGAAAAGTTACCATGGAACTCTTGAAGTTTTTTTCTGTATTTGGCCTGCCTAAGATTGTTCAGACTGACCGCGGCTCGAATTTTATGTCTCGCATATTCGCCCGTGCAATGAAGCAGTTGCGCATACAGCATAATGTTTCCAGCGCTTACCATCCGGCTAGCCAGGGAGCGCTAGAGCGCTACCACCAAACGTTGAAGAGCATGTTGCGTGCGTATTGCTTGGAGTCTGGTAAAGATTGGGCAGATGCGGTTCACTGGTTACTTTTTGCATGCAGAGAGGTTACGCAAGAATCACTTGGCTTTAGTCCAGCTGATCTCGTTTTTGCGCACAATCCACGAGGTCCCTTGGCCGTGTTGAAAGACCAGTTTCTAAGTGATTCTACTGTTAAAGACATTTTGACTCATGTTTCCACCTTTCGTTCCCGACTACACCGCGCTCGCGAGCTGGCTCGAGAGAATCTCGAGCAGGCTCAGGATAAAATGAAGGTGTGGTATGACCGTAAGGCTGTCGATCGCCACTTTAACGTGGGCGATAAAGTTCTTGTGTTACTTCCCATTCTTGGATCCGCGTTGCAGGCTCGTTTTGGCGGTCCATATGTGGTGGAGCACAAAGTGTCCGATCGCGATTATGTTATCGCCACTCCAGACCGGCGCCAGCAGAAGCGCTTGTGTCACGTTAACATGTTGAAGCCGTTCTATGAGCGTGATTCATCTTCTCCTTGCTCAGGGTCGTCTTTGCTTGGCCCTTGTTCTGAAGACAGTTCGCTGTCCACGGATGGTGCGGTGCTGATCTCTGCTTTAGTGGAAGGGAGTGAAGAGGCGGGGAGTAGCCCCTCTCGCGCTATGGTGGTGGGGCGTTTAAATAACACTCAAATGCTCTCTGTGTTAGCTGAACATCTTCCTCACCTCACTTACACTGAAAAGGCTGATCTTTTGGAAATTATTCGTTGTTTTCCAGAGCTCTTTAGCGACGTTCCAACCCAAACCAATGTCATCGAACATGACATTGATGTCGGCTCTGCAGCTCCTATAAAACAACATCCATACCGTGTCAATCCCTTGAAGCGAGCTATCTTGAAAAAGAGGTTGAATATATGCTTGTTAACGACATTGCTGAACCCTGCATGAGTGCATGGAGCTCTCCTTGTATTCTGGTGGGGAAGCCGGATGGTACTTTCCGGTTTTGTACGGATTATAGGCGTGTTAATGCCATCACGAAGCCGGACTGCTATCCGCTTCCCAGACTAGATGACTGCGTCGATCGTGTCGGTTCTGCTGCTTTTGTCACTAAGCTTGATTTGCTGAAAGGCTATTGGCAAATCCCGCTTACAAGCAGAGCGAAAGAAATATCTGCGTTTGTAACACCCGACGACTTTCTTTCCTATCGCGTCATGGCCTTTGGAATGCGTAACGCCCGGCCACGTTTCAAAGGCTAATAAACACTGTTTTGTCTGGTTTGCCTGGCTGTGAAGCCTATTTAGACGACGTGGTTTTACATAGTACTTCATGGAAATCACATCTCGAACAGATCCGGGAGCTGTTTCGCCGTCTTTCCGAGGCCAAGCTCACCATTAATTTGGCCAAATGTGAATTTGGTAAAGCAACCGTTACATACCTCGGCCGAGTGGTGGGAGGGGGACAGGTGCGTCCATTGGACGCAAAAGTGACCGCAATTTCTAACTTTCCTGCCCCTGTTGATCGTCGCGAGCTACGCAGGTATCTTGGTTTAACGGGCTACTACCGCGGGTTCTGTAAAAACTTTTCCGCCGTCGTTGCCCCGTTAACTAACTTGCTCAGTCCAAAAGTTCCATTTGTTTGGACACCTGAGTGCCAACGAGCCTTCGAGAACTCCAAGGCATTATTAATGTCTGCGCCAGTGCTGGCCGCGCCTGACTTCTCGAAGCCGTTCTTTCTGGCTGTTGATGCCAGCGATCTTGGGGCTGGCGCTGTCCTTCTTCAGGATGGTGCTGAATCTGTCCAACACCCTGTGTGCTACTTTTCGAAGAAGTTTAACCATCAGCAACAGCGGTATTCGACCATTGAAAAGGAAGCTCTAGCCCTAGTTCTCGCAGTCCAACATTTTGAGGTTTATTTGGGAGCTTCAGAGAAAATTGTTGTGTTCAGTGACCACGACCCACTGAAGTTTCTCTATCGTATGAGAAACGCTAATCAGCGTCTCATGCGATGGAGCTTGATCTTGCAGCCTTTTAACATCGAGATCAAACATATTCGTGGTACCGATAACGTGCTAGCTGACGCTTTGTCACGTGTACCCTAGCCCTGTTCTCCTGTCTACGGTTATGAAATTAACCGTAAGTCATGGTTTTTGTTTCTTTTGTTTTTGAGTGTGTGAGTGTGCGTGCGTGTGCATATGTGGGAGGTGTGCAAGAATTTTTTTTGTTTTTGTTTTTGTGTGTGAGAGCGTGCGTGCGTGCGTGTGCATATGTGAGAGATGTGCAATAATTTTGGTTTCCATTATCTTTACAAATATTACAGTATGGCTGTATTCGTTAATTTATTGAAATTTGATTGCACACATTCTGTCCAGTGGATGATGTGCAAAGCATTGATTTGATTTTGTTTTGTATTATTATGGAGACTATAGTCACCATTTTGGTGGGAAGGTGTTACGTCCTTCCACCTCTAGGTGGCTCAGTCTAAAATTCCTTTCAACTATTTACTTCTGGTATGTTTCAGGTGTGTGTGGGGGTGGAGCTGAGCTCCATTTAAAGCTTGCCTGGCCTGACTAGGGGGTTCTCTCCATTTTGGTTTTTGCCAGGACCGGGTGGCCCGCTCCTGCCTTGACATTCTTTTGCTATTTTTGTTAACATGTTTTCTTCATTTCATATTTTCATCTATTTCATTATTGTAACTTTCTGTTAAATAAATACCCCTAAATACGAGCCGAAGACTTTTTTGTCTTTTATGTTGTGGCCAGCGTGGCTGGCCGTAACACTGAATCAATGGAAACTCATTATTCGAAACCGAAAGCACTGATCTGAGCTACCTTTGACCCAATATAAAATGCTTTGCGTTTGCATTCGGTCTATGCTGTTTGAAATTCTTTCACTCCATGCGAAATTTGTTGCTGTTAGAAGGCTCATGCAACAGGGTTGTTTGAAACAATAACGTAATAACCTTTTACCAATAATGTAATAAGTTATTACATTATTGGCGACTTATTACATTATTGGCCTGTATAATTGAAAAACTTTATAATGAAATAACTGCAACCAATAATGTAATAATTTACATTAAAATAACAGTTTTTGCCATTTGTAACATGGCAAAGACGTCTTTTTTCAGAACAAAAGACTTCAGTGCACTTTCTTGTTCCCCTTTCAAAGAAAATGACAAGTTCAATTCCTCCAAAACTAAAGCCAAGGTTTTGAGTAGTTCGAGCAATAGAGCTCTTATTAAAATTGGCCAAAGTTGCCCTTTAACCACTAGGTGAACAAAACACTCAAGTCATGTGACTGACACTTTACTCAGCCTTCAGCAGGCTTCCATAGTTCTACAGCAAAATGTGAAAAAGTAATTTTATGGTTTCTAGATTGGGAAACAAAAATAGGTATTCTTACTTATTGGATATTGGATTGTATATCCTATATTTATTGGAAAACGGTATAAAATGCTGTAAAATGACAGCTGACCACTTGTCACCTGTCCTCCTAGTGCAAGTTCAAGTTCAAGTTGAGTTTATTGTTGCATCTCATTATATTTCCATATAACAAAGAGCAAAAAGCTTATGTCCTCACCCCTTCACAGCCTGCTGTGGTTAATAATAAGTCAAAAGTTAAAAAACACAAAGAGAGAAAGGTCATCATAACCTAGCATACACTAAAACATATAATAAAAACATACACTGTCACTCAATTAGAATGTAGCAGTAATCCCCTGCCCCTCCCCTCCATCCCAGTGTCTATGGATTTGATTGTGATAGCAGTTATAGAGAGTTTAGTATCCTGATGGCCTGAGTCTCTGAGCCTACTGGTCTTGCATGTAGGCTGCGGTAACGCCCTCCAGAAGGCAACAGCTGGAACAGGGTGTTGTTTGGGTGGCTCTGGTCCTTTAAAATCTTGAGTGCCTTCCTCTTGCACCTTTCCTGGTAGACGTCATCCACAGAGGGGAGCTCACAGCCACAGATCTTTTGTGATGTTTTAACAACCCTCTGCATTGCTCTGCGGCTGTGGATGGTACAGTTTCCATACCAGGAGGTGATGCAGTCTGTGAGGATGCAGTCAGTCTCTCGATGGTGGCTCTGTGAAAGGAGAGGATGTTGGAGCCCATGCCGAACTTCTTTAGCCGCCTGAGGTGGAAGAGGCGTTGCTGTGCCTTCTTCACCACTTCAGTGGTGTGAAGGTCCCAGGTTAGATTTTCTGTGATGTTAATTCCCAGGAATTTAAAGGAGCTTACCCTTTCCACTGCAGCACTGTTGATGGTGATTGGGCTCAGGGTTGCCTCCCCACCCCTCCTGAAGTCCACCACCAACTCCTATTTCTCCCCCTCCCCCACCTCAGCCCCATCCTCCACTTCTCCCTCCCTTGACTGTGTACTATGGTTGAGTATGCTCTCTGACTGCCATACCAGCGAGCCTGGCTCTTTGGCATTGCATTCAAGTTGCACATTTAGCACCCCAGGGACCTGGTTCCGAGACCGAGTGGGGTCACTGTTCTCTCCCTCCTCTACATATGGTGTCAGAAGTGAGATGGCTACCGTGAGGCCATCGGAGGTGTACCCAATGTGTGGTCCGTATGAGGGACCTCCAGGATAGGTTGACCCCGATGTGAGGGACCCCTGAGATAGGTGAAGCACTAGAGTGTGGGGTACCCTGGGATGGGAGTAGTATGGCTGGTGGATGCGTGAGGGACGGTAATATGCGTGAAGTGCATGCGCCTCCCAAAGGGGAAGGCAGTGTGACGGGGTACCATCACTACGGTTGAGTATGCACTCTGACTGACCATACCAACAAGCTTGGCTCCTTGGTGTTGCGGTCAAGTTGCACACTTAGCTCTCCAGAGACCCGGATTTGAGACTGGGTGCGGTTTCTGTTCTCTCCCTTCACTAAACTTACTTACGGTATGTCAAATCATTGCAGATATATAATGTTT
This sequence comes from Sardinella longiceps, assembly GCA_027497455.2. Classification (NCBI taxonomy): domain Eukaryota; kingdom Metazoa; phylum Chordata; class Actinopteri; order Clupeiformes; family Clupeidae; genus Sardinella; species Sardinella longiceps. The sequence goes on along the minus strand of JAODXP020000018.1, from coordinate 26,920,750 downwards.
GACCACTAGGAGTGCCATAGAGTTTAACATATTTTTTCTGCATGGTCAGGACCAGGTCCTCAGTCCATATACCAAAAATTGGTTAAGATACATCAAAGCGTTGCTGACATATAGTGTTTGACCACTGGGAGTGCTATGGAACTGGATTGTCTCTGGTGTCGGAACGCTTTTGACCCCAAAGTAGCTTTTGATTGGATGCGGCTTGGCCTGAAGATGATATGTACCAGATTTCAAACCTTAGTCTTACTTTCAACAAACTTCAAAATGGCAGGACGTCTTAAGATGCGTTAATATTGGCTTGGACCAAGGATTCCAAAAATACAGACCTTTTGTAAATGTGAATGAACAAACATTAATGCACTGCAATGTAAGCCATAACAGCTTTTTTACTTATTATAGCGCCCCCCAGTGGTTCAGTTGCACCAAATTTGGTTAGCCTCTTTGGAATGGAACCTAGTGACAGCTGACCAAGTTTGGTTAAGATATGTTGAAGCGTTGCTGAGATGTGAGCTCACTTCCTGTTTGAAGACTTTGTGGTTGAATTTCATAGGCTGGAGGGGCCGAAAGCCCTTGTCACAATGGCTGTAAATGGGACATCAGATATGACAGTGGAATTTTGTTAGTAATTCAGTCATCATGGGATATGATTAGCCAAAACCTTTTTGTGCTAATCATAGCGCCTCCTAGTGGCAAACCTGGACCAAATTTATTTTGCTGTCCTGGGATGGGCTTAGTTCACATGTGACCAAGTTTGGCTCAGATAGGTCAAAGGATGATGTGTACCAAGTTTCATGCGGATAGGACAAAATATGTGACAGTTGATTTAGTTTCACTTTCGACATAATCCAAAATGGTAGAAAATTTAGTGGGGTGTAAAATGATGTGAATCTTGATTCGTCTTGATTCAAGTATTCCGATGATGCTAAGCTTCTGAAAATTGGTTACACAGGTCAGAAGTTACAAAACATGAATGCACTTTCAACTTTGATCTGGTGGTGGCGCTAGAGAGTTTGAGTTGCCACTATGAAATTTCCTGAGATTGATCAGGGCAGTGTGTCCAATTAGTGTGCCAAATTTCACAACTTTTTACCAATCCGGGCTGCCATAGATCTCAATGGCAGAGGAAAGAAGATGTGTGATAATAGAAACACTATGGCTATTTTCTGCTTGGCCCTCAATAATAATAGATGTCAAAGAAGTGTCACACTTTATACCCAAGAAATAAATCTCTGATTATGTGATATTCACTGAAATAATTACGTTGTTGGCTGCAGTTATTTCAAGTTTTTTTTATGAACCAGGCCAATAATGTAATAAGTAGCCAATAATGTAATATGGTATTACATTATTGGTAAAAGGTTATTACGTTATCGTTTCAGAAAAAATCTTACATTATTGGCAAGTTATTACATTAATGCTTTATTACATTAAAAACTGTGAAAATTATTACGTTATTGGCAGTTGTTACATTATTGGTCATTATTACATTATCGGCCTTTACATGCCCAATCTTGTGCCAAAAAATAACAAACTTAAAGATTGACTTACACCCAGTCACCCTCACATATGTATGAAATGTTTTGAGAAACTTCTTCCTGAAGTCTTCCCTCTTGCAGACCCACATAAATTTGACTATCGTGCTGGGAGGGGGGTCGAAGATCCACTGTTGACCTTGACAAACAATGTTTATTAGCACCTTAAACAATCTAATAGCCTGGTGAACATTTTTTTTATTGATTTTAGTGTCATCAATACTTTACCTTATGCAACCGAATTCCAAAAAAGTTGGGACACTTTACAAATTGTGAATAAAAACAGAATGCAGTGATGTGGAAGTTTCAACAACATCGATGACATATCAAATGTTGAAACTGAGGAAACGTATAATTTTAAGGGGAAAATAAGTTGATTTTCAATTTCTTGGCATCTACACATCCCAAAATAGTTGGGACAAGGACACATTTACCACTGTGTGGCATCCCCTCTTCCTTTTAAAAACAGTCTGCAAACATCTGGGGACTGTGGAGAGAAGTTGTGGAGAGAATGTTGCCCCATTCTTGTCTAATACAGGCCAGGGGCGATTCTAGGTTCTGAACTTTAGGGGCTCAGCCCCCAAAGTTGATAGTGGCTCCTGGTTTGAACATAATGCTTTCCAATGCTTAGATTTACACATTTTTAATCAAAACAACCAGCTACGAAATCGATCCAACCACAAGCACTGACATGCAGCCCCCGTAATGTTGTCACTTCATAAGACCTAAATAATATATTGTAAAAACTTGTATGCAGAGGTGTCATCACATGTTTTAAAGTAGTATTGGCAAATTTTCATGGTGATTAGCCTAAAATGTGTTAGAAGTAGGCTACAGTAGGCTCCTTATAAATGCTGGTCACACTGGTGGAGGAGGAATTGGGTTTTTCATGGACATCATATTGCGAATGGCACAGAATAGGTCTACCCAGCAGTGGTGAAGCAAAAATGGTGTATTTATTTGATAAAGCAGGCTAGACTTACTGGGGGTCTGGGGTACTCCCCAGAAAATTTTGGAATAATTACATGTTTTTTTCCGGCATTTTGGTAAATTTTAACAGGTTATTATATATAGGCTATATTTTTAATCCTATTACTTTAGCACTTCATGTGAGATTTGAAGTTTGATGTGGCACTAAAAAGTAGTATTGCCGTGGCAATAGGCTACTGGCAATACTGAGGATGACAGCACTGCTTGAATGATATGTTCAGCTCCATGGTAATAGTAAGTAAGTAAGGCCTACTGTATGAGAAAATATTGTTTATTTTGGAGTGTTAATGCTCTGGTGAAATATGAATGATAATTCATAATTCTTGAGCAAGGTAGGCTCTTTGCCTTACAAGGTAATTATCATACTTTTAAGCTGTAGTTTCAGTTATTACCTGTGCCACCTACAGTATAGAATCAAAAGGAAAAAAATAAGATAAGTTGAAAGCATGTATTTTAATATTTTATTCCTAGTTTATTGCACAAAGAAGAATGAAGGTGCAATAAGGCTGCATCATATTCCTTTCTATCAGGGGTAGTCCTAACCTCTATGATGTCCTGGGTAAACAGGCACCTTATCTGTCTCCCATTGTATGATCAGATATACCCATACCAAAGCTTCCAAAAGACAATGAAGCAAACCTGTGTTTTTTTTTTTTTTTTTTTGGCGATCGCGTGCGCAAAAAAAAAAAAACGGTCCGTGATTTTTAGGGGGGCTGAGCTAAATTTCACTAACTAAAAAAATTACTAAAAATGGCCTAAAATCGCCACTGATACAGGCTTCTAGTTGCTTAACTGTCTTAGGTCTTCTCTGTCATGTATTCCTATGTATGATGCACCAAAAGTTTTCTATGGGTGAAAGATCTGGACTGCAGACTTAATGGTGCCTTTCCAGATGCGTAAGCTGGCCATGCCACACACACTCATGCATCTCCATACCATCAGAGATGCAGCCTTCTGAAATGAGCGCTAACAATAAGCAATAACAACTTGGGTTGTCCTTGTCCGGATGGTATGGCATCCCAGTTTTCTGAAAAGAACTTTGAATTTTGATTCGTCTGACCACAGAACAGTTTTCCACTTTGTCACAGTCAATTTTAAATGAGCCTTGGCCCAGAGAAAACGCCTGTGCTTCTGGATCATGTTTAGGAATGGCTTCTTTTTTGACCTATACAGTTTTAGCTGGCTATAGCGAATGACACAGTGGATTGTGTTCACTGACAATGTTTTCTGGAAGTAGTCCTAAGGCCAGTTTGTGATATCCATTACATTAGCATTCCTGTATGTCAGGGCTATTCAATTAGTTTTCCAAGGGGGCCACATTTAGAATCCAAGAACTTGAGCTGGGCCGCAAACTTTTCGCGGTCACTATTTTCAAATAATCAAATCGCAACACATTGATTAAAAATGCATATTTGCTTTGTTTTAACAATAACTTTGTTAACAATAGCTACCAAGTATTTATTTACAAAATTTACATTTTTAAATTACAAGAATAGAATATTTTAATACCAAAACTTTGTTTTTTAAAGTGAATTATTCATCCCTAAATGTCCTATTACAGAACTTATTTTGCACTCCAACAGGTAGGCTAAAAGAAAAATTTAAAATAACACGTAAACACGCTAGGACTCTAACATGAGTACAGTTGTCATAAGAGGAAATGCTGCATCAATAGACCAAACCGGCTTAAAAAATGAATAAAAAGGCTGCCTCCTCTGGTGGCCAAAACCGGAATTACATGTACTTGCTTAGAATCGCCATAGAGAATGAACAGTGGCAAATACCTTAAAAAAATATTTCCTAATGTATTAATGAAACTTAAATTGACGTAGTTTGGGGACATATTATCTATTTATTAACATTCCGAAAATTATAAGGTATATATTAAGTTTTGGAGACTGGTGACTATATTTTAGTTTTAAAGGTGATGAATCACGTCGGCCGTGTGCGGGCCGATGTGGCCCGTGGGCCGCCAATTTAATAGCCCTGCTGTATGTGATACAGTACCATCTAAGGACCTGATTATCACGGGCTTCCAGTATGGTTTTCCGGCCTTGACCCTTATGCACAGAGATTGTTCCAGATTCTCTGAATCTTTTGATGATGATATGCACTGTAGATGATTATACCTTCGAACTCTTTGCAATTTTTATCTGAGAAACTCCTTTGTGATCTCGGACCACTACTTTTTGCCACAGTATTTGGGGAACTGGTGATCCTCTGCCCATCTTGACTTCTGATGAGAGTCAATGCCACTCTCAGAGGCTCTTTTCATACCAAATCATGTTGCCAATTGACCAAATAAGTTGCAAATGGGTCCTCAAGCTGTCCCTTATCTGAAAATTTGACTTTTCTGGCCTCTTATTACTACCCGTCCCAACAACTTTGGGATGTGTAGCTCTCGTAAAATCCAAAATGAGCCAATATTCGGCATAACATTTCAAAAAGTCTCACTTTCAAACATTTGCCATGTTATCTATATTCTATTGTGAACAATAAATAGGTTTATGAGATTTGTAAATTTATGTTATTAACAATTTATGCAGTGTCCCAACTTTTTGGAATTCGGTTGTACACAAATGACTGCAGTCCACAAATTCTTTAAGTATGCAGATGACACAGGTCTGGCGGGTTTTTTTCAGGCTGACCTTCCATCTGTGGAAGGTTTTGAAAGGAAGAAGTTATGGTTTTATTCAATGGTGCTCTGACAATGATCTCATTGTCAATATAAAGAAAACAAAAGAGATGGTGGTTGATTTTAAAAAGAAAGGCACACCAGTGTCCCAATCTAGGATCAGTGGGGAACTAGTAGAGCAGGTCCCATGCTAAAAATATCTTGGTGTTGAAATTGACAAAAAAACAACACCCAGACAACACCCAACAAGTGTACAACAATAGACTCAAAACTTCTGTGTTATCCTGACTTGACCCCAGGCCCATTCTATCTTGTCTACCTCGAATCACTGTTCGTTGTTTTCTTTTATTTGTTTATTTATTATCTTCCATTGTCTTGTAATTTATTGTGTGTATTAGTGTTTTTCTTATCTGTAGTGTGTCCCAACCAGCCCTTGTCTCATGGGCTATGTTATATTGTAAGACGAGCGATTATGACCACATGAATTTCCCCTGGTGGGATAATAATGTTTACCTTGCACCTTGAACTTTGAGACCATACTTGATGAAAAATTCTGAGATCTGAGATGTCTTTTATTTTGTTGCTTGTCATTTGTGATACTTGCTGCCTACTAAAAGACTAATTGTGATTTTTTACTGAGAGTAACCCACATTTGATGAGTGCAACCTTGGAACATCACACCTCCTCAGTCAGTTTTTGTTTTGTAACCAGCACCAAAATGATTACATGCCATGTCACCACTTTCCACTTTAGGATTTTATTAGAATGGAAGGTTTATTTTCAGGTAATATTGTAATAGTAAGTATTTCACAATAAAAAAAAGAAACAAGGCTGATCTTTTCAGTAAACGAGTGCATCTGACTGGAATTTGGAGACTAGAGATCAGTTAATTCATACAACATAAATTTACAGTTGCAATATGTTGACCAATCTTGTACATTGTTGTCAACAAACAAACAAACAAACAAACAAAACAAGACCATGAAGTTAGTTGTAGAAAATTAAATTAAATTAAATCAAAATTACACTAGACAGATTGTAAGTCACATTCTAATTACTTTTGAAGCTATGTGTCTTTCATGTGTCTTTTCAAAGTGTATTACATCCAAAAATCTACTATACCTATTGAAGGAAAAATAACAGGGTTGGAAAAATAACAACCCTGACATCTTAGTGATCAAAGTATGTTTTTCACTGTAGAACAGCGGTATTCTCAATACAAGAATTAGCATGCTAACTAAGCACAGGTCATTCTGTAGTTTTCCAACAGTTGACTCAAAGAAAGGCCTCATATTTGGAAATGAAGTAAACTTTCTAAGCAAAGTTATTTGTATTATTTAGCAAACCCTCAACACAAAGCCTTGTTGTACTGGTAATGGAGTCACTAAACCCCGAATCCAAGTGCAGTCTCGAGTCCCCAGTATTCACGTCCAATTCGAGTCTAAGTCACACAGCTACTGTATTACTCATATACAGTACATTACAGTACCCTATACCTATAAAAAAACAACAAAATAAATAAACAACAAACAAACTAAAGCCTGGCATCAGCATCGTATGGTTCAATATTAAGATATAATACTTAGTACTATACTAGTACTATAGGCCTAATTACATACATACATCTGTAATTTGAATACGACTGTAACAAGGAATATATAATAAGAGTAAAGAATAGAAAGTTATACATATATTTGCACAATATTACAATATTTGCATTGTGAGGCTTGTAAAACACAATGTTCATTTGTATTATTATTTCAGGACAGGAAATATATATAGATAAGTAACTCAATTGTTCCTTAAAATGGTTAAAGTAGCATTAGACATAGAAAAAAAGAAAATATTATTGCACATGTACATTATATTCACTACTGGTGAAATCCTGTTTTTGAATTGATTTCAACATTTCTTTAATTATTCACAACAGTGTTTATATATGTCTACACAGAGAAATTTCATATCTTCCTGGTTTTCTTCAGATTTCATTTTAATCCTGAGCTTTACATAGAACTTGAAGGCAGTGTAGACAAATACAACCACAGTCAGCCAAATAAAATGTTCCATGGCAATTGTCTAAAATACAAACAAAATGACAAAATCCATCAATTTCATTAGGAATCAAACAAACTATTCATGTACTTCCTACAAGCCAAAAAGTGGCATACTGTACATTACAAACTTATGACAAGTGCTAATGAAGGCAATTTACAGTTTTAACTCAAAGTGGTAAGCTTACCTCAGACTCTGAAAGCCATTTCATAGAGTCCACTTTTTCCTGGTAAGTTTTATTCGCATCCAAAGGTTTGCACCACTTGCGAAGGTTTTTCACTGTCTCTTGTGTCCAAGTACCATTCCGCATACTCTTTGTACAGATGAAATAATGTCCATCATAATACCACACTGTGAGCCAAGTTAAGGTGGCCATCATCCCTGACAAAAGTGCACCTATGTACCGACAAAGTGTGTACTCCCAGCAGTTTCTCATAGCCTGATACTGATTCACTTGGATGGTCACAACAAGGCAAACGAAAATTATATTTAGGCATATTCGAAGTGTATCACACAGAAAAATATTGTTTGAGTTACATGGACAGACAAATTCTTTGTCCAACAGTCTTTCTGTTAAAATGATTACTAAGATTAATACAGCATCCACTGAAAAGTTTGGTTGATTTTTTTTGGGGTAAAATTCAGTTATAATTTTACTAACCTTTGACATAATTTATAATAATATAGAATGTAATACTTTTTGACCTAATATGTGAAGCTTACAAATAAGTTTTTAATTTCCTCTTACCACACATACAAATTAAGGGTCAATGCAATGTTAATAAGCCCTGTCTTGGCTTAATTCATTTGCAGTTGCTGTAATCTTTCAGACAATATGATAGTCCTCCTGCCATAAAATGATTCACCTTTCACAATATCTCGAAACAAGACACATCAAAATATTTTATCCAACTCTTGCCAAGGGCCAGGGTTCTAGGAAGACAAGAAATTCCAAGACTTTCAACTGCTACTCTTTAATACCTCTGAAGGATTGCACTACCACCAATCAGGGGAAAGAAGAATTCATCACAATGTGATTGGTCAAGCCAGTTCTGGAATTTCAGCTTGCAAGCAGACAGTTGCTAGAACTCCATGCAAATTACATTTGCTGCTGCCATTGACGTCTAGATTTAGATACAGATAGGAAAATAAATAAATAAAAAGTAAATATGTAAAAAAGAACAAAATAGATACTTTAAGGAAATAATTGTTAAATAATTATTGCATCTGGTATAACTATCCAAGCAACTCTATATTCACTGAGTTAAAGTGCAAAGTCATGCTGTTATGGATATGTCCCACAGCTGTAATTCGCAGCAGAGCATGACAGGAACCAGTGAGGGCAAGATTCATTCATGGTCAACGGGTTGAACAGGTCTCTAAGGGCGTATTCACACGGGGATTTTTTTTTTATTTTAAGAAAACACACGTGGATTTTTAAGAAGTAAAACCTGACAGCCAGCTTTCTGTCCAAAAAACTGCACAGATCAAAAGTTCATTCTAGAACATAAGTTTGTACGTTACAATCACTAGGCTATGCTTTTTTAACAGCGGGTGGCCTCTGTGTGGAAGATATTAAGATATAACGTTTGGTTTTCTCAACTTGAAAACCCACCCGGAGGAGTAAAAAAAACCTCCTGGTGGCGGTGTTTTTGAAAAGAGCCCAGCTTTGTCCCCCCAACACACTCTGTATAGGGATATAATGTAAAATCCGCAGCTGAGAAAAAAAAAAAATCAGTGTGAACACAGCTTAACTTCAAATTCTTGGACTCACCATAGACAGCTAAACTTTAATGCAGAAGTCATCACCACACAAAAACAGACACAATTAAGACTGTCTTTATTGTGTCTGTTTTTGTGTGGTGATGATGGGCATTAAAGTTCAGCTGTCTATGGTGAGGCTACTTGCACTTCTAACCATCAGAAACTAGTCAGGGTTGTCCTGCAGCATTCCTAAAATTCAGCCTTTTCACCTGATTATCTGTTGATAGACTGAGATTGAAGTTTCTGATGTCGAATGTGGTAGAGTATTTGAGCATGTGACTTGGAAGAGAATTAAACTTTGGTTGCATCTGTAACGTCTCAGAAGCTACTGAAACAATGGCTGGGTGTTTTTTCCCCTGAATAGCAATGGTTTCAGGTCAGGGCCGCCATCCTCAGTATTGCCAGTATTGCCCCGGCAATACTACTTTTCAATCTGGTATGGCCTGGCAATACTGCTTTTTGGTGTAACATCAAGCTTCAAATTTCACATGAAGCACTAAAGTACTAGGATATGATATGACAAAACAAACGTGCTATAATCACATTAGATTCTGTCTGTAGCTTAAAAGTAGCCTAAATGTGATAGAGTGTATTATTTTTTACAGCAGTATGCCGTGCCATAGAATCTCTCGTGGCAATATTGTAGCAATTAACGTCACTTTCACAGCATAGCCGTCTACCAGCATCAGGCGTGCCATCACATGTTTTAAAGTATTATTACCAAATTTTCTCAGCGATTAGCCTAAAATGTGTTACCATTAAGTTTTTTTGTGTGTTTGATGATGGTAGTGTTTAATAGCAATGCAGTGAATAATGCCATGTTGCAACGAGGTGTTCTTTTATTTTGAGCTTGTTTGATGTGCCTTGCCGCTGGCATTGAAACTTGCGTGTGTGGCCTTTATGGAATCTTGTCCACAGTTATTTACAGGTTTATCAACATTCTAAATGGGTGATGATCGAAAAATACAGGCCTAGTTAAAACATTAACATGAAGAAATATTAGTCATATCTTTAAACAGAGTAATTATCACTCCTAAATCATAATGATTTAGGAGTGATAATTACTCTGTTTATCATTAACGTTAAGTAAAGAATCTAGATATGACTGTAACACCCACAAACGTAATAACTTCCCACAAACGTAATAAAAATATGCACTTTTAAAATGTAATAATCCTGCAAATGTAATAATTTCCCATAAACGTAATAACAGTCGCCTACTGTTAACGTAATAAGAAATTTCCCACAAACGTAATAATTATTACGTTTGCAGGAAATTATTACATTGGTGGGAACATGAAAAAACTTATTACATTACCCTCCCATAAACGTAATAAAACACAGATTTGGTGAAATTGCTACAGTTTTATCAGATGTAGGACTTATATTTGTCAGTGAACTTATATCTCTAACCATGTAGCCAGCTGTCAGAGCTTAAAACCTGATACAGTGGCATGCTGCATATGTTTATTCCCTCAATAATTTTTTATAAGCAGTTTTTCCTAAAGAACTACCTGACGCGTGGCATTGAGGATGATGAAATGTTTATGGAATGTTGGTCTCAAGAGCCCACATCAACTTAGCTTATAACCAGAGATTTGTGATTTGCCATCCCCATGGTAAAAAATTAAAATATTATATACTGCACCAAATTTAATGTGTATGATGAACCTGACATCTTGTGGGAATATAAAAAAATGCGCACACATCAGTGGCACAGGTGCTGGACCAAACATATGATAACTGAAAGGAAAATAAAGGTCCGCAACACTATTTGATGCTCCCAAGAATTTAATAGCACAACGACTAGACTAGCAAGTCATGCTATTGAATTCTTGGGAGCATCAAACAGTGTTGCGGACCTTTATTTTCCTTTCAGTTATTTTGTGGGAATATGTCACGTTTTGTGGAATTTCATCCATGGGGGGCTATAAAATAAATGAATTTATAATATATTATGTACATTAGGGTGCATCAAATTAAGCAATTATTGAATTTTAATATGGCTGGGTGATAAAAGTGTCCCAATACAGGTAAAAACAACACATGCAAAATATTTTTCCGATACATGATGGTTTAGGGATGGCACCGGCCCTCTATTTTTTGTTAGCTTAAGCGCTAACAATGCTAGTGGCCACCAATGGAGTTCTGAGGTAACAAAAACTGCAGCTCAAGAAAACTGAGGTGATCTTTTTGTTTTTGTGTTTGCCATGTTTTAATGCATATTATTACCATCATACCCTCATGGCATTTTGGTAGACATAATCATTGGCATAAGGGTGTTATCCATTTTATAATTAACAATACATTTTAGTCGAGGGTAACACATTTATATTTTTTATACTTATAATCTAAAGGCACTAAGGTAAAGAAACACCTAGACAATTACAGACTCATTACATGTTCCCTAGGGTCTTACCTATCCATACATACCAATATTATGTAAATAGACTAGATAGTTGTGGAGCTAATAATGATTTGTTTTGGATAGGCCTATGCTTTAGGTTAACTAACCTCCAAAAAGCTTAGGTCCTAGCTAGGTGTAGTGAGCAGAAAACCATACATGCCATATGATAGGTGTACTAAGCATTAAAACACAACAAACCCAAAAACAGAAAGATCACCTCAGTTTTCTTGAGCTGTGCAGTTTTGGTTACCTTAGAACTCCATTGGTGGCCACTAGCATTATTAGTGCTTAAGCTAACGAAAATCAGAGGGTCGGTGGCACCCCTAAATTTCAATGAAATTTCTCAAAACTTTGCGAAAGTAATTTTTCTATCAATTGGAACAAAATGCAAGGCCAGCCAACTTGATGTTTTCAAATTTAAATTTCCCATTCAAATTTGATGCACCCTAATGTACATATTATGTACATTTAATGACTGTACAACCATTGACCTGTAGATGGTGCTATTAAGCGAAGGGTTACTGGTTTGGTAGCCTGGCGAATGCCAAACTAAAATCACAAGTGATATTTAGTCTGGGGACCTACCTATTGCATTTCTCGTAGTGGAAGCATCGTTTACGATTGTCCAGAGCCGTTTATTGGGCGCTACGAATGTCTATCATAGCGTTTGTACATACCTCAGAGCCAATACCAGAGCCACCACGTGACGTAAAATGCAATCGAGGGCTGTACATATCCCTTTTTGTTCTGCGATTGGATACCGAAAGTAAGCGAGAAAAACGGCCATGGTCACCATGCTGCTTCACAGAGTGGAATGAAATAAGCGCGCAAAGGAGCATGGGAACTCCCAGGCTACTGGTTTGGGATGATAGGCCTACTGTCTCACACACACACACACACACAGTTCTGCAACAGGGCAGAGAATGTGCAGAACTGAGCGGCGGTCATATAAATGAAAACTAGATGTACCGCATGACGGTACAAAATTTTTGTACCGCCATGCAGTACATCTAGTTCAGTCAGGACCACTTTGTCAGAAATAGATTTTTATTACTATTGCATGAAATACATAATTTGGCGGTATGCTCTGTTCTGGGGCTCCCTGCCCTTCCGTGTTCAAACACGGAAAGCCCAAGGCAGGGAGAGCAGCAATAAACCCCCCACTGGGGTACAGAACAGAACAAACATCAATGACAGACATTGATAAGTCAGAAGTATGAGGGGGTTACGGGGAGGAGGTGGGTGGCAAAGTTGCAGAAAAAAGCAGATGGCAGCAGAATAGCAAAGGCAGTTTAAGTAAGCGCTCTGAATTATCTCCGCCAATGAAAGCAGGGCTTGGCCGGCTGGCACTCAGCTGAGCAGTTTGATTGGCAGTCTGCGGGGCCAACCGGGGAAGCTAGCGAGACTCCGTGACCTGCCTGAACTAACGCTGTGCTCCATTTCAGTCAGGACCACTTTGTCAGAAATAGATTTTTATTACTATTGCATGAAATACATAATTTGGCGGTATGCTCTGTTCTGGGGGCCCCCTGCCCTTCCGTGTTCAAACACGGAAAGCCCAAGGCAGGGAGAGCAGCAATAAACCCCCAAAACAACCATACCGGCAAACCTCCAGCCAACAGGAGGTGCATGCTTGTGAACTGTCAACTACTAGCAGACCGCCTTTGGATTAAACCCCCAAACATAATAGGAGAAGCAGCAACATCCCCCCAAATAAACATAACTGGCAACCTCCAGCCATGGAGGAATTCAAAAGCAACATATCCATGCAAGTAACAGTCATGCCACATTTATTTAAAGAGCCAACACATTATAGAGCACTCATTGCTTTTTGAGCATCAAGGATATCTTGAGCTCCTGGACGGAGGTAGCGTTCGTAGGCGGCTGAGGACCATCGTCCCATGGCTTTGAGCGTGTGCACGGGAGCGATTAAAGATGCTGTGGTAGCTGCTCCTATGCGGAGAGAATGAGGAGTGTACCGGTCCGGAGGTAACCCACAGAGCTGGCACAGGAGGCGAAGGCGGGAGGCGAACCAAGCCCGTGAAATGGGCTTCCCATCCTCCGTAGCAAAGAGAGGCAAGTGCTGGTTGGCTTGAGGGCGGCGTTGAAGATAGCGGACCATAGAAGAGAGGGGACAAAACAAAGAATTAGTCTCAGATATAAGAATTGACACACCTTTCCCATCTTTATCAGTTTTTGAGTGTTTAAGACATAAAGAGAAGTAGTGAGGCTTAATAGATACGTCCCCTATGGTGAGATCGTGGGAAGGATCAAAATAATCGGTGCGTGTAGTGAATTCTCCACCTCTAAGAAAACCATAGAATGCAGCAAGCAACACCGGTTCTAGCAGTACATCTGTGTAAGAACCAAAGCACCCATTCCTCAAGTGTGTGATTAAGGTTTTAAGAAGAGGAAGAGTGAGGGGGAGACGGCTATCGTTGCCTTGAGGCTTTTCTTTTCTTAAGGCCATTAAGCAGAAGATGAATGGATGGATTCTCAAGCAGGCTGATGGTGGATGGATCCAAACAGCGGAGATGGAACTGAACACAGGTCTGCCACTAGTCCCTTAATAGAGGATGGCTGCAATTTGCGGGACTCAAAACAGTGAACAATAAAAGCACATATGATAGATATGTCGACAGGCAACACTTCTACAGAGAAGGTGGAGCAGAAAGAGGAAAAATAGGACCATGCAGAATCATACATTTTTAATGTATTTTTTGACAATCCAGATCTCATATATCGGGAGGCAGAAAACATGTAGTTTTGCAGGACCGTATTTAGTCTAATACGGTTTGGCTGAATGGGGGGCAGGTCAGGCTGGATGGGTCTGCCTCTGGACACAGCTGGCGAAATCTCTGAAAATCGAACCGGGACAAGGAGTCAGCTATTTTGTTATCCAGACCCGGAATATGGACAGCTCGAAGTATGAAATTGCCCTGCACTGAAGACCATGTTAGCCGCCTAACGAATCTATTGATAAGGGAGACTGAGGAGCGACCCTTGTTAATAATACTAACAGTAGCTTCGTTGTCGCAAAACACCACAATTTGTTTTGTAGACCAATATTTGCCCCACAAGAGGCAAGCTATAATTATGGGGTATAGTTCCATTAGGGCAGTAGATGACACGTTAGTAGGTAAGGATGATAATTCATTTGGCCATGCTTCAGCGAACCATTGATTTTTAAAAATCCCCCGAAACCAACCGAGGGGGCTGCATCTGTATACAAACTCATGGCCGCAGAAGTTTCTTGTTCTTCGTTATAGAAGAAAGAAATGCCGTTCCAATTGTCGCATAGGTAACTCCAGAACCGTAACTCTGATCTACAGCCGTAATCCAATTCAACAGGGTCGCTAAGGTTTCCTACAGATTTAGCTAGGTCCAAGAGTCTGGATACAAAAGAGCGGCCTTGGGGAATGACTTTCATTGCAAAATTCAGATGTCCTAATAGCGAAAGCAATTCTCTCTTAGACATAGTACCAACTTGGGCTTGCTTCATTACCTCTCTAACGCGGCTCAATTTCTCGAGAGGCAAGGATGCTTGCATGAGGTTGCTATCTAGAACGATCCCCAGAAATTCTAGTCGTTTGAGTGGACCTATTGTTTTTTCCTCAGATAGGGGAACGCCTAGTCTTTTAAACGTTTGCTTCAGAGCATCCATGCACCGACCTGGATCTGTATTTGGGTAATCCACCAGTAAAAAATCATCCAAAAGATGAAGCACAAAAGGGAGCTTGCAATTATTAAGGAGAATCCAGCAGAGTGCTTCCGACAGAGTGTCAAAAATGTTTGGACTACTACGACAACCAAAAGTGAGCCTTACAGAAAAGTACATTTTTTCTCTCCATTTAACACCAAATAGATGCCATTGTGAAGGATGTAGTGGCATAACTTTAAATGCGTCCGAAATATCTGCCTTTGACAGCCAAGCTCCCCTTCCTGCTTGTTTGATGACTTTAATAGCATGATCTATTCTGCCCTACAAAGTCAAAGTGCAGTAACTACGAAGACAGTGAAACTGAGAAAAATGCTTTTAAAGTTTACATAGTGTCCAGCAAAATGTGTTGTAGATAGAGGACTGATTCACCATTCATTCAATGCCTACTAAGTATGGAATTTTTGTGAATATTAACTCTTTTACATTTATTAACATTTATATGTGTTAGGAGGCAAAAATTCACCAAGAAATGCAGATACTGCGTTTTGTCTTTGGATTAGCGTACACCAGCAGAATACTGTTGCAGCTACAGACAGCAGTATTTTCTAAATAAATTCAAATATAAGTCACTTACTGTATTTTTCAGAACAAATTAGACATCTTGTAGTCAATAAATAGTAATTAAGACATTAACAAGTGAAAATATGGCTTAGGCTAATGTTTTCAGTGTTTAATTGGGTAGCTAAATTGCCAAAAACTAGCAACTAGCCAACAGTAAGCGTAACCTAGCAACTAGTGGGTCAACAAAGTCAAAGTGCAGTAACTGACAATTTCTTACTGTTCTTACCATGTCAAAGAGCAGTAACTTCACAGTTACTGCGTTTTGACTTTGTATTCACTTGATTTTTGTAGTTACTGCAAATTTGACACCCCTGTTTCTCTAAAATGGAGTATAATTGGACTGGGATATTTTGTCACAAGACAGAGCCAATGTAACAAAGCCCATTTCTAGTCTTAACTCAATTTTGACAAAATCCGTAGTTACTGCACTTTGACTTTGTAGGGCAGTATTGTGGCATAACACAAGGAAAACGCTTCTAGAGGAATCAAACTATTAATGCTTTGAGCTCCGTCGTGATGAGGAGCAGATAGGTCAATTATTAAACGTTTTTTCCCTGAATATTTACGTGTGGCTATACCAATGGGATTAATGCGCGTGACAGGAAAAGGCGACTCGTCATATGGACCAATCATAAAACCTTTTTTGAGTTCTTTCGCTAATAGGATATCTACCGTTTCAGGCTCATTTAAAGCAGACTGCAAATTACGGCAAGTGAATGACTTTTTAGGCAACCATAACAACCCTGCCATAAAACCTTGAACTAAACCAGTAATCAAATAATAGACAAAACAACGATTTGGGTGTTTTTTAAGTGCTTTCCCCAGCTCAGGAATGTTGACTGGAGTAGAAGGTTTTATTTCTTCTTCAGAACACGGGCACGGCGAGGACACACGGATTTCGGATGCCCGTCTCCGCAATAGCTGCAGGCATGAATAAATTTACAGTTGTAAAACCTACATACATTCTCGTTGAAATTATAACACAGTGGTGTAGTAAGAGAGGTCACCTTAGATGGATTGTCTAGTTTTGCAGCGGGCGTGGATTTCGGGCACAGATTAGAGCAATGCGAGAATGAGCCGCAGAAGCTGCAAGACAAAACTTGATGGCCTGTGAAGTGCCTGCTCACGAGGGCTAGGTCTATGACGGACCAGTCCAGTCTCTGATTAAATTTCTGAATGAACATGGCAGCTTTAGCCGAAAAGGACCTATGGTAATCGTAAAACAGTGACCCACCGTATGACAAGGCTAAATCTGCAACGATCGACAAATAAGTGTCCAGTTCGGCTCTACGATTTGGATACACCTCACATATGACATCTCTGAAAACTCCGAAGGCTACGATGAACTGAGACAGAGTTAGTGTTTTTGACAGACGGGGATCGCTGTCTTTGAGTGTTACCGCAACATCCCCACAGTCCACCACACGTCGGTCATGGACTTCAGAGTAAAGTAATATCTTAACCAGATTTACGTCTTTACCTGCAAGGATTTGGCCTCGGAGCTGAGAGGAGATGGCAGCGGCAGGAGGAAAGAAGGGAGTTCCGGTGGAGACTGGGACTGCAGTACCCAGCGTTCTTCGCGGGGCTGCGAAACTCCCTGCTTGGTGGAAGTTATCGCTGGGCTGTTGTTCGGAAGCTGATGTAGAGGGTAGACCATCGAAGGCTGGCGACATTCCATTTTCAATGCACTGGATCCTGGAGTTTAGGTTAGAGAGCGTGGATTGGATTGAAGATAGAAGAGGAAGAAGGCCCGTGTCGTCTCCCCTGACCTCCATGGAGCTGACTGTTTGGGAAGGAATCCGACCTTTCTTTGCCGCTGCGGTCCCTGCAGCTGTGCAGTGCTTTCGTTTCTCCGAAGCCTTTTTCGGAGCAGGCGTTGGATCTAGGCCTTGAGAATTCTCCACCCGAACACCTTCCGGGAGCAGATCGAACAGTTCCTCGGGTGAGGCTCCTACGGGCGCTGCGATGCCGTGTGAGAACAAGGCTTCCAGGAGTCGTGGCACTGGCCATTCGCTTAAGGCAGGAGTCGGAGCGCTGGATGCGCCTTTGCTTTTGAGCCGAGCACTGCGCCGGTTTGAGACAGCGACATCAACGAGATCGTTTGGATCTTCTCCTTGCAGCTGGAAGACATCGCTCTCACCGATGTCCTCGTCCTCGGTAGGGAGAAGGGACATGACCAAGGTAAGCGCCAGAAGGCCTAAACACACTCTCATTTACGCTAGATTCTTGGCAAAGTTGCAGAAAAAAGCAGATGGCAGCAGAATAGCAAAGGCAGTTTAAGTAAGCGCTCTGAATTATCTCCGCCAATGAAAGCAGGGCTTGGCCGGCTGGCACTCAGCTGGCACTCAGCTGGCAGTCAGCTGAGCAGTTTGATTGGCAGTCTGCGGGGCCAACCGGGGAAGCTAGCGAGACTCCGTGACCTGCCTGAACTAACGCTGTGCTCCATTTTTCATTTGAGTCGTTTGGAATTGTTGAAGTCAGAGATTCGTACAGTTTACATGTACCAAGCCGAAGCCTTTGTGTGGTCCAGGGTCCACATCTTTAGTAAATTTAGAAAAAATAAAAAATGAAAATAAAAAATTAGTGAAGATTTTTTTTTTTAAGTTAAGCTTTTTTAAGTTTTGATTTAGGCTCAGAGTTCATAAACATTTCAACATCCTCAATGCCACGGGTCAGGTAGTTCTTTAGGAAAAACTGCTTATAAAAAACAATTGAGGGAATAAACATATGCAGCATGCCACTATATCAGGTTTTAAGCTCTGACAGCTGGCAACATGGTTAGAGATACTGACAAATATAAGTCCTACATCTGATAAAACTGTAACAATTTCACCAAATCTGTGTTTTATTACGTTTATGGGAGGGTAATGTAATAAGTTTTTTCATGTTCCCACCAATGTAATAATTTCCTGCAAACGTAATAATTATTACGTTTGTGGGAATTTTTTTATTACGTTAACAGTTGGCGACTGTTATTACGTTTATGGGAAATTATTACGTTTGCAGGACTATTACATTTTAAAATTGCATATTTTTATTACGTTTGTGGTTTATTACGTTTGTGGGAAGTTATTACGTTTGTGGGTGTTACATATGACTAATATTTTTTCATGTTAATGTTTTTAATCAGGCCTGTTTCTCTAGGCCTGTATATCACAAAAATATAGTGTACAACATCATACAGTACAACATTATATGTATTTTGTTCATAGCTTTGCCTGAAATGTTTTCACTGACAGATTTGAAGAATGATGTGCTAGTGCTTGAACATGTAGGTTATAAGGCACGATCTGTATTTTTCGATCATCACCCATTTAGAATGTTGATAAACCTGTAAATAACTGTAGCTTCAGATAATTCATGCCTGTGGTTGAACAACACCTGCAGTGATACACCACTCCCTTTTCTGGTGGTTTAGTGGAGTCCTGGCACATGCTGTACGCCCGGTAGGCTACAAGAAGTTTCAAAGTGCTATGTTGGCGGACAAGTTATGATAATTCCATAAAGGCCACACACGCACAAGTTTCAATGCCAGCGGCGAGGCACATCAAACAAGCTCAAAATAAAAGAACACCTAGTTGCAACATGGCATTATTCATTGCATTGCTAACAAACACTACCATCATCAAACTCACAAAAACATTTATGGTAACACATTTTAGGCTAATCGCTGAGAAAATTTGGCAATACTACTTTGAAACATGTGATGGCACCCCTGTTTCAGGTGGAAATTCAGCCTCAATCAACCAAATAGGTAGAATAAAAACATGAAATTATTATTTTTGTTTTGATTTTGTAATCCCTATTTCTCCACTGTCTCCTGTCCGAACTAAGTGCATGGTGTGTTTTGAGCATATACATCATTCAGTCAGTATTTTAAAAGACACATTATGGCTATTGGGATTTGGGAGTTTCCTCCTTACATTTCAGACACTCCTTCTTACTCTGCTCTGGGTGTGCTTAAAGAAGCCAGGAAGCAGCATTTCCTTCTTTTTCACACAGCAAGTAACAAGCAGGAAAATGCTCCCCGAATTTATGAAAGGCATCCTAAAAGTGGACATTATCTTAAGTATATTCCTTATTGCGTTTGAATGGCTGGTGGACAAGGGATTTGTTTGTCCATGTACTTCAGACAACAGTTTTGTATACTACACCCTTCTTGGGTGTTCATGTGTAATTATCATCTGCCTAACTGTGTTCATCCAACTGTATCATTACATAGACAAAAAGGAACGCTGGGACTGGTTTGTTAATCATTGTTGTCAGAAAAAAGAAAGAAAGGAAAGTAAAGTGGAAGTGAATTCTACGGATTATCATCGTTATATGCCAGTGAAGTCTACGGATGATCAAGGTGCTGATGAGAGAAGTGGTGGTTCTGAGGTGGTGGATTGTATGGATAGTCATGGTGCTGGTGAGAGAAGGGGTCGTTTTGAGGTGGTGGATTCTACGGACAATCATGGTGCTGGCGAGAGTAGCCGTGGTTCTGGCGAGGGTAGGCACAGTGCTGATGAGAATAATGAGCTTGTTTCTACTGACAATAGTTCCAAGAAGTGTTCTTGTGGGGAATGTTGTGTGAAGAGCTGCTATGTGTTAGGTATTTTTCTATCCTTGCTGGCCCCTGCGTTAACATGGGTGATGGTGTGGTACTTTGATGGTGATTACTATGTTTGTGGGAAGAGCAACTGGCCAGGCATTTGGAACAAAACTACCGGTAATGAAATACTGCCACACAAATGGTGCAGTACTAATGAAACTTTCAAAGATCTGAAAAGAAGACAATCAGCTGACTGGTTTCTTGAGTCACAGGTATGGCAAATCTAATTATATCTAATATACATGCCCAACAATGTTTAATGTGGTGGTTGAATGATAAGAGTCTTTTTTGGAGGACATTTTGGTATGGTGTTGACATGCTCATTGATGTTTTTTCTGCATGTTTTTTTACATTGTGGACTCAATGTAAAGAGCTCATTTGCATTTGTGTTCTCCTTCTGTCATTGGATTATTTACACAGATCAAGTCAAGTCATTCATATCGAAACTGTGCATTCACTTTCCGTGAGCTGTCCGTTTGCGTATTTCCGTGTTTATTCACACCAGAAACTGCGTTGTTTCTGCGTTGTTCTGTATGATCCCGAGATCTGCATTAGAAATCTATGGCATCTGCAAGACAACTTTACACTTGACTATGTTTGCACTCAATGGCAGTTGGCAATATGTTTTTCTCAATCATGGATTCTTCCAAGATCACGATTAAAAAATAATACACATAAAGGCATTTATTTCCTTTGACTGGACTTGGATTTACTTTCATTTACTTGAATAAGGCTATTCTTTTATGTTGTAGTGCTTTAATGACATCTGTTTGTAGATATTCTATATGACACTATTTCTTTATCATTTATCTTTCAGCAATTTTCTATGGAACTGCTTTTGGGACTTACAGTGTGCATAATTCCATACAGCATTTTTGTGATGTGCTCGAATGCTGAGATCAAACAGGAAGAGAAGGACTAGAAAGAAAAGGAGGAGGACAGTGGTACTGTCCACACACCATGAGGGGAAAAAGCCTTATTCCCCACACAGACATTGGTGTTAATAGGGCATTAGGACATTTCCTGCACTCACTCCTCAACTTACTTCCCAACCTACCCTCCGTCCTTTTAATCATCACAAAAAATGAAGCAATCAAAATAGGAAAACAAGCACATTGGCAGTGCAAATACCAACAACCTTTGCCCATGAATGTGTGTGTTTTGTGGATGTTTGTGTATGTTGGCTCACTACTGACATCTATTGGGCATCAGGCACTTAAATTGTAGTTGACTTTCCAGACTTTTCACTTTTCAGACGACTGTAATCACCTTTCTGTTTGTCTCAGAATTGATTTCATTTTTAACGATGACTTTGATAAACTGTGATTGGAACAAATTTGTTAGTTGGAATTATTTTTTCTCATCTGTTTTACGCTGTGAAGTTTTGACTTGACCAACATAATCTTATCAATTCATATTTATGACAAGTGACAAGTTAATAACATAATGGATGGATTTTAGCCCAAAACTAAATCACCTAAAATAAACTGCCTCTGCATGAAATAGGAGGACACTACTACCAGAGCTATAAAATCCCTTTCTATGGCTCCGCCTTCGACCAGTCAAGCAAAGAACAGGCAAATTCAGACAATGCTAAGCCCGTCCAACAACTCCCTGCCCAAATACAGCATTATGATTGGTCCACCACGTCAACCCCAATTACGGTTGAATATCCCCCTGAGTACCCCTATGGCTGATACCTAGACCGTTGCAAAACAATTAGCTATTGCTAGGGTACATCTAGATTTCTATGCTTGATGAATTTAATAAACTCTGAAAACTAATCAGAACTGTAATGAAATTGCAATAAGAAAATCCATTTAAAAACATGTATGAAAAATAATCCCAATAGCTCTTGTTTTGCAAACTTTATCTTTGCCGCTCATGTACATGCACCATAATTATGAAATTAGAATATATTAAAAACATTCAGCAAATATATTTATTATCTTTAGCAAACAATTGAATTAAGTTTTTAGCCAGGCAACAAGACTGAAATTGCAGTTTCCCCAAACTTCAAATGTGCATTAACCAAACTGAATTAGACATACAACTAAATATAACTGTACTGACATCACTAACTGTAGAGGTTACTAGCAAAGCAGATGAGCAGAATAGATTCATCAAGTTTTATACCATAGCATGTTTAAATACGTTTACCATGTTTTTTTATGCATTTCAGGTATAAAGAGTTCAGATGCCATTGCAATTAATAGAAATATATTTATACAATTTTTATAAACTGTACTATTATCACTCAGAATTCCTGATTGAAACTCAAATTTTATTTATTTGTCCTGATTTGTTTTTACATGATAAAAATCTTTAAACTGCAATTTGATAGAGACTTCCTGGAAATTTTTGATGTTTTAATAATGTAAATTTTCTTTAAAAATATAAAAGGCTTTAGAGGCTTTTGAATCTGAACTCTTCCAAATAATACAATTGATTCAACTGAATAATGTAAAAATATACAACTGCAGCTCTATTGTTTACTAAGGAATTGGGTATAAATGAAATGTACATTTTCTGCAGCATTCTGAGAAACAGAGCAGAGCAGGTTATTTAAAAAAGCATGAATTCAATTTCAATCACATATTTCCTCATCTGTGGAAATTAGTGCAGTATCCTCGGCTCTCTCTTTTGATCTCCCCTCTGCTTTAGTTGGACTGGCCTTTCCTCTCTCACGTGGACTCTTCTCCTCTGGGCCCACATACATCATGAAGATGGCAAAGAGAACGACGAACAGAGAGAGGCCAATAAACAGCCCTGTGGAAATCTCCTGAAACAGATAGAATGGACGAAACGGTTACACTTTATTTGAAGGTACCATCATAAGACTGACATGACACTGTCATTAACTATGACATGACATTGTTAAGAATCTGTCATAAACTTTATACACCTGTCATGACTTCTGTCATTAAGTGTCACCCGGTATTTGTCAAGGTTAGGTTTAGGGTATGTCAGAAGTCATGACAGGTTTATAAAGTTTATGAGAGATTCTTAACAATGCCATGTCATAGTTAATGACGGTGTCACGCCAGTCTTATGACAGTACCTTCAAATAAAGTATTACCCAAGAGACTTATGAATATCTAATGATGGCTTTGTTTGTTTTTGTTTGTTTGTTTGTTTGTTTGTTTGTTTTTCCACAGTTTAAATTGTAATAGATTTGGGAAGCATTATCTAGATGTACATGCTTGCCTATTAATGGTTGCAGGCATGACTAGCAGTTTGATGAGAGGTATTACCATAATATTCAATTACGTAATATATAACTTGAAACATTCTATAGAACGCAGCTGATGTCCTTTCACTTTCATTGTTGATCTCTATGCGCGGATTGATACGGAGACGTGAATCTCAGGCAAAAAACCTGTTGCCATTGACAGCGGTCATTATAGTTTTTCAGCGGTCATTATACAGAAATAACGGACCTGCGAACGTTGAGGAGCCCCATTGAAAGTGAATGGAGCCTCCCTCAACATTCTAGAGACCCGTATAATAATACCATAATATTCAATTACGTAATATTGATTGTCAAAGTATTATGTGTAGATGCCCAGTATAGATGATATAGCCTACAGTACATGCCTACTTATAGCTTGAGTTATAGCATTTCTTATAACTACAATATAAAATTAAAATGAGGCTACATATGCATTATAATTATAATATATGAAATTTTAATTAAAATGTACTCTAATAATAACATTATTTAAAACATGTTTAAAAAAATCAATTAATTTACAATGTTTTTATGCATAATATATTTCAAAATATATGTTATATCATACCACAGATTCAATGTACAGTGAGACCGATAGTCCTAAAATCGTTTCAGGATTTAAATTGCCCATGGATGATGGATCGCACCAGCTGAGAGGCGTATCATTATACTTTCTCCAAACACCATTCCAGTCGCTCTGTTGACAGACGTAGTAGTCTCCATTGGAGAATGACAGTGTGAGCCAAGTGAATAAGGAGATCACTGAGGATAAAACCAAGCCAACAGAACACTTTATTTGGTAAAGTCTGTTTTGTTCTTTTCTTCGTCTTCTCCCTTCTTCATTGTCTCTTTCCACTTTCTTTTCATCTCTTCCCTTTTGCAGCAGTTTCTTGAAAAACGGCGTTTGGATGATCACCGTCACAGAGACAATGATGACACAAGAACTAAAGGTTTGGCCATTGAAAATGAAATAGCTCTTTCTTGGTCTGCAAGAACAAAAAAACACTTGTTTTCTCAATTCTTCTAATCCAAAAAGAACAAGACTTAGGACAACATGGACTAAAAAGATGGCCCTTGAACTGTCTAAAAACATCTTGAGTTTTATTGAGCTGGTCAGTTTAAAAGTGCTTTAACAATCTTTTCACTGTCCATATATACCCCACTAGCACACACTAGCTTGAGGTGGAGAGTGAGGGAATTATTGAATTAGCCAATCACAGTGGGGGATAATTAAGGGGCCAGATTGAGTGAGCCAGGTTGGGGCTTCAGCCAGGACACAGAGGAACCCTCTTCTCTTTGTGACAAGTGTTGTGGGATCTTGTATGACCACTATGAGTCAGGACTTTGGTTTTAAACATCTCATCATAAAGACGTGACATTCTGACGAGACAATCATTTTAAGCAAGCAAAGTTAGACTGCATAAACCTCTGCTGTAAAAGGGATTGCAGAAGCATGAGATGGTGAGATATTCAGGAGCATGATGTAGTTGTATTTTATGCTGAGTGAACGGTTAAGGGCAAGTGGATGCTTCTTGAGGCTGATCCACAGGTTTCACATTCATTTGAGAAAAACTATATGCACATTTAATAGCTTGGTATTGATAAGAGGTAGGGACCCCTAACTTGCCACCCTAACTGTTGCCACAGAACAACAACAACACAAAAACTTAAAAACAATACCACTGTTCAAAAAAAGTGTAAAATGTGATTTTGTCTATTTGTTTAGTAGAATTTAGGAATAGATCACAAGTGTTAGCATAGAGTCAGTTGTGTGTTTGTTCTTCTCATTGCTTTCTCTATTACTTGACTCTAATGACCTGCATGACCCTTTCATCATACAGTCAATATGCTTGTACTGTAGGCTACTGATGCATTATTACAGACCACTTCTCATCTGTGGCCTCTACTTCCATCCAGGACTTCCATCTTCTTCTCTTTCTTTACACTTGTGACTTCTCATTTGTCCCTCCTGTTCTGTGTCTTATGACTGGATAACAAAACTTGGCCTTGACAACTTTGGTCTTTGTCTACGTGCTTGCATACGTTATATGGTTTTAGTTTCACATCCATTGAAGGCCATCTACCTTAGATGTCTGTTGTTTGTTTATTGCATTGCACCATGGCTAACACAAATGTTTTAAGTGTCTTCCATTCATGATGATCTATCTGTGTAAGCATCAAAATATGCAAGAAACAACATGATTCATACTTGCATGGCGAATACGTGTCAGACTTTATGTCACACACAGAAGTGTGGAGAACAATGAATGGTGACTGTTCCTATGAAACAAAATCTTTGGCCATGTGTGTATACGTGTGTGTGTGTGTGTGTGTGTGTGTGTGTGTATGTGGGTTCTGTGTATGCTCATGATTAGCTCATCATTGCCCTCTATAGGGCATCAGGCACTTACACTTGAGTAGTTTTCAGACTACTGCAATCTCCGTTTCTGTTTGTCTCTGAATTGATTTCACTTTCATGATGACTGTGATAAAAATTATGGGAACAAATTTGGAAGCTATTTGGTCCCTATTTTCTTTTTTTTCCATCTGTTTAATATCAGAACTGTTAAGTTTTGACTTGACAAACATGACCTTTTCAATCAATTCATATTATAAAATAACAACAGATAACTTTACACAAGCAGTTGCATGGATATGTTGACATATTACATGAAAAAAACATTTGCAGTTTATTCAATGCAATTGGGAACTGCATAGGACTATGACCAGTGACTGTGAATGATGTACAGTAATGGCTGAATGTTAGCCTGAAACCAAACTAAACTGACTCTGCATGCATGCACACCCTTTCTATGGCTATGGCTCTGAGCAATGAAGCAACAAACAAGCCACTTCAAACAATACACAGCCCTCCAATGACTCCCTGCTCACATACAGCATCATGACGGTTCAATACCCTATATGGCTGTTAGCTAGACTGTAGCAAAACAATTAGCAACTGCTAGAGTTCTAGGCGGGCGGAATTTCTATTTTAATCTGAAAAAGTCACCAAATAAACTGTGAAAACTAATCAGAAATGTAATGAAATTGCAATAATAAAATCCACCGGTAGATGGCACTAGTGGCAAGTTTTAAAGGGTCTGAAAAATAATCACAGTAGCTCTTGTTTTAGATAAACTTTATTTTTGCTTGTCATCCAAAACATTCAGCAAATATCAGTATATTCATTATCTGGACTGTAGTGAAATAATACGCAGAGGTGCTAATGAAGCATTAGCCTGGCGAAAAACTTGACCATAGAAACAAGTTAGCCAGGCTAAAGGTGGCAACATACCCGACGTGTCTGCTGGTGCGCGCGCCATCGGTGACGTCACATGTTCGTACAAACTCTTTATACCCGCCGCACGACCAAATTCGACAGAAGCGTCGTTTCGGCATTATTCTCCCAAACAGCAGATGGCGCTGTACAGCAAAATCGCATAGGCTACTGTAACTTACAGGCAGTGAGTTAACCCTGTGCTTGCTTTGTTTGACTGTACTTAGTTGTGGATAAAATTTATGGATTAAATAAACATGATAAGTATCTCCAAGTTTCTGGTGAGTGTTTGCATACAACCCCTGATAGTATTGTAGGCATGTTTCAGTTTGTAAAAACGTTGTGAGGGATGTTAGGACGGACGGATGACTGGGCTAAATCTAGCTTAACAATCAAGGTTTAAAAACGTTTCATCTATGATAAGTATTTCCAAGTTTCTGGTGAGTGTTTGCATACAACCCCTGGTAGTATTGTAGGCATGTTTCAGTTGGTAAAAACGTTGTGAGGGATGTTAGGACGGACGGATGACTGGGTTAAATTTAGGTTAACAATCAAGGTCTTAAAAACGTTTCATCCATGCTTTAAGATGTTCATGCATTAGCTGAAGATATGGTTATGTGTCAGATAGCAGGGTGATGAATGCTTCTTGGCAGAAGAGGGTGAAATAAGCTCTCATGCATCTTGGTGTAGTTGCTTATGAATGGCCCAGCTGAGTGGCGCATAGGGCTGGCGCGCGGCGAGTTTACAAAATCTGTCGTGCGCACGACCTCGCGAAATTCCCCTGAAAAGCGTCGCGCGCCAAGGGGGTCCACGTCATTTTGACGTCACACAACGGCGCGCGCCGCTTGCGCGCGACGGTGTAAATTCAGTTTAAGGCTTCAGTCGCACCTCTGCTACTTTTTTCCACTACAGAACAGTACAGTACAGTACTGCTACTACAAGTACATTTTAACCATAGCATGTTTAAACCACAGAGTCAAAATGTGAATTTATTTTTCATTCTCAGAAACTGTAAGCAAATAAAAAAAATGAAATAGATTTTTAATCATATTTTTCATTTACTGTCATCAGTAGATACTAGTGCAATATCCTCTGCGTTATCCTTTGTTTTCCCTTCTGTTTTACATGTAAGTTCACTGGCCTTTTCTTTCCCCTGCTGAGTCTTCTCTTCTGGACCCACGTACATCATGAAGATGGTGAGGAGAACAACAAACAGAGAAAGGCCAATAAACAGCCCTGTGGAAATCTCCTGCAACAGATGGTTAAAAGATGTGGACAAGAAACATGTTTTTTTTCTTAGTCTTCTCATGTTCCACATTTGAAATGGTTAATTTTGGAGAAGCATTATTTATGTCTGCTTACGCTTATAGTTATAATGGAATAATGAGTATAATAAAAATATTCAATTCATATGCAAATGAATATATTACACATGCATTATAATATCCACAGCATGCATATTTTATAAATATATTAGAGCACTAAAGACATATTAGAGTATCATACCTGAGATTCAATGTACCATGTGGTGGAGATAGATTCACTATAGGATGACTGATCTCCATGGCACCACTTGAGAGGTGTATTTGGAACCGCTGTCCAAACCCCCTTCCAGTCACTCTGCTGACATACGTAGTAATCTCCATTGGAGTATGAGAGTGTGAGCCAAGTGAATAAGGAGATCACTGATGATAAAGCCACGCCAACACAACACTTAATTTGGTAAAGTCTCTTCCTCTCTTTTCTCCGTCTTCTTCCTTCTTCATCATCTCTGTCAATTTTCTTTCCATCTTTTTCCTTTTTCAGCAGTTTCTTGTAAAATGGTGTTTGGATGATTACAGTCGCACATACGATGATGAGACAAGAACTAAAAGTGTGGCCGTTGAAAATGAAATAGTTCTTTCTTGGTTTGCAAGAACAAAAAAACACTTGTTTTCTCAATACTCAACTTCTAATACAAAAAGAACAAGACTTAGGACAACATGGACTGCAAAGATGGCCCTTGAACTGTCTAAAGACATCTTGAATTTTATTGAGCTGGTCAGTTTAAAAGAGCTTTAAAAATCTGCTCACTGTCATAGCTCACATACACTATATAATCCCCCGCCTCAGTAAGGTGTTTCTGAAGTCTACATCATCTCAATATGATTGGTTGGAACATGCCTCTAATGAGGTACTGCTGCAACAATTATGTGTGTGGTCTGTCTGCTCTCTCTCTCTCTCTCTCACATACACACACACACACACACACACACACACACACACACACATCCTATGCTGTGTAGCGATCTGTCCACAACTGTAAGTAAATCTTCTGAGGAGTACTGTATATGCTGTAGGTCACTCCAAACTACAGTCCTCCTTCACCAACATCATCAGCATGAGAATAAAGGTCCCTGGATTAGGGAATATGGTGTATTACTACTACTACTACTACTA
The DNA here is from genome assembly GCA_027497455.2 of Sardinella longiceps. NCBI lineage: Eukaryota > Metazoa > Chordata > Actinopteri > Clupeiformes > Clupeidae > Sardinella > Sardinella longiceps. Next base: position 26,891,546 of record JAODXP020000018.1, on the reverse strand, counting down.
CTACTACTACTACTACTAGTACTACTACTACTACTACTACTACTACTATTGTGTGCTAGAGAAGAGGACACCTCAGCGAACCACTGGATTTCCTCAAACAACTTCGGAAAGCATCCGTTTTTGGAAAATAATAAGAGTACTGTAGGTTTTGCTAACCTCAAAACCTCATGGTGAAGTTTATTCCAAGGAGGTTATGTTGTCGGCAATACTGTAATGGATTTCTATTCAAACTTCCAAATCTCAGCTGTTATACGAGACATTGCTTAGAGCCCGTTCACACTGACACGCTTTTTTCACCTCCAGGCGCTCGATTTCAATTGTTTCCCTATGGAATGATGCGACTTGACCGTTGCTACGCGCCTCGCGTAAAAAAAGCGCAAGTAAAAACGCAAGCGACTAAAAAACGCAAGCGCTCAAAGTTGAAAATAGTTTAACTTTTGAGGTCGCGTTTTCTTCAACAATGGGCCCGTTGCCTAGCTGCCAGTCATAGCTAAGACGGGGAGTTAGCGGTTTAGCCAAATCTAGCTGTCATATCAACAAGACGTACATTTATCATTTTCGACCTCGCATGTTTTTGTCACTCATTTTTCAGAATACTCGCGTTTTACAAGCGGAAAAGCGTGTTCAGTGTGAAACCCCCTTAATCTTGTGTTAAGAATTTGGTGTTGATTACCAATTAGGACACTAAATCCGTTCCCATCCATTATAAGAAACAACCCAGCCCAACCAACAAGACATTGACATCCTGCAATTTCAAAAGACTTCTGAACAATACGGTCTCAGTGCACTATAAAACCACATTTCTAGTACCCCAAGGACCTTCCGGTGTGGTTTTTGTACACTGATTTGCAGGCATCAGATGCTTTTTAAAACACTTTTCACAGAATACTGTATAATATGTGTTCCATTTCCCACATTCTAAGGCAATGTATAGTCCACGCACTCTGGTTGTTCTGACTGACTGGCAGAATCTTGCACTTTATGTTCTAGTGAGTTGTGATGTCTTAATACAGTTATATATCTTAGTTATATGTCAAATTTTTAACTTGTTGCACATTTGGAGTTTGGATAAACGCAATTTCAGTCTGCTTGCAATGTACTGTTGCAGAGTTTGATTGACAATAATGTTCGCTTTAACTTTGACTTTGACTTTGAATCACTTTCACTTTCAATTGCATGGTCAGAAACCTGCTACCTGCAAAAGCTATAGCTTGTAGCCTATGTGTATGTGGTCAGACATGACAAAGGCAATGCAACAATCAAACTCTTCACTTGTTGTGTGCAGGATACCTGTGGTTTCTCAATGGGGTTGTTACAAGGGCCCAGTTAGAGAGTGCAAGGCTGTGCTCTTTGTGTACGTGACTATGTGTGCATGCTTGCAATGCTTGATGAGTGTTTACATTCCCGCGCATTTTCAAGTCAAGTCAAGTCAAGTCACTTTTATTTATATAGCACATTTCATACAACATAGTTGATCCAAAGTGCTTTAAAAATAATGATAATAATAATGATGATAATAATAATAATACAATAATAATAAACAAATAATAATAATAATAATATGCAAATGACCAAATAAAACAAACAAACAAAAATAATAACAAAAATAAAAGAGGAAAAGGGTTTAGGGAGAATTAAAGGCTAGGGAAAAAAGATGTGTTTTTAACTTAGACTTAAAAAGATCAATGGTATGAATGGACCTAATGTGGGAGGGGAGACTATTCCAGAGCTGGGGAGCAGAAACAGAGAAGGCTCTGTCACCTCTGGTTCTAAGGTGAGAGGAGGGAACAGAAAGAAGAAGTTTAGAGGAAGATCTGAGTGGCCTAGAAGTACAGTAAGGACTAAGTAAATTGCAGATGTATTCTGGAGCTAATTGATGTAAGGCTTTAAAAACATAAAGTAACAATTTAAACTCAATTCTATATTTCACTGGCAACCAGTGCAGTTCACAGAGCACAGGAGTGATGTGATCACGCTTCTTAGGCTATGTTCAGACTGCACTCCAAATCTGATTTTTTGCATATCGGATCAACATCTTATCTCTCTATCGACCGCGTTCACACTGCTTGTCATATCGGATCTCCATGTCCGCTAATCACCTACCATATCCACGTGGGTTACTATGGTACCCTAACGCATCATGCCCACAAATAATAAACAAAACCGCGGAGGGTAGAATGTTGGTTGTTTCTCTCTCAGATGGTTAAGTGGGGCCGTAGCACACAGCTACAAGTAATAAGGAAGTGTCATAGATGGAAGAATAGCGTTACTCATCTTTATTTCAGTGCATCAATGCAGTCCAGCACAGCTGTTAGTTGCCTTTCTGATGCGTGGTTGAAAACTTTCACTGACGTTGCTTTCCACACGCGAGGTAAACCTTGCTTTACACACGCGAGGTAAACTCCAACTTGCGGCAAATCCATAACGCGCACTGACACGTTGTTATAGCAAACGATACTGTTTTTTAAAAGGAGAATTAACATTGATCTCTCACTTCCGTCCATCTGCATTCCACGTGTTGATGTTTGTGTCACGTGACAAATGACGCAAGTGACACGGTGAAATCTTATCCCATGTGGAAAAGCTGTTCAGATCGCAGCATATCCGATATGAATCGCAATTGACACCACATGGGTATGTAGGGCGTAACAGATTCGGAAAAATCGGAATTCATGTGGTTTTCTGCTGTTCAGACCACCCGAAATCAATTCTAGATACAATCTGGATATGAAAAAATCGGATTTGGGATGCCAATCTGAACGAGGCCTTAGTTCCAGTAAGCAATCTAGCAGCAGCATTTTGAACCATTTGTAATCTAGCAATAGAAGAGTTGGGAAGGCCAAAATAAAGTGCATTACAATAGTCTAATCTTGAAGTGATGAATGAATGAATTAGTGTTTCCATGTCTTTAGCAGAGAGGAAAGATTTTAACTTTGCAAAAGTTCTCAATTGGAAAAAACTGGCCTTCACCACACTGCTTATTTGATTACTGAATGTGAGTGAAGAATCCAGGTAGACTCCAAGGTTTTTGACTACACTACTGAAATTTGAAGATAAGGGACCAAGAGCATTACTCAGGTCAGATACAGAAGTAGGAGGCCCAAATAAGATCACTTCAGTTTTCTTTTCATTAAGTTGTAAGAAATTCATGGCCATCCAACATTTGATGTCATTAAGACAGTTAAACAGGTTTACCAAAGAGCCAGAGTCACCAGGAGTGACTGGAAGGTAAAACTGTGTGTCATCTGCATAGCAATGGTATTGAACACTGTATTTTTCAAAAATTGATCCAAGTGGGAGCATATACAGTGAAAATAAAAGAGGACCTAAAATGGACCCTTGGGGGACACCACACTTGATTGGAGCATTTTCAATTTAGTCTCAAAGTTTGCCATTAAAAGTGATAAGATAGCTTTTAGCAAATTTGTATTCTCAGATACATGTATAGACACATTTATAAAAATGCTGTTTTATTTCATTTCACCAACATAGTCTTCCATGATGATACACTTTTATTGTTAGTTAGACACTACAATGATCAATGCAAAACACATTTGTGAACAACCCTATTTTTAGCCTGACATAGCCCGACCATAATACTGCTGTTCATCCGTATTCATGGTCTGGAGGTTCTTTAACCTGACGCGATTATACTGCAGGGGGAGGGCATTCACTTCTGGTTTGAAACGATTGGACAGCTCGTCTAATCAGCTTCGCTTATTGGCCGGTAGACTCTCTACCGATGTAAACACGCCCCAGAGGACCGTTCCCAGACCATGGATACGGATGAACATTCGTATTATGGGCGGGCTATGTCAGGCTACCCTATTTTAGGAGTTGCATGTGCTATACTTTTTTGCCAGACATTGTTTGAACTGGATAATTTAGATCAGGGTGCGATTTGTGAAAAAAAACAGAGGGGGGATGTTTCTGAAACGGTATTGCGTTGGTGACGTCATTACGCCAAAAAAACAAAAAAAACAAATACTAAATATTCTGCTTATCCATTCATTAAAACAATCATGCCATTAGTAGGCCTATATTCTACAGCGCAGTGTGTCTACCACATGCCTCTGAAGTAGGCTACCGCAGTTCATGTGACTGCTGCTGCTGCTGCGTGTAGAGCGCAATCCTGACAAATTACATTTTTCACAAAACTTAGAAACTCTCTCGTTCAGACCCTCCTGCTGCTTGCGGTGTGTTAAATATTTAAATAAAATGCTGCAGATTACATAGTGTAATGTAGCCGATAATAGCCAAATTACTTTGATAGCTCAGAGAAATGTTGACCAACCCAAGACATTCGTTGGATCCGACGGTACGCGCGGAAGTGCGCTGGAAACGTTAACCTATTTTTTTATTATTTTTTTTTGCAACTGTGAGGAAAGCCGGGCATTGAGCATAAAAAATAGCCAATGTAAATAGGACCAACTAGGCCTTCCTACTTAATGTATTGTTTGAGCATTTTGCCTAGATTATGCCATTTATTGGTCATTTTCCACAACTGGCTGATTTACCTAAAAAGTGTTCTCATCCCCACGATTCGGATATTTTGCCTGATACGTTGACATTACACACATTTCATATCAAACTTAAATTGTGCCTTTGCCAAACAGTTCGTTTTCCTTTGCACAAAGTTGTTCAAACAATGTGATAACATTATGAAGTTTCCTTTCGTTTTCCTTCTCGTCTATAGCTTTAGTCTTTCCAGTGAGAAAAAAACACCTGCGTTTATAGGATAAAGTTCGAGGCAAAGTGAGTCAGGAGTTGTCACGCACACAATTCAGGACACAGGACGCAATTTTTTTAATTTTATAATTCGCGGCACACTAGATGTTTGTTAGTCGCATTGCTTGCATACTGTCACGAGATATCAAGGGGGAATAAATGTTATCCCCACCGGAGATAAAATTATTCAAGCAGAGGCAGGGATACCAAAACCAGAGGTTAGGAAATCCGACCCATCCCCCCCACCAAATCGCACCCTGATTTAGATGACAAAAAGATACTGATAAACTGCAATATGCCAGACCTAATCATCACACATTTTTCCCTATTCATTTTCCCTCAGCCACTCTAGGCATTTACCCTTGATATTGCTGCGGAAGTGCTACAGTATATATTTGGGGGAGAGAGAGAGAGAGAGAGAGAGAGAGAGAGAGAGAGAGATAATCATTTAGAGAAGGTACAATTTTGTTATGAATTGGCATCTAGCTATGTATGACTATTGTGTTCCAATTTTGCGCTTGACTGTCTTTTACTTATTTACTATATGTAAAAAATTTAGAAATTACAGTAGGTATGGAATACTTCTGTCATAAAAAAAAGTTGTCTTGTGTGAGTGTGAGAAATTATTCTTTGGTTATAAGGTTTACAGAAGATTTCAGGTATTTCCTAGCCTGACAAGCCAGACTGTAGCATCTCATCTGGCCTCAAAGGATAGACTGTAGCTCAAGAATATGCATTGTTTTTCAAACTTTTGCACGTAATAGGATAGTGCGATTACACTTTATTTGAAGATACCATCATAAGACTAACATGACACTGTCATTAACTATGTCAAGATGTTGTCATGAATCTGTCATAAACTTTATACACCTGTCATGACTTTCGTCATTAAGTATCACCTGGTATTTGTCATGGTTAGGGATAAGTTTAGGGTTAGGGTTAAGGTATGTCAGAAGTCATGACAGGTTTATAAAGTTTATGACAAATTCTTGACAACGTCATGTCATACTTAATGACAGTGTCATGTCAGTCTTATAATGTACCTTCAAATAAAGGGTTACCGATAGTCCTACTACGGCGGCTCTGACTATGACCAATCAGAGCAATGAACAAGCCAATTCAAACAAAGCTAAGCCCTCCTGATGACTCTCTGCCCACACAGAGTGTTGTAATGGCTAAAGTAAACACCACCGAAGTCTGAATAAAACTATTTCCATGCAGATTAATTTGCTATATTTTCACATCATATAGACTTGTACTGATTCATTACCAATGCATCATAGTTCATGTCACATTGCAGTAGTGTCAGGACCACCAGGCTCGTTTGATGGCCAAGACATAGAGGGGAGACCACACCGACTTAAAATAGTAAATAAAGGATAAGTGTGTTTATTAAAGCAAATAAAGCATATCAGTAAATGTAGTTGTTAACCAAAAAGTGTGGTGTACATCAGTAAGTGAAGTGTGGTGTAAGAAAGGTATAATGCAGGAGCAGGGCTGCAGCCAGCCGCATGGACCCACGGCCAGAGCAGAATAGCAAAATTCAGACTGTCCTTTTGTCACACACGTATAAAAAATGGTAATTGTTAAGAATTGACATGGAAATGTTGGTGGTCTGATAGGATCAACTTCCTGCATACTAAAAATTTTCGTGTTGTATTTAAATTTTGACATAAAACAACTATCCAAACATAAAAAATGTCATATGGTGTGACTGTCCACTATGCGTGTGATTTTCCTAATTAGAATGTATATCCATATAAAGTATAAATACTTTAAAATTTTACCAGGCAAATAAAATAAGTGGATTTTTTCTATAACCACAGAAAGTTTCGATGCCCATGCATAACGTCCAACTAAGTTCTAATCAAATATATTTTGTCCCTACAATGGACGTCATATGGTGTGACACTATATTTTATATTTTCAACGGGCATTAATTTGGACATCATTGCCATGACACGGACCCTGCTTCATCAGGAAGTTACAGTAGCATGTCAGGAGTGATTGCCATGGTCAGGAGGTCAGGTCTGCCTTTTAGATTTTTATATAAAAAGCTCCATATCCGACATCATCAATAGTGGCCAAAAAATTGTGTCTTATGGTGTGACATCATTTGCAATAAAAATTGTTATTTTTCACAAATCTTCTTTATGAATTCTTAGAAAGCATTGCTGCCATGTGGTCAGTTGCATGCTAAATAATATCTAGCTGTATTTAGTTGTCTAATAAATTAGATAAACTGTCAAAATGTCATATTGAGTGACGCTATGTCATATGGAGTGACACTGTTATTACATTGTTATTACATTGGGACATTGAAAATGTACAGTCACGCTATATGACATTTCTGTCACACTCTATGACCAAACTGCATTTTTATATTGAAATATATGTAAAAACACGAATTCAGTTTAAAAATCATATATGAAATATATTAAATCTGTGATAAGAATTTAGCAAAATAGGATCTGTACAATTTATATTTCCCTTTCCCATTTTTCTCCCATGTCACCATGTTTCACATGTAATATGCAGTTGAAAAATAGATGTTATCCCTAAAGTTCTTTTCAGTGGACTTCAAAATTCATTGTTAATGATTTTATTTTCATGAAATACCTTTTTTTTTGCGCTGATACATTGTGATTTGGTGTATTTCATCATATGGCGTGACACTATGTCATTTGGTGTGACGTCAAATAATCATAGAAAACGTCATAAAACAAGACTTTCTAACTGACAAATCATGACAAAATCAATAGTGTAGAAAGGAAATGACATCTGCAAGAATCTCAAGAATTTTGAGCAACTTTTGACAAAGAATGTCAGAAATATGCTAAAATATCTGGTTAGAGTTCAGACCATTCTCCTCCTTGACATAATAACTTGTCAAATGTTAAGTTTTTATCCTAAATATTCACAAGTAAATGTTGCATATCAAAGCGAACATGATTAATAAGTACATTGACGTAAATTAAAGAAGAAAAAAATACCTAATTTTTATTTTATATCAAATTGTTTTAATGTCACACCATATGACAGTTTTAGGCACTACCTTGACAAATTCATATATAAATACTTATTTTAATTAAAAAATGTAAAAAATATTTACGTATTGGTTAAGTTTAGACTCACAGCAACACATATAAACACTTTTTAGGGATGATATTTGAAGTTTTTTAAAAATCCTTTTTTCAGGCTTATTTGTCATCCACCCAGTTGTCACTGCAAGCTTCAAAAGGTCATGCACCTTTTAGTTTGACTGTGTACTTTGAATGTAATGGATCTTTTGTTCCACCTCACTTCAGACATTATAAAATGCTATGTTTTTCTATAAGCCTTTTTCACACCAAACCCACCTAGGTAAGTGTATTAGGGTCACAGGCCGATACAAGCTTGCCCTCACTATTATCACTGTAGCAGGTTATATGGCAAATGCAATGTAAAAGTGAATGGCAATCTATCTGAGAGGTTTTACACAAACAGCAGCCAGCCAGAGTGCACTAACCAAACATTACTGTCTGACTTTAGAATGTGGGAAATAGAATGACTATTGCATGTTATAATGTGTGAAACCTGTATTGAAAAGAATCTGATGGTCTGAAAATCAGTGTGGTCAGATAGTGCAAGGTTCTTCACATACGTGCATGCTTGCAAAGCATGTACTGTGGTTTTAACATTCCCGCCCCTCTTCTATTCATTTTCAAAGTTTTCTATTACAGGTGCAATGACACTATATTACAAATATCATACCCTCTTTTTGTTTCATTCATTTCACATGTGAAAGTTGGATGTCTGACAGATTGTTACTATCATTAGTGCTTCATTATTATAATACTGTATTACTCTCATTAGTGCTTCATTATTATAATACTGTATTACTGTCATTAGTGCTTCATTATTATAATACTATATTACTCTCATTAGTGCTTCATTATTATAATACTGTATTACTGTCATTAGTGCTTCATTATTATAATACTGTATTATTGTCATTAGTGCTTCATTATTATAATACTGTATTACTGTTATTAGTGCTTCATTATTATAATACTGTATTACTGTCATTAGTGCTTCATTATTATAATACTGTATTACTGTTATTAGTGCTTCATTATTATAATACTGTATTACTGTCATTAGTACTTCATTATTATAATTCTGTATTACGATATATGGCTCTCCAATATGCTGTAAAAGGTCAGTTATTTCTGTGTGATGAACAGCAGTATTTTTGCTTCAGTCACATCAAAAAAATGGTTCTGTCATTTTGGTATTAGTATTATTATAAGTAGTAGTATTATTTGTATACTGTAGTCATAAAACGAACAGCCAGGATACACACATGTAGTGACACACAGGCATGTAGATGCACTTGAAAAACAAAATGTTTTTCAAACAAAAAACTAACCACCACAAATGTATTAACTAATGCAAAAACACGAATGAGTATGCATGCCATTCAAAGGTAATATTTGGGATGAGCCAGAATCACAACCCTGGTGGACAATGTGGATAACATACACTCAATGGTGTTTTTTGCCCCCAACAGTGCCTTCCAGTATATGTCATTCCAAATAAATGAATAGGGTGATAAATTTAGCTTTAACTTCAGCCAGAAGGTGGCACTGTTGATCACGACTGTCTCAAGCTCCCCCTGCAAGTGTTATCAACGTAATCATAACACAAGGCCGGATTTACATAGACCACTTCAAGCAAGGTATGGTGTATTTGTGTGTGATTGTCTATCTGTGACAGGGCAGTGGTGGAGTAGTGGTTAAGCGAACATGGCTAGCATGCTGGCAGCCTGGGAATTGTGGGTTCATATCCTGATTATCACTAATGTGGCCTTGAACAAGACACTTAAAGGTATTATTTGGAGTGAATTAACACAAAGCCCTGCTGTTTTATAGTGCAAAGCGCTATTGATAGACTGAAATCAGTCATTGAGGTGGCTATCAATGCAATCAAGCCACCTCAATGACCACCTCAATGCTATCATGCAGACTTAGATAACGAAATGCAGCTAACAGTAACAAAAATCAATTTGGTTTCGTTTTGACATGCCCCATTCTGTTAGTGTTAGCTGCCATTTCGCCACATTGCACGAAATTCGATCATTGAGGTGGCTATCAATAGCACTTAGCACTATAATACAGCAGGGCTACGTGTTCATTCACTCTGGAAATATACATTTAACCCTCAAGTTGTTCTTGAGGAGACTGGTCCTAAAGTAACTGATAGCTGACAAATATTAGTTACTTTTAATAGCAGTGTTTGCTGTATGTGGAGCCAAACAGCAACCAGTTTATTCACTCCAAATAATTCATTTAAGGTACATCTAATGTCCTAGTAATGCCTTTTAGGGCCTACAGTTAGTGATGCCTGAAGTATTTAGTTGCATGTCTAATTTTGCATCTTATTAAATGTTTGGATGTTGAAGAAGAACAATTTCAGTCTTCTTGCAATGCACTGTTGTATAGTTTGATTGACCATAAAGTCAGCTTTGACTTTGATTAATGCCTCAAAATGGAGTATAAACCACTGACAGAAATGTGGGTATGAAGATCAGTACAACAGCACAAAAGCAGTAGTGGGGCATGGAAACACATTCACAATATCACTTACCCCCGTTTCAGACTGTACATACAAAAGACACTATTTCATTTTTGTAAATGACCTGTTTTCAGCACAAGACCTGTTGTAGGCCTACCTCTCTGTCCTCCCTGTTGAACTTGGAAACCACTTGAAACCTGTCGAATTGGCAAACTGGCCAGCCCACTGGCTGGGTGAAGTCCAAACTTTGCCATCATGTTGTTCAGCGCGGAGTCCTTGACTTCTGACACCATGTCATGTTACTCAAACAGTTATGCTTGTTAGCTAACTTGGAAATTTATTAGTCACTCTGATAACACTTCAGTAAACACTTCTCCTTCTTTACGCATATCAGTTCTTCTAATATGCTGTAAGAGGTCAGTTATTTCTGTATAATGAACAGCAGTATTTTTGCTTCAGAATCACATCAAAAAATGTTTTTCGGCATAGTTGTCATAAAACGAACAGCCAAGATACACATACTATCACCATAACCATCAACACTATACTTATAGTGGGCGCGTGCATCTCATCACTCTGTTGTCTCTACTTATACAAGTAAATAGAAGAACATTTTATTGTTCCTTTTATTGGGGGGGGGGGGGGGGGGTCACTGCATTTAACCCATCCGGGGGGTATACACACATGTACATGTAGCCGGTGACGGTCCACACCACACACGGGTCTCGAACCCACCACCCCGCAAGTTACAAACTCCCGGCGTGGGAGGGGGACACTCTAACCAACTGAGCCAAAGCTTGAGCTTCTAACTTAGCCGTTAGAAGCGCCCATGGAATTGGGTGATGAGGATTTACACGTACTACTGCCGAGGGGACCGTGTCTATGTTCCCACAGCTCTATGTTCCCACAGCCCTGTTCCCACAACTCTATGTTCCCACAGCTCTATGTTCCCACAGCCCTATATTCTCACATTTCTAAGAGTTTTTTTTTCTTTCTTTCTTCAAAGTAAGGTACTATAGTCCCACATTTCTACCCCTGCCTGGTAGACCCCCTATGTAAGTTCAAGCAAGATTAGATCTTTGGATCTTATGGTATTATTTGCCCACAATGGTGCCTTCCAGGTAGTGGGGTTTAAGGTAAGGGTAAAGGTTCTTTTATGCTGTGCTGCCTAGATTCATATTCACAATGAAAACGATTTTATATTCATCCACCTCAGCGATCATTTTTTAAATCGACCTCAGCAATCAGTTTCAGAATCCTCCATTCTAATGTGAACGGAAGGGCTAACTGGGTAAATATTACCTGTGTTGGTGTGAACATGACCTTATCGGAACATATTGCTGTGGGAAAATAAGAAAAAAAAAATCTTTGTAATGTGAGAGCATGGGGCTGTGGGAACATAGGGCCCAATTTCCCAAATTTCCTAAGAAATGTGGGAACATAGGGCCTATTTTCCAAAAATTCTGTGAAAAATAAAAATTCCTAACAAATGTGGGAACATAGGGCTGTGGGAACATAGAGCTGACCCCGTACCGGGACTAGATTTTGCCAGTCGAAAAGCAAAATAAGCGATCCGAGCCGAACCGAACCAAACTGATACCATGCAATCGAAATGGGGCTTTACAGTAAAAGAACTGTGTGCAGGATTGTGGCCAAAATTGGTACTACAATCATATTGGTACTACAAAATATTTTGCTGCTTTCTATCGTCTCCATCTTTCAAAAGCATTTCCTATGCATATCCTTGTTTAATTTCTCACATTGTCATGATGTATTTTGGAGGAATAATGAGGCCTTGACAATGAAACAACACAAACACCAATTGAAATGACAACATAAACACTACTTGTGAGCTGCAACTTAGTTGTAGTCCAGCCAGAATATTTGCATTTGAAAAGCTGTCAGTGATATCAGTGTTTAAAATGAACATGATTCCATCATGTCTGGAGACTGCTGGCATATCAGGGCCAGTTTATGATTATTTGGATTACATTTCTTACACACTGCTCCTTTAGCCAAAAGTCAGAGTTTATATATCAAGAAGAACAACTGAAGTTTATTTGGTCATCTAAACCAAAATACAGAGTTTATAAATCAGGATAACTGAAGTTGATGTGTAATTTAACAGAGAGTCAGAGTTTATTTGGTTCAGTAAGTCCGAATTTATATGGTCATTTTAACATGCAACAAGAACTTACTGACTCACGTTAATTTCCATACACTTAAATTAATCAGTCTTAAACATTTTTTATGGAGGCTTGAGCCCCCTAAAATGGACATAACGACGGCCACACACACCAAACAATCGTGGTTTCAAAATGTGTCCCAGAGCCAGCAATGTGTGCTTCTACGGCAAGCCATTTTATTATTCTATTTCACTAAGATAAACAACAGCAAGCCATTTTATTATTCTATTTCACCAAGATAAACTACAGCAAACCATTCTATTTCACTCAAAGATAAACCTCAAGACTATGACGAGCCATGTAGAGGAGAATTGTGTTTTAAACTTGAGATATGCAATGGCCTTACTCTGACCACGTAGCTACCATGCTAGTTCCATAAGCAGTGTCTTAGCCCAACTCCACAAAGCCCACTTGAAACGTTTAAAAAATAAAAGAATCTCCAATTTTTCTTCCTTGGTTGCAAAGTTACAAAGGGTGAAAAATGAGTTGTCTAATACACTTAGGCCCAGTCCCATTTCTCTTCCCTAACACTAGCACTCGTTTTCGAGTTCCCTCCAAGATGAGACACCCCTCGATTGTGTAGTGAGAAGTGCAAATCTTCCCCTAATAAATGGGACAACACTTGCGTAAAAACGTCTTCACCTGTTTTACGCGTCTGAACGGATATAAGGCTCTAAACCGGCATAAACTGTTCAAAAGCCGTCATCCACAAATTATCATTGAGAAAATCACCCACATGAGAGGATCTGGTAATTCTGTTGAAAGATTTGTGCACTTTGAAAAATATTGATCTTTTTAAAGGTGTATTGTGTAAGAATTGAAGTTTGAAATATGAAAAAATAAACAAAATGCAATGTGAAGAAACAAATGCAGTCATCACACAAAAAATACGACCATGTACTCAGCTGCTGAGATATCAACCCAAATTAGCATGCTAAAAATTAGCCACGGCCCTGATGCCTATTTATTTGTATTGTAATACCAATTTTGCCACTAGTAATCGCTAGCGACTAACAGGCCTGTCACAGCTCGCAAACCTCCGATTGTTGACGAAGAAATCACCTGTGGTTTAGTAGCACTTGGCTTGTAGTTGAAATTAATCTGTCAGAGTCCATTTATGCCCTGTTAATGTACATGTTTATGGCTATTACGCATTTTCTGGAGTAGCTGTCAATTCTAGGGAAGATACAAAGTCCCACGTTTCCATCAGAATGGGAAGTAGAAGGAGCGTACAAGGATTGAGCTGTACTGGATTAGCTGAAACTAACGTCAACCCCACCACCACCACAAGTTAGGGGAGCCAGGAACACACTCATTGAAAAGCGAAGATAAGAACCGATTAAACTGGAATTAAACCATCGACATAGTTTGAAAACCATTCATGGCAGCTGGAGCAAGTAGGCTAAAGGAAGATTGATGGTGGAACTGCAATGTTTCGTCTGGACAGGTAAAAAGACTAACATTAGGCTACCACTGCCCATGTCAAAAGTTATGTTAGATAGATAGCAGAGCCCGTAACAACAACAACTATACGTCCTATGGTTAAATGTAGCGGTATGCCAAGCTGATGTTTGCACAGGGTACAGGGGCTTGTGTTAATGAAATTGATCTGTAAACGTAAAGTAGACCCTGTCAGAGAAATTTGACCCTGTCAAAAGCAATCAAGCTGTTAACGTTAGTAGCCCGACTCTTGTCAAGGCCCATTCATACTCAACGTTTGTCCTTACGTCTGAAATATTGTCTCTTCATACCTCCGTACGTATTTTATGTTTGCAACTGCTAAACCCCGCCCCCGCCCCCATTATTCCTAATGAATTTCATCCGTTTCGTCCGTAATCGTAAACTCCCCATTTTCGTGTCAAACTCCGGACGAAATTGACGTAAAGTTCGTGTGAAACACTCCACACGTATCCGTATCCGTACTTTACGTTGAGTATGAATGGGCCTTCAGTGGGTGCAGTGGCGGCCAACTAGCTAACGTTAACGTTAGTTGGCTCAAATATCAATATGATCTAAATATCGACCAACTCTGGTAACATTGATTTGCACACCTAAATAAAAGTGGACATTCAATTGATTTAATCGAGGTGTAGGTAAGGAATATCTCGATCACAAATTCGTTAGTAAAGGAAAACACATGTGCATCGCTCATCGTTCTTGGAATGGTAACGTTATGAAGCGGGCAGGGTGCTTACTGCTGACCTGCATGTCCCGAGTCAAACGATAACTCTCATCACGCACTAACAAGGCTCTTCCAAAGGAGAAGCCTTCGTTTCGGTGTTGCCGATGCATTGTCCCTGTCAATATGTTGAACTTAGTTAATGTTAGTCTGTGTTACAGGCGCGCTTTTCGCTAAAGGTGATTATTTTCATGGGCTCTTGCAGAAATCAAGCTTCTTGATATAGTTGCATGTTACCCATCTTTGTAAATTATGGTGGAAGCTTTTAATTTTGGGATAGGGTAGAAAAAATACTTTGTGAAGAGCCTCAAACTCTACAGGCTATGGCTCTGGTTTATGCTGAACACCACCCCCTTGAGTGTGGAGTATGGTATATGATTTTTTGACAGGAATTCCACATAGCACCTTTAATAGTCATGTTTTGCTACACCAGTGCTGAATTCAACTGTACATCAAACTAAGATATCCCGACATTAAAAAATATGTATACATGCTTAATTGCAACAGTAGCTATCTTTTTGAAGTTCTTATCCAGAGCTGAGACAACGGAACACAGCTCATGCATTCGGACACAGATCGGGTACCGACGCGCCCTTTGAAAAATATCGATCTTTTTTAATAGTCATGTTTTGACACACCTGTGCGGAATTCAACTGGATTTACATCAAACTAAGATATCCCGACATTAAAATATATATATACATGCTTAATTGCAATAGTAGCTATATTTTTGAAGCTCTTATCCAGAGCTGAGGACAGAGATCGGGTACCGACACTCAATCATTTTGTTTAGCTGATCAGTTCGCAAAGAACCGTGCTAATTTCATCTTCACTTCAACTTCACTTCGTTCGAAGTCTGCACCAGACCTCCCTCCGTTTGAAGGGGCGATTTGAAGGGCTGAAAGCCACTATCCCTCGGTCCCGAAAGTATTGGGACACCCTACACTTACACATGAACGAGGAAACCGAGTGTCAGGGCCAAAATCGAGGGGAAGTGATAGTGAAGCGATAGTAATGGGACTGGGCCTTATTCCAAGTTATGTAGCTTAGCTTCAGTAGCCAGGCAGGCAGTCAGCGAGTCAGTCAGGTAAGAAAACCGTATGCTTCCACTGCTCTCAAGGTCCAAATCAATTAAGTTAAAAACTTAAGGTACAGTAGCTGGTGTAAACCTGCTCTTAAAGCGGCAGTGCCTAATTTTACCAAGGTAGCATAAATTACATTACACATGAATTATAGTATGCTTTTAACATTTTTAACTATCAAATTAATCTGTAAATGAAGTGTTTATCTTTTTAACTAAGTATTTTAATAACATTAATTATTAAACACTATGAATGTACTTTGGCCTCCACAAGCCATTTTATTATTCTATTTCACTAAGATAAACCTCAAGACTACGGCATTCTATTTCTCTTGAAGATAGACCTCAAGACGACGGCAAGCCATTCGGTCCAAATGCAATTTCAGATAGCTGAATCAGGTTAGTTTAGTGCTTTATATTTTAATTTGATAGGACAACAGAGTGTGACAGGAAATGCAGAAGGATGGAGAATGACCTCAGGTCAGAAACAAGTTGGGGCTTTGATATCAGGCAGTCATGATTCATTAAACATAGAATTCAAAGGCTAATTTAATTACATTCATAGGGAACATTACAAATATTTTTTTTAACCTATTGTGTATGTGTGT
>JAODXP020000018.1:26866765-26875108 GCA_027497455.2 Sardinella longiceps | reverse complement strand
TGTGTGTGTGTGTATGTGTGTGTGTGTGTGTGTGTGTGTGTGTGTGTGAGCTGGCACAACAACAGGACAGGACAGACACCATCAGTGACACGTGTGTGTGTGTGTGTGTGTGTGTGTGTGTGTGTGTGTGTGTGTGTGTGTGAGCTGGCACAACAACAGGACAGGACAGACACCATCAGTGACACGTGTGTGTGTGTGTGTGTGTGTGTGTGTGTGTGTGTGTGTGTGTGTGTGTGTGTGTGTGAGCTGGCTACAACAACAGGACAGGACAGACACCATCAGTGTACACGTGTGTGTGTGTGTGTGTGTGTGTGTGTGCGTGTGTGTGTGTGTGTGAGTGTGTGTGTGTGTGTGTGCGTGTGCGTGCAAGCAACGTGTTGGCAGGACACACAGGCCATCAGTGACACCGTCGTGTGACGTGTGTGTGTTGTGTGTGTGTGTGTGTGTGTGTGTGTGTGTCTCACCTGCTATATTTGCAACATCATCAGTAGAGATGTTCTGGGTGTTTGAGCGAACCCTGAAGATCACTGCAGAACCTATCACACACACACACACACACACACACACACACACACACACACACAGAGCAATAACACTAGTCAAGTCATATGTATATTTACTGTGGCATGTTTTAAAACAACATAGTTGATGCTACAGTGGACACCACCCACCACACACACACACACACACATATTAGGACGATTTAATATTTATCCCTGTGTGTGTGTCTGTACTGTATAGGTGTGTGTCCATGCCGTGTGTGTGTGTGTGTGTGTGTGTGTGTGTGTGTGTGTGTGTGTGTGTGTGTGTGTGTGTGTGTGTGTGTGTGTGTGTGTGTGTGTACTGACTTGAGCTCCAGGAAGTCGGTCATCTGGATGTTTGCTTTGTGAGCCAAAATCTCCATCAGCTGCAGCCCCTTATCAGTGGGTAGAGGCCTGGGAGAGAGAGAGAGAGAGAGAGAGAGAGAGAGAGAGAGAGAGAGAGAGGGAGAGAGAGAGAGGGGGTAGAGTAGAGGGGGAGAGAGAGAGAGAGAGAGGGAGAGAAAAAAAGAGGGGGGGGGGGGGTAGAGTGAGGGGGGAGAGAGAGAGAGAGAGAGAGAGAGAGAGAGAGAGAGAGGGGGGGTGAGGGAGAGAGAGAGAGGGAGAGAGAGAGAGAGAGAGAGAGAGAGAGAGGGAGAGAGAGAGAGTAGAGTGAGGGGGGAGAGAGAGAGAGGGGAAAGAGAGAGGGAGAGAGAGACAAACAGGAAGGGGGAGAGAGAGAGAAGGAGAGAGAGAGGGAGAGAGAGAGAGAAGAGGGGGAGATAGAGAGAGGGGGGAGAGAGAGAGAAAGATAGAGAGAGAGACAGAGGGGAAAGAGCGAGGGAGAGAGAGAGAGGAAGAAGAGAGGGGGATGGAGAGAGGGAGAGAGAGACAAACAGGAAGGGGGGAGAGGGAGAGAGGTGAGAGAGTGAGAGAGAGACAGAGAGAAAGAGGGAGGTGGAGAGAGGAAAGGAAAGAGGAGGAATAGAAAGAGCAAAAGAGAGAGAGAGATTCTTGTGTCCAGTGCTTAATAGTCGGCAGATTAAATCCATAGTCAGATTTGGATTAGCTCCAGTCACAATTTAACTCTGCTAGTTATAAACGCGGATTAGCTCCAGTCCATAGACACTAATTACTGTAACTCTAGTCAACAGACACAGATTAACTCGGTCAAAAGACACAGATTAACAGAATTTTGAGACGTTTGTGCAGGCAGACCACTTGCTATTGTAGCTTCTCACTCAGCTAGGGGGTAAGGAGCTGTCTGTACAGTTACTAAGTTTTCAATGCCTAGTTTGAAATGTTGGAATGTCATTATACTACAAACAAAGTGTGGGGCTATTTTGAGCCTTTCTGTGGTTTGAAACAGTGATGTGGCTACTAACACCTAGCTACAGTAGATACCACTGGAAGTGCTTTTCTCCGGCCTGCAAGAACGTATCAAAATTCTGCTCCAGTGACAAGTGTTCCAACTTTTTATGATGTTATGTTACGTCCTTCCACCTCTAGGTGGCTCAGTCTACAATTCCTTTCAACTATTTACTTCTGGTATGTTTCAGGTGTGTGTGGGGGTGGAGCTGAGCTCCATTTAAAGCTTGCCTGGCCTGACTAGGCTGTTCTCTCCATTTTGGTTTTTGCCAGGACCGGGTGGCCCGCTCCTGCCTTGACATTCTTTTGCTATTTTTGTTAACATGTTTTCTTCATTTCATATTTTCATCTATTTCATTATTGTAACTTTCTGTTAAATAAATACCCCTAAATACGAGCCGAAGACTTTTTTTGTCTTTTATGTTGTGGCCAGCGTGGCTGGCCGTAACATAATGGGGTCTTCGTCCTTTGTTTGAACTTTTTGCGTATAGTTTGAGAGTGACAAGGTTTTTTTTTGTCTCGTCCTCAGTGCGACTTTTTGGGTGAGTACTGTCTTCTGGGTGTAGTAGCGTGTGCCGTGACCAGGTAGCCGCCGGGTAGACGCAGAGTCTACCACTTTATTATTTTAGTTTGTTTTGTTTGTGTGGTAATCCTTAGTCGGCCTGTCTCGGAGAAGAGGAGCAGACTGCATCAATGGCCTGCTGCTCTCCTCACGGGTTTGACAGTTAAAGTATGCCGGGTAGGGGACGCCACCGAAGATTAGCGAGGTTTCAGTTAGTTTTTTTTTGTGTAAGTAAGTAGGGGTTGCGGTGCAGGCGAATCATCCAGTTTTCGTACTCTTTTGTTTGTCGCGTGTGGATTTCTAGTCTTGCGCACTACGATTGTAGTGATTCACAGGTCGATTTCGTTGGGGATTAGACTTTAGTGGGCTGCTTAGTTATTGGGTTTTGTTACCCTTTTGCTGTCTAACTCTCCCATCGTCCTGTTGAGTAGTGTAGTGTTAAATTTAGGGGCCTTCCCGTCTAGTTCAGTGGTCGCCTTTGGGGGGATTTTGTGGCCACTTCGTTTTCGATTTAGTGTTTTTGCAGCCATTCGTGTGTTTTTGTTTGTTTGTTTGTTTGTTTGAGTGTACACCATGACTTCTGTGGCACAGGAGTTTGTTGATAATCCTTCGGTGGTTAGCTTCCATGGCCTCACCAAGGATCAACTTGTAGAAGTAGCGAGTATATTGGAGATTGAATTGACTAGCGCTGAAAAGCGATTAAAACATACTGTCAAATCTGTAATGTTACCCTACTTAGTTGAAAAGGGAATTTTGCCACCTGTCGATATGAAGGAGGCGATTCGTTTAAAAGAACTTTCAATTCGTGAGAAAGAACTTGATGTTGAGAGAGAAGAGTTACGTTGTAAAGCTTCGCAAAATGAACTTGAAATGAGACGGCTTGAGGTGAAAGCAATAGAGGAAAATTTAGATCTCTCTCGTTCGACTACTTTCGATGTCAGTAGACACATAAAACTTGTCCCACCTTTCGTGGAAAAAGACGTCGAAAAATACTTTCCGCATTTTGAGAAGGTTGCGACTACCCTCAAGTGGCCTAAGGCAGTCTGGCCTCTTTTGATTCAATCTGTTCTTACTGGCCGCGCTCAAGAAGTTTACGCATCTCTTTCTATGGATCAAAGCTCTGACTACGATGTGGTTAAAGCGTCTATCTTACGGTGCTATGAGCTCGTTCCTGAAGCCTATCGTCAGCGCTTTCGACGTTATAGGAAAACTGACCGTCAGACTTATCTTGAGTTTGCACGGGAAAAAGAACTGTTGTTTGACCGCTGGTGCTCTGCTAAAGAGGTAGATAGTCTGGATAAACTGCGCGAGTTAGTACTGCTTGAAGATTTTAAAAACTGTTTGCCCAGTTCAATATCTACTTATCTTAACGAACGCCAGGTGGACACATTACGCGAAGCTGCTGTGAATGCTGATGAATATGCCTTAACCCATCGTGTTAGTTTTAAAGACCGATATCGACCTGAATCATCTTCTCATTCTACTACTGAGAAACCAGTCCAGTCCTCTAGTAATTCCGAGCAAGCGTGCTTCTATTGTAAAAAGCATGGACACTTGGTGGCAGAGTGCCCCATCTTAAAGAAGAAGCATGCTGCTAAAGGATGTGGTTTAATTAAAACAGTTCCGAAGCCCACGGTGTCTAACACTAACGTAGCTTGTGATTTAAATACTGGCTATGAACCCTTTCTCAGCGACGGCTTTGTGTCTATGCCCGGTGAAAAGAATAAAACCGCTATTCGCATTCTCCGTGACACAGGCGCCGCGCAATCTTTCATCTTGCAAGGCATTTTGCCCTTGTCTGACGCAACGAAAACGGGCACAAGTGTGTTAGTCCGTGGCTTTGAAATGGGTTTCACTGTAGTGCCACTTCACCATATTGAGCTTCATTCTAACGTGATTACTGGAACAGTGGCTGTGGGGGTCCGTCAGTCTTTGCCTATTCCAGGCGTTTCGTTTATTCTTGGAAATGACATCGGGAAAAATTCTGTGTGGGGGAAAGATAATTTTGAAGTCTTGCCCCAGGTTACTGTTATGCCTGATACTTCAGTAACCCAAGAATGTGTGCGAAAACATCCTGAAGTTTTCCCTGCATGTGCGATCACTCGCGCTATGGCTCAAAAAGCCTCCGCTTCCTCGGAGAAAAAAGAACGCTCTTCTCCTCTCCTTGACTTTGATTTGTCTGATTCGTTCTTTTTCAATCTTAATGATTCGTCTACTGCTGCTTTACCTGGTTCTGAGGTGGTGTCAAAACCAGGTAGAGAGGAGTCTTTGTCTTTCGCTCCTCTGGCTGATTCTGGCGAGATGTCAAAATCGGTCAGAGGAGAAACTGTGCGTTTGTCTCGTGCAGAGTTAATCGCTGCTCAAAAGGCAGACACGTCACTTTCCTCACTATTCAGTCTTGCGTCGACCGATGTGGACCTTGATAAGGAACCACATTGTTATTTCTTTCTTGACGGCATATTAATGAGGAAATGGAGACGTTACAACGTTCCTGACCGGTGGAATTCTGTCCAGCAGATTGTAGTTCCAACTGTATACAGAAATGAAATTTTGTGTGTAGCGCATGATGGCCTTGCTGGTCATCTGGGTGTTACAAAAACTCTCAACCGTGTTTGCCAGCATTTTTATTGGCCCGGTATGAAGCGGGATGTGGTTCGTTTTTGCAAAACGTGTAAGATCTGTCAGCTTGTTGGTAAACCCAACCAAACCATTCCTCCCGCTACTTTGTACCCAATCCCAGTGATAGGCCAGCCTTTTGATCATGTAATTGTTGACATTGTCGGTCCACTAGCCCGATCTAGACACGGACATAAATATCTGTTGACAATAATGTGCACTGCTACACGCTTCCCAGAGGCTATTCCTTTAAGGAGAATTGGCGCAAGAAAAGTTACCATGGAACTCTTGAAGTTTTTTTCTGTATTTGGCCTGCCTAAGATTGTTCAGACTGACCGCGGCTCGAATTTTATGTCTCGCATATTCGCCCGTGCAATGAAGCAGTTGCGCATACAGCATAATGTTTCTAGCGCTTACCATCCGGCTAGCCAGGGAGCGCTAGAGCGCTACCACCAAACGTTGAAGAGCATGTTGCGTGCGTATTGCTTGGAGTCTGGTAAAGATTGGGCAGATGCGGTTCACTGGTTACTTTTTGCATGCAGAGAGGTTACGCAAGAATCACTTGGCTTTAGTCCAGCTGATCTCGTTTTTGCGCACAATCCACGAGGTCCCTTGGCCGTGTTGAAAGACCAGTTTTTAAGTGATTCTACTGTTAAAGACATTTTGACTCATGTTTCCACCTTTCGTTCCCGACTACACCGCGCTCGCGAGCTGGCTCGAGAGAATCTCGAGCAGGCTCAGGATAAAATGAAGGTGTGGTATGACCGTAAGGCTGTCGATCGCCACTTTAACGTGGGCGATAAAGTTCTTGTGTTACTTCCCATTCTTGGATCCGCGTTGCAGGCTCGTTTTAGCGGTCCATATGTGGTAGAGCACAAAGTGTCCGATCGCGATTATGTTATCGCCACTCCAGACCGGCGCCAGCAGAAGCGCTTGTGTCACGTTAACATGTTGAAGCCGTTCTATGAGCGTGATTCATCTTCTCCTTGCTCAGGGTCGTCTTTGCTTGGCCTTTGTTTTGAACAGTTCGCTGTCCACGGATGGTGCGGTGCTGATCTCTGCTTTAGTGGAAGGGAGTGAAGAGGCGGGGAGTAGCCCCTCTCGCGCTATGGTGGTGGGGCGTTTAAATAACACTCAAATGCTCTCTGTGTTAGCTGAACATCTTCCTCACCTCACTTACACTGAAAAGGCTGATCTTTTGGAAATTATTCGTTGTTTTCCAGAGCTCTTTAGCGACGTTCCAACCCAAACCAATGTCATCGAACATGACATCGATGTCGGCTCTGCAGCTCCTATAAAACAACATCCATACCGTGTCAATCCCTTGAAGCGAGCTATCTTGAAAAAAGAGGTTGAATATATGCTTGTTAACGACATTGCTGAACCCTGCATGAGTGCATGGAGCTCTCCTTGTATTCTGGTGGGGAAGCCGGATGGTACTTTCCGGTTTTGTACGGATTATAGGCGTGTTAATGCCATCACGAAGCCGGACTGCTATCCGCTGCCCAGACTAGACGACTGCGTCGATCGTGTCGGTTCTGCTGCTTTTGTCACTAAGCTTGATTTGCTGAAAGGCTATTGGCAAATCCCGCTTACAAGCAGAGCGAAAGAAATATCTGCGTTTGTAACGCCCGACGACTTTCTTTCCTATCGCGTCATGGCCTTTGGAATGCGTAACGCCCCGGCCACGTTTCAAAGGCTAATAAACACTGTTTTGTCTGGTTTGCCTGGCTGTGAAGCCTATTTAGACGACGTGGTTTTACATAGTACTTCATGGAAATTACATCTCGAACAGATCCGGGAGCTGTTTCGCCGTCTTTCCGAGGCCAAGCTCACCATTAATTTGGCCAAATGTGAATTTGGTAAAGCAACCGTTACATACCTCGGCCGAGTGGTGGGAGGGGGACAGGTGCGTCCATTGGACGCAAAAGTGACCGCAATATCTAACTTTCCTGCCCCTGTTGATCGTCGCGAGCTACGCAGGTATCTTGGTTTAACGGGTTACTACCGCGGGTTCTGTAAAAACTTTTCCGCCGTCGTTGCCCCGTTAACTAACTTGCTCAGTCCAAAAGTTCCATTTGTTTGGACACCTGAGTGCCAACGAGCCTTCGAGAACTCCAAGGCATTATTAATGTCTGCGCCAGTGCTGGCTGCGCCTGACTTCTCGAAGCCGTTCTTTCTGGCTGTTGATGCCAGCGATCTTGGGGCTGGCGCTGTCCTTCTTCAGGATGGTGCTGAATCTGTCCAACACCCTGTGTGCTACTTTTCGAAGAAGTTTAACCATCAGCAACAGCGGTATTCGACCATTGAAAAGGAAGCTCTAGCCCTAGTTCTCGCAGTCCAACATTTTGAGGTTTATTTGGGAGCTTCAGAGAAAATTGTTGTGTTCAGTGACCACGATCCACTGAAATTTCTCTATCGTATGAGAAACGCTAATCAGCGTCTCATGCGATGGAGCCTGATCTTGCAGCCTTTTAACATCGAGATCAAACATATTCGTGGTACCGATAACGTGCTAGCTGACGCTTTGTCACGTGTACCCTAGCCATGTTCTCCTGTCTACGGTTATGAATATAACCGTAAGTCATGGTTTTTGTTTTTTTTGTTTTTGAGTGTGTGAGTGTGCGTGCGTGTGCATATGTGAGAGGTGTGCAAGAATTTCTTTCTTTTGTTTTTGTGTGTGAGAGCGTGCGTGCGTGTGCATATGTGAGAGATGTGCAATAATTTTGGTTTCCATCATGTTTACAAATATTACAGTATGGCTGTATTCTTTAATTTATTGAAATTTGATTGCACACATTCTGTCCAGTGGATGATGTGCAAAGCATTGATTGATTTTGTTTTGTATTATTATGGAGACTATAGTCACCATTTTGGTGGGAAGGTGTTACGTCCTTCCACCTCTAGGTGGCTCAGTCTACAATTCCTTTCAACTATTTACTTCTGGTATGTTTCAGGTGTGTGGTGGGGGTGGAGCTGAGCTCCATTTAAAGCTTGCCTGGCCTGACTAGGCTGTTCTCTCCATTTTGGTTTTTGCCAGGACCGGGTGGCCCGCTCCTGCCTTGACATTCTTTTGCTATTTTTGTTAACATGTTTTCTTCATTTCATATTTTCATCTATTTCATTATTGTAATTTTCTGTTAAATAAATACCCCTAGATACGAGCTGAAGACTTTTTTGTCTTTTATGTTGTGGCCAGCGTGGCTGGCCGTAACATGTTACAATATACTTTGGATCCTTATCACAACGAATATTTCCTTTATGTGTGTGTGTGTGTGT
>JAODXP020000018.1:26858273-26864165 GCA_027497455.2 Sardinella longiceps | reverse complement strand
GTTACGTCCTTCCACCTCTAGGTGGCTCAGTCTACAATTCCTTTCAACTATTTACTTCTGGTATGTTTCAGGTGTGTGTGGGGTGGAGCTGAGCTCCATTTAAAGCTTGCCTGGCCTGACTAGGGGGTTCTCTCCATTTTGGTTTTTGCCAGGACCGGGTGGCCCGCTCCTGCCTTGACATTCTTTTGCTATTTTTGTTAACATGTTTTCTTCATTTCATATTTTCATCTATTTCATTATTGTAACTTTCTGTTAAATAAATACCCCTAAATACGAGCCGAAGACTTTTTTGTCTTTTATGTTGTGGCCAGCGTGGCTGGCCGTAACATAATGGGGTCTTCGTCCTTTGTTTGAACTTTTTGCGTATAGTTTGAGAGTGACAAGGTTTTTTTTTTTTGTCTCGTCCTCAGTGCGACTTTTTGGGTGAGTACTGTCTTCTGGGTGTAGTAGCGTGTGCCGTGACCAGGTAGCCGCCGGGTAGACGCAGAGTCTACCACTTTATTATTTTAGTTTGTTTTGTTTGTGTGGTAATCCTTAGTCGGCCTGTCTCGGAGAAGAGGAGCAGACTGCATCAATGGCCTGCTGCTCTCCTCACGGGTTTGACAGTTAAAGTATGCCGGGTAGGGGACGCCACCGAAGATTAGCGAGGTTTCAGTTAGTTTTTTTTTGTGTAAGTAAGTAGGGGTTGCGGTGCAGGCGAATCATCCAGTTTTCGTACTCTTTTGTTTGTCGCGTGTGGATTTCTAGTCTTGCGCACTACGATTGTAGTGATTCACAGGTCGATTTCGTTGGGGATTAGACTTTAGTGGGCTGCTTAGTTATTGGGTTTTGTTACCCTTTTGGTGTCTAACTCTCCCATCGTCCTGTTGAGTAGTGTAGTGTTAAATTTAGGGGCCTTCCCGTCTAGTTCAGTGGTCGCCTTTGGGGGGATTTAGTGGCCACTTCGTTTTCGATTTACTATTTTTGCAGCCATTCGTGTGTTTGTTTGTTTGTTTGTTTGTTTGAGTGTACACCATGACTTCTGTGGCACAGGAGTTTGTTGATAATCCTTCGGTGGTTAGCTTCCATGGCCTCACCAAGGATCAACTTGTAGAAGTAGCGAGTATATTGGAGATTGAATTGACTAGCGCTGAAAAGCGATTAAAACATACTGTCAAATCTGTAATGTTACCCTACTTAGTTGAAAAGGGAATTTTGCCACCTGTCGATATGAAGGAGGCGATTCGTTTAAAAGAACTTTCAATTCGTGAGAAAGAACTTGATGTTGAGAGAGAAGAGTTACGTTGTAAAAGCTTCGCAAAATGAACTTGAAATGAGACGGCTTGAGGTGAAAGCAATAGAGGAAAATTTAGATCTCTCTCGTTCGACTACTTTCGATGTCAGTAGACACATAAAACTTGTCCCACCTTTCGTGGAAAAAGACGTCGAAAAATACTTTCCGCATTTTGAGAAGGTTGCGACTACCCTCAAGTGGCCTAAGGCAGTCTGGCCTCTTTTGATTCAGTCTGTTCTCACTGGCCGCGCTCAGGAAGTTTACACATCTCTTTCTATGGATCAAAGCTCTGACTACGATGTGGTTAAAGCGTCTATCTTACGGTGCTATGAGCTCGTTCCTGAAGCCTATCGTCAGCGCTTTCGACGTTATAGGAAAACTGACCGTCAGACTTATCTTGAGTTTGCACGGGAAAAAGAACTGTTGTTTGACCGCTGGTGCTCTGCTAAAGAGGTAGATAGTCTGGATAAACTGCGCGAGTTAGTACTGCTTGAAGATTTTAAAAACTGTTTGCCCAGTTCCATATCTACTTATCTTAACGAACGCCAGGTGGACACATTACGTGAAGCTGCTGTGAATGCTGATGAATACGCCTTAACCCATCGTGTTAGTTTTAAAGACCGATATCGACCTGAATCATCTTCTCATTCTACTACTGAGAAAATAGTCCAGTCCTCTAGTAATTCCGAGCAAGCGTGCTTCTATTGTAAAAAGCATGGACACTTGGTGGCAGAGTGCCCCATCTTAAAGAAGAAGCATGCTGCTAAAGGATGTGGTTTAATTAAAACAGTTCCGAAGCCCACGGTGTCTAACACTAACGTAGCTTGTGATTTAAATACTGGCTATGAACCCTTTCTCAGCGACGGCTTTGTGTCTATGCCCGGTGAAAAGAATAAAACCGCTATTCGCATTCTCCGTGACACAGGCGCTGCGCAATCTTTCATCTTGCAAGGCATTTTGCCCTTGTCTGACGCAACGAAAACGGGCACAAGTGTGTTAGTCCGTGGCTTTGAAATGGGTTTCACTGTAGTGCCACTTCACCATATTGAGCTTCATTCTAACGTGATAACTGGAACAGTGGCTGTGGGGGTCCGTCAGTCTTTGCCTATTCCAGGCGTTTCGTTTATTCTTGGAAATGACATCGGGAAAAATTCTGTGTGGGGGAAAGATAATTTTGAAGTCTTGCCCCAGGTTACTGTTATGCCTGATACTTCAGTAACCCAAGAATGTGTGCAAAAACATCCTGAAGTTTTCCCTGCATGTGCGATCACTCGCGCTATGGCTCAGAAAGCCTCCGCTTCCTCGGAGGAAAAAGAACGCTCTTCTCCTCTCCTTGACTTTGATTTGTCTGATTCGTTCTTTTTCAATCTTAATGATTCGTCTACTGCTGCTTTACCTGGTTCTGAGGTGGTGTCAAAACCAGGTAGAGAGGAGTCTTTGTCTTTCGCTCCTCTGGCTGATTCTGGTGAGATGTCAAAATCGGTCAGAGGAGAAACTGTGCGTTTGTCTCGTGCAGAGTTAATCGCTGCTCAAAAGGCAGATACGTCACTTTCCTCACTATTCAGTCTTGCGTCGACCGATGTGGACCTTGATAAGGAACCACATTGTTATTTCTTTCTTGACGGCATATTAATGAGGAAATGGAGACGTTACAACGTTCCTGACCGGTGGAATTCTGTCCAGCAGATTGTAGTTCCAACTGTATACAGAAATGAAATTTTGTGTGTAGCGCATGATGGCCTTGCTGGTCATCTGGGTGTTACAAAAACTCTCAACCGTGTTTGCCAGCATTTTTATTGGCCCGGTATGAAGCGGGATGTGGTTCGTTTTTGCAAAACGTGTAAGATCTGTCAGCTTGTTGGTAAACCCAACCAAACCATTCCTCCCGCTCACCCAATCCCAGTGATAGGCCAGCCTTTTGATCATGTAATTGTTGACATTGTCGGTCCACTAGCTCGATCTAGACACGGACATAAATATCTGTTGACAATAATGTGCACTGCTACACGCTTCCCAGAGGCTATTCCTTTAAGGAGAATCGGCGCAAGAAAAGTTACCATGGAACTCTTGAAGTTTTTTTCTGTATTTGGCCTGCCTAAGATTGTTCAGACTGACCGCGGCTCGAATTTTATGTCTCGCATATTCGCCCGTGCAATGAAGCAGTTGCGCATACAGCATAATGTTTCTAGCGCTTACCATCCGGCTAGCCAGGGAGCGCTAGAGCGCTACCACCAAACGTTGAAGAGCATGTTGCGTGCGTATTGCTTGGAGTCTGGTAAAGATTGGGCAGATGCGGTTCACTGGTTACTTTTTGCATGCAGAGAGGTTACGCAAGAATCACTTGGCTTTAGTCCAGCTGATCTCGTTTTGCGCACAATCCACGAGGTCCCTTGGCCGTGTTGAAAGACCAGTTTTTAAGTGATTCTACTGTTAAAGACATTTTGACTCATGTTTCCACCTTTCGTTCCCGACTACACCGCGCTCGCGAGCTGGCTCGAGAGAATCTCGAGCAGGCTCAGGATAAAATGAAGGTGTGGTATGACCGTAAGGCTGTCGATCGCCACTTTAACGTGGGCGATAAAGTTCTTGTGTTACTTCCCATTCTTGGATCCGCGTTGCAGGCTCGTTTTAGCGGTCCATATGTGGTAGAGCACAAAGTGTCCGATCGCGATTATGTTATCGCCACTCCAGACCGGCGCCAGCAGAAGCGCTTGTGTCACGTTAACATGTTGAAGCCGTTCTATGAGCGTGATTCATCTTCTCCTTGCTCAGGGTCGTCTTTGCTTGGCCCTCGTTCCGAAGACAGTTCGCTGTCCACGGATGGTGCGGTGCTGATCTCTGCTTTAGTGGAAGGGAGTGAAGAGGCGGGGAGTAGCCCCTCTCGCGCTATGGTGGTGGGGCGTTTAAATAACACTCAAATGCTCTCTGTGTTAGCTGAACATCTTCCTCACCTCACTTACACTGAAAAGGCTGATCTTTTGGAAATTATTCGTTGTTTTCCAGAGCTCTTTAGCGACGTTCCAACCCAAACCAATGTCATCGAACATGACATTGATGTCGGCTCTGCAGCTCCTATAAAACAACATCCATACCGTGTCAATCCCTTGAAGCGAGCTATCTTGAAAAAAGAGGTTGAATATATGCTTGTTAACGACATTGCTGAACCCTGCATGAGTGCATGGAGCTCTCCTTGTATTCTGGTGGGGAAGCCGGATGGTACTTTCCGGTTTTGTACGGATTATAGGCGTGTTAATGCCATCACGAAGCCGGACTGCTATCCGCTGCCCAGACTAGACGACTGCGTCGATCGTGTCGGTTCTGCTGCTTTTGTCACTAAGCTTGATTTGCTGAAAGGCTATTGGCAAATCCCGCTTACAAGCAGAGCGAAAGAAATATCTGCGTTCGTAACGCCCGACGACTTTCTTTCCTATCGCGTCATGGCCTTTGGAATGCGTAACGCCCCGGCTATGTTTCAAAGGCTAATAAACACTGTTTTGTCTGGTTTGCCTGGCTGTGAAGCCTATTTAGACGACGTGGTTTTACATAGTACTTCCTGGAAATTACATCTCGAACAGATCCGGGAGCTGTTTCGCCGTCTTTCCGAGGCCAAGCTCACCATTAATTTGGCCAAATGTGAATTTGGTAAAGCAACCGTTACATACCTCGGCCGAGTGGTGGGAGGGGGACAGGTGCGTCCATTGGACGCAAAAGTGACCGCAATTTCTAACTTTCCTGCCCCTGTTGATCGTCGCGAGCTACGCAGGTATCTTGGTTTAACGGGTTACTACCGCGGGTTCTGTAAAAACTTTTCCGCCGTCGTTGCCCCGTTAACTAACTTGCTCAGTCCAAAAGTTCCATTTGTTTGGACACCTGAGTGCCAACGAGCCTTCGAGAACTCCAAGGCATTATTAATGTCTGCGCCAGTGCTGGCTGCGCCTGACTTCTCGAAGCCGTTCTTTCTGGCTGTTGATGCCAGCGATCTTGGGGCTGGCGCTGTCCTTCTTCAGGATGGTGCTGAATCTGTCCAACACCCTGTGTGCTACTTTTCGAAGAAGTTTAACCATCAGCAACAGCGGTATTCGACCATTGAAAAGGAAGCTCTAGCCCTAGTTCTCGCAGTCCAACATTTTGAGGTTTATTTGGGAGCTTCAGAGAAAATTGTTGTGTTCAGTGACCACGATCCACTGAAATTTCTCTATCGTATGAGAAACGCTAATCAGCGTCTCATGCGATGGAGCCTGATCTTGCAGCCTTTTAACATCGAGATCAAACATATTCGTGGTACCGATAACGTGCTAGCTGACGCTTTGTCACGTGTACCCTAGCCATGTTCTCCTGTCTACGGTTATGAATATAACCGTAAGTCATGGTTTTTGTTTTTTTTTGTTTTTGAGTGTGTGAGTGCGTGCGTGTGCATATGTGAGAGGTGTGCAAGAATTTCTTTCTTTTGTTTTTGAGTGTGTGAGTGCGTGCGTGTGCATATGTGAGAGATGTGCAATAATTCTGGTTTCCATTATGTTTACAAATATTACAGTATGGCTGTATTCTTTAATTTATTGAAATTTGATTGCACACATTCTGTCCAGTGGATGATGTGCAAAGCATTGATTGATTTTGTT
>JAODXP020000018.1:26823273-26830773 GCA_027497455.2 Sardinella longiceps | reverse complement strand
GTGACGCTGACCTCACAGCTGCCCTTGTTGCCGCGGGAACAGACGCTGGAGGTGGGGGCGGTGGACCGCGGCATGAAGCTCTACGGGAATAACGGCGTGAGCAGCACCGCACGCGTCATGCTGCACCTCGAGGCCCGCAACACACACACACCCCGCATCGCTATAGCAACCATACGCCCCGCACGTGCGGGCCCACACCAGCTGGTCGCCGTGGTTACGGTCACCGACGAGGATCGGGGAGAGAACGGAGAGATCGGCGACGTGCAGCTGGTGGGAGGAGACTCAGAGCTTAAGCTCCGCCTACAGCACAGGGGGAGGGGCCAGACGGAGGGGTGGAGCTTGTCCTGCTGACAGAGGAAGGATTTGATTGGCTGTCGTCCCCAGGGGGCGTGTCTGTGACTCTGCAGGCTTGTGACCGTGGCAACCCACCTCGTTATTCTCCACCCACACCCATTAAACTCCTCCCACCCCCCTGGAGCCCCCGCCCCCCGTTTCCCTGACGATGGTTACCATGTGAGCGTGAGTGAGCTGTCTCCTCCCGGAACGCTATTGGCTGCTGTGGGGCTGTCCCAGCCCCTGGGCGACGCCCACTACTCTCTCTCTGATACGCCCACTTCGGCTGCGTTCACCATCGGGGGTCACTCAGGGGTCATCTCCACGGTAACCTGGCTGACAGGCCTGCAGGACAACACGCTGACCTTGGAGGTCACGGAGGAGAGCAGCGGCCTAAAGGTCAAAGTTCACGTGTCTTTGACGGACGAGAATGACCACACGCCCGTGTTCAGTCGCCGCTCTTATCACGCCGTCATCAACGAGAGCGTTCCCGTAGGAACCACGGTGCTGTTGCTAACGGCGACGGACGAGGACCGTGGGGAGAACGGCTACATCACCTACAGCCTGGAGGCGGAGCCACAATCATCTCTGCAAGCAGCCGATTGGCCGCCCTTCTCCATCAATCAGTTCTCGGGGGCGGTGCTAACCAGCGGGAGGCTGGACTTTGAGCGGCAGGCGGAGTTCTGGCTCACGGCAAGGGCGTCTGATTGGGGCTGGCCTGAGAGGCGCGAGAGCCGCGTGAGCGTGCACGTGAGCGTGCACAACCAGAACGACGAGCGGCCGCTGTGGGGTGGGCGGGGCTGCCAGCTGTTAGTCCCACCTCTCTGGCCCATGGACACGCCCCTCCTAACGCTTGCAGCTCTGGACCCCGACCGCCTCCTGCCAATCAAATACAGCATCCAATCAGGAGACCCCATGGGCGTGTTCTCCCTGCAACCCGACACGGGACTCCTCCTCCTGACACGCCCCCTGCCCACAGGCCACTCCCACAACCTACGCATCACCGCTACCGACGGCGACCACGCCTCCGACCCCATGAGTCTCAACGTTTCCATAGCGACCAGTGTCTCCGCCCCCAGCCTCAGCTGCAAGGACACTCTGGTTGCCCAGCAACTAGCCGAGAAGCTGTCGTCACGGCAACGGGCTGGGGGGAGGGGCCACACGCAGGGGGAGGGGCTACTGGAACTCTTCTCAGCCAATCGGCACGCGCCGCGCTTCTCCGAGGAAACGCCCGAGAACATCTGGGTTCCAGAGGACACGCCTGTTGGAACACGACTGCTTCAGCTACAGGTGGGAAGAGTGTGTATGTGTGTGTGTGTGTGTGTGTGTACAGGTGTATGACGATGATGCGGGTCTGAGTGGTAAGCTACACTACTGTAATATAATATGTGTGTGTGTGTGTGTGTGTGTGTGTGTGTGTGTTTCCAGGTGACAGACGATGATGCGGGTCTGAGCGGTCAGCTGCTGTTCTCTATCGCCCACGGCAACAGTGACGGCTGTCTCACGGTGGGTCTGCGTTCTGGTGATGTCACCGTCTTCCAGCCAATGGACCGCGAGCGCACTGAGCGTTACCATGCCAACATCAGTGTGTACGATCAGGGAACACCGCAGCGCTCCGCCTGGAAGATCATCACCTTCATCGTCACGGATACCAACGACAACACACCCCACTTCCTCCTGCCCGACGGATACCACGCCCACATACCTGAGAACACGCCTCTCGGCACACAGGTGGTGTGTGTGTGTGTGTGTGTGTGTGTGTGTGTGTGTGTGTGTGTGTGTGTGTGTGTGTGTGTGTGTGGTTTACATCCATGCCCACATCCCTGCAAACACGCCCCTTGTCTGTGGGTCAGTGACGTGATGCTCACTTTTTGTTGGCACTAAGTTTCGATGCATATAAAATATAAAATAGTTACAATTTGAAAATAACAACAAATTGCTGTCAAGCATCATTGTCTTCTAACCCCAAACCTAAAAGAGTTGTCACATTATTGACCCAATGTCCAGCGATCTAACCACCATAGTCCAGTCAATTTAGTGCAAAAAGCCAAAAAACAAATTGCAACAGAAATGGTTCATAGCTTTTATTGGTCCTAATACTCCCCTGAATCATAATATTGAAAGTCTTCCGCAGTGGATGGAGTTTCCACGGCATTGTTGTGCCCAACACTCTAAGTCAATAAGCCTATTTCACAAGTTCCGGGTTCGGCGTTCGATTTGGCCCTGACTGGGTAAAGCGTCTTCCGCTTGAACGTTCTACAGTAATAAATAGCGCTGTCAAAACCATAGTCGAACACCAAGAGCCTGATTTCTACCTCTATTCACACATTCAAAGCAACAACAAACATGTTTCCATAACTTCCCAATTAACGATTACCAAAAAAGGTGAATAAGGGTGATCAGAGAGGATAAGAAGACGTTAAACTTGTCAGTCATAAGGAGACCAACGTTAACATGGTCTCTAACCAGAACAGCTGATTAACGCGAGTACAGTGCTCATTTCATTTCTATTGTTTCCAAGTCATTTTTACTGAAAAAAATACACCACAGTCTTGAAGAAATCATATGATTATAAATAGGTGTCAGCTCGAAAAGCGAAGAGAAGGAATTAGACCAAAACACCGACCAGCGAGGTAGAACATGCTAACGTGACCCGCCCCCCAGCCGCCGGTAGTAGTAGCCGTGTGGGCTATCAACACTTGTTGTGATTTTGTACTTTTGGCAAACAGGACATGCATTCAACGTTAAAACATCCAATGTAGGCTACTGTAAAACATAAGCCTGTTTCAGTTTTCCTGCCTCAGCTGCCCTGTAACAATAACGTTAGCTAGTTATAAACTAGGCTAGCCTGTTATTTCCTTGGCTTAGGCTAAAACTGATAAACTTGCCTAAAGGTCCTCTTGATGCAAACCTTCATTACTAAATTTAGCTTGTGTACTCCCTCTATCTTAACCACAACTTCATGGCTAACGTTAGTCCAGTTACAAATGCTCCAGATATCTTACAGTATTTTAAACTGTTGCACTTTGGTTTGTTAAACACGTTGTCATTGCTAACGTTAATTTTCTGTTGTCTAGCTGGCTCGTAGATGTTTCATAATGTTAAATAAATTAACTCAGCCTACTTACTTACTTGATGCAATGTTAGACACAGTGAGTGGCTGATGGTCAAACGATGTTAGGATCCATGTAAAAACTCTGTTATTAATCCATAGCTACTCTCCTCCCTTCATAATCAGCCGAACCGCCGGCTACAGATAGTAGTCCCCTTGCATTTTAACGTCACATTCTGTGTGTTCGCCCTTATCCACTACTTTATTCCATATCGTTAGTTGGCAAGAAAATGTTGATATGGTTGCTTTGGTTTTACTTTGAATGTATGCATTAAGGTAGCGTAGCCTACACAACACAAACTTTGGGGACCTGTTTGACATCGCCAGATCCATAGAGCGCCATTGTGCTTACTACTGTAGAATTTTCAGCCGGAAGCCCCTTTACCCAGTGAGGCCAAATAGAACGCATCTGTGAAATAGGCCTATTGAGTAGAATAGGATGAAATTCTGAATTCTAAATGAAACTTCTCCCGTTTATTAGTGACATCATAACAAAGGAAAATATATTACAAGTTTTTGAGATGTTATGTTTTATATATGCAAATTAAACATTTATCAATAAAATGTACCATAATCTCCATAACAAAATACAAAATATGAAAATTGGATGAAGCCAATATATTGAAATATATTGTTTCATTCTAGGCACATAAGTCAACATTAGAGAAAAACTGTCTTTTTATAATCCACCTCCATAGTATACGGAAATACATCATAATAATCACCAATTATTTCATTTTATGCAAAAAATTATGTTTGAATGTCCACACCAAGTTGAATGTCCACACCAAATGTGAACATGAACATTGATTTTAATGTGAAATGTCAAATGGTGTAACCTGATACCAAAGGATACCCCATTTGACTTTGTTCTGTTTCAGGCCAATTTGATCAAACTTTGTCATTTCTGAGAGCAATTACTTTATATCATTTAATTAGAATCTTTGTTATGTCTTGTCCTTCCTGCTGTTAAAGTATTGCAGGCAGCAACTAACCCTAACCCAGCCCAACCGATCCATGTCATCTTGTAGAAGATCCATGTCATCTTGTATCATTTTGTACAAAAAAAGCAAATATAGCTAATAACTTAGAGATAAGTATTACAAAATTTATTTTCATGATTCATGACTTATCTTCACTTATTTCAGGTGTGCACGATTAAGTCTAGGATAGTGAAATATTACACAGTGTGTGTGTGTGTGTGTGTGTGTGTGTGTGTGTGTGTGTGTGTGCAGGTGGTACAGCTGGAAGCGACAGACGCAGACGTGGGCTCCAACGCTGCAGTTCTCTCCTCTCTAACTAACCCTGTGTGTGTGTGTGTGTGTGTGTGTGTGTGAGTGTGTGTGTGTGTGTGTGTGTGTGTAGGTGATACAGCTGGAAGCGACAGACGCAGCAGTTCTCTCCTCTCTAACTAACCCTGTGTGTGTGTGTGTGTGTGTGTGTGTGTGTGTGTGTGTGTGCGTGTGTGTGTGCAGGTGATACAGCTGGAAGCGAGAGACGCAGACGAGGGCTCCAACGCTGCAGTTCTCTCCTCTCTAACTAACCCTGTGTGTGTGTGTGTGTGTGTGTGTGTGTGTGTGTGTGTGCGTGTGTGTGTGCAGGTGATACAGCTGGAAGCGAGAGACGCAGACGAGGGCTCCAACGCTGCAGTTCTCTACTCTCTCCTGACTGAGGCGCCGTTTGGGATCAATGCCTCCACAGGGCTCGTTTACGTTGCCGGGCAACTGGACCGCGAGACCACGCCCACTTTCACGCTGCGCGTGGAAGCCCGAGACTCCGCCCCCGAGCGCTCGGAACAGCGGGTCGCCGTGACGACGCTGGAGGTGATGCTGGAGGACGTAAACGACGTGGCGCCCGTGCTGATTCCGTCTCGAGTGTGTGTGCGCGTGCGGGAGGACACGCCCGTGGGAGCGCTGATCGCCTGGCCCGACACACACGACCCCGACCTCGGCCCTGGGGGAACGCTCACACACACACTCGTCAACGACCACGACGCAACATTCACCATCGACACACACACCGGAGCCATACGACTCAACAAGGAGCTGGACTACGAGACACAGCAGGTGTGTGTGTGTGTGTGTGTGTGTGTGTATGTGTGTGTGTGTGTGTGTGTGTGTGTGTGTGTGTGTGCGACCATACGACTCAACAAGGAGCTGGACTACGAGACACAGCAGGTGTGTGTTAGTGTGTGTGTGTGTGTGTGTGTGTGTGTGTGTGTTAGTGTGTGTGTGTGTGTGTGTGTGTGTGCGACCATACGACTCAACAAGGAGCTGGACTACGAGACACAGCAGGTGTGTGTTAGTGTGTGTGTGTGTGTGTGTGTGTGACCATACGACTCAACAAGGAGCTGGACTACGAGATTCAGCAGGTGTGCGTTAGTGTGTGTGTGTGTGTGTGCAACCATACGACTAAACAAGGAGCTGGACTATGGGACGCAGCAAGTGTGTGTGTGTGTGTTTGTGTGTGTGTGTGTGTGTGCTCTTTCTCAGCCTCTCAGTTCTGGCCTTCACATATCGGAAGCGCTTTCCAGATGGCAGTCTATTGAAGATGTTGTGACTGGGGTGAGGATTTTATTTGCTCTGGTCCTACAAGGCCTTAGGTATACTATATGTCCCTCATGCAAGGCCTTAGGTATACTATATGTCCCTCATGCAAGGCCTTAGGTATACTATATGTCCCTCATGCAAGGCCTTAGGTATACTATATGTCCCTCATGCAAGGCCTTAGGTATACTATATGTCCCTCATGCAAGGCCTTAGGTATACTATATGTCCCTCATGCAAGGCCTTAGGTATACTATATGTCCCTCATGCAAGGCCTTAGGTATACTACAGTATATGTCCTTCATGCTGGGCAGAGTGGTCACCTTAGGTATACTATATGTCCTTCATGCTGGGCAGAGTGGTCACCTTAGGTATACTACATGTCCTTCATGCTGGGCAGAGTGGCCTTTTCTCAGGGAGCTGCAATCCCCATACCAGGTAGTGATGTTCCCAGCAAACACAGACTCAATGGTTGTAGAATAGAAAGTCTTTTGTAAACCAGGTGCTATCCTAAACTTCCTGTGTGTGTGTGTGTGTGTGTGTGTGTGTGTGTGTGTGTGTGTGTGTGTGTCGTCTGCAAATTCCACTACAGAGTTGGAGCTGTGAGTGGCAGTGCAGTCATAGTGTAAAGGGAGTAGAGCAGTGGACTCAGCACACATCCTTGGGGAGCACCAGTGTTGATGGTGATCGTGTTGGAGGTGAAGCATCCAAACTAGTAGAGCAGTGGGTTCAGCACACATCCTTGGGGAGCACCAGTGTTGATGGTGATCGTGTTGGAGGTAGAGGTAGTTTGAGAGAGTTGTGTGAAGGACATCATTCCCGTTTCCTCTGTCCAGGTGAGAGAGAGTTGTGTGAAGGACATCATTCCCGTTTCCTCTGTCCAGAGTTGTGTGAAGGACATGAGTGACGGCATCATCAGTACTGCTATTTGAGCGGTAGGCCAACAGGAGGGGGTCTACTGATCCAGGGATGGCTGAACAGATGATGTTTTTGACCAGCTTTTCAAAGCACTTCATCACAACTGAGGTCAGGGCAATAGAACAGTAGCCATTGAAGCAGCTTGGGTTGGACTTCTTGGGAACAGGAATAATGGTGGATTTCTTAAAACAATTTGGAACAACAGCATTAGCTAATGACATATTGAAAATCATTGTAAACACAGGTGCAAGCTGATCGCATGCTTTCAACAATCTTTGCTTTCCTACTTCCTTTAAAGACTCTCTACGTCTTTACGGCTCAGACACAGATAGGAGGGGAGGTTCAATGCTGTGGATATCAGCAGCGTGAAGTTCGCTGTCTACCGCTAGAGTTGCATTTGCGTGGGTGCGCTTGTTGATCTTGAAGCGCACATAGAATTCGTTGAGATCATTCATTCATTAAAGACGGAGCTGCATTGGTTGTGTTGAAGGATGGTTTCCGATATCATTGGTTGTGTTGAAGGATGGTTTCCGATAGTCCGTCATCATCTTCAGACCTCGCCATGCACTTCTGCTGTCGTTGCTACACAGA